>GL379796.1:661468-701024 GCA_000143925.2 Caenorhabditis brenneri | reverse complement strand
TGGATATCTGCACATTTGAAAATTAGAGATTCAGGAAAAAAATAAATATATATATATATATATATATATATATATATATATATAATGCGCATCTCGACATCTTTCAAAATCTTCAAAAATTTCGTAGACAGCCTGGTTTTCTCTATTTTTGAATCGTGAAAACCCGATAATATATTTAAAACATGTCTAGTTTAACCTGTAATTTCTCTAAATCATAAAAAATTCGAACTTTTGCGTTATTGCCAAAAGTTCAATAAACCGCACTTTCTCCATAATTGAATACACCAAATAAAACCTCCTAATCCCCAAAAAGTTACAGCGAAACAATCGACGCGAATGCGACAAGTCTGGAACAACACGGTGCGGCGATCGTCGGAAACGTATCGGAGGAGAAGAAACGATCGCTGGCGATATTCTTCATTCTATTCGTTATCATGTTAGCCACCCTAGTCGTTCATATGTTAATCGTTTCGAAACTCCATTGGATGCCTGAATCACTCGCAATCGTGGCACTGGGAGCTTTAATTGGATCCATTTTATCGTATTCTCAGAGAGATTGGAGTGAAATTGAGGCTCTGAGTCCGGATGTCTTTTTTCTAGTACTTCTTCCACCGATTATATTCGAAAATGCGTATAATTTGAACAAGGGATACTTCTTTTCAAATTTCGTGCCAATTTTGACGTTTGCCATTCTAGGAACAACGATTTCCGCTATGATTATTGGAGCTGGACTGTACATTTTGGGAGCGGTAAGCATAATAAAAAGCTGGGCAAATATATGGAAAACTGCAAAGATTTTGAGTCTAGCTTGTTGGGCAAAAAAGAACAGCACAAAAAATGAGGATTTTTCTCTAGTGCTACGAGGTGATCAAGTGCTATTGCCTCAATTGCTTTTTTGGCTCATGTGCTATAGATCAATGACTGTTATTCTCATTTTCAATATCTCCTGCTGTGACCTTTGTCTCAGGAGCAATATCACATAAAAATAGCACTTGAAACAGAATTCATAGTAGTTGAGACATAGGAAAAAAAGCACTTGAGAAAATAGCAGTTGAGTATTTGTCAACTTCCAGATCGGAATCATCTTCGAATTCACGTTCTTCGAATGCTTCGCCTTCGCCGCCATGATCTCCGCCGTCGATCCAGTGGCCACGCTGGCAATCTTCCAAGCCGTCAAAGTGGAATCCCTTCTCTACATGCTAGTGTTCGGAGAATCGATGCTCAACGACGCCGTCTCTATTGTTTTAGCAGCGACTGCTCTTCGGCACGCAAAACCCTCCTTTAATTCCCTTCCAGCATCAGAAATCATCACAAGTGCTTTTGTCACTTTCACTGAGATGTTCTTCTTCTCAGCGTGTCTGGGAGTCGGAATTGGGCTGTTGAGTGCGTTGGTAAGCAGGTTTTTTGCGCGGAAATTCAAATTCAAGCAATGGCGCTCTGTTGCGAAAATTTCGCGTTTTGGTGGAAATTCGAAATTCATTTCAATTTCTTTCTAATTTCGAATCTGCTTCCAAAGGATCCGGATGCAAAACCGAGTAATAAGCATAAAATATCCATTTTCAGCAAAATTTTATAACCAGAAAAATGTATTTTTTCAAAAAAAAAAACCCATATGCCTAAAATGGACATTTTTCAGCTCTTCAAACACGTGGATCTCCGCAAGACGCCATCCCTGGAGTTTGCCCTTCTCCTGATCTTCTCCTACATCCCATATGGATTCGCCGAAGCCCTGGATCTCTCTGGAATCATGGCGATCCTATTCTGCGGAATCTCCATGTCCCAATACACTCGTCATAACGTCTCACCCATCGCCCAAATCACCTTCCGACACACCTTCAGAACTATCTCTTTTGTGGCGGAAACCTCGACGTTTGCCTACATCGGAATGGCATTCTTCACGATTAAGCTAAACTTCGCTCCATGGCTAATCTTTTGGAGTGTAGTACTATGTCTACTGGGTAGGGCGTGTAACGTCTTCCCACTAGCGTATTTGGTTAATCAGTGTCGGAAGGACGTGCAGATTTCGATGAAAAATCAGATTATTATGTGGTTTAGGTAAGGGTTTTTTTTGAAGCGGTATTCGTCGCGGCAAGGAGTTTGTAGAGGCAAACTTGTAGTTTGTAGTTCAAACCTCTACGAAACTTTGAAACCACCTTTCGAAACGGCCCAGTAATCTTATTATTTTTTCAGCGGAATGCGCGGTGCGGTCTGCTTTGCCCTCGTCCTCTACATGGACCTGGACAAGGAGAAAAAGTCGATTCTCCTGACAACAGTGCTCTTCTTGATCCTCTTCACCACAATATTCTTGGGCGGTTCGGCACTTCCGTTCATCTCGTTCATCAATAGATGCTATCCGAATGAACGACAGCGGAAGAGGAGGAGAACACCGCGGAATCAGGAGCAGGGCAAGAACTCATCGGCACTGATGATGAGTAAGACACAGGAAATGGTGAGGACGATGTGGGGGAAAATTTGGGATTTTGAAGGAAGTTATGGGAGTTTTAAAGGTTTTTGTTGACAAAATACCTAGTTAGATAGGAGAGGTCATTGAACTTTATTGTCATTGAATTCGTAACGTCTTCCCGATCATTTTAGTGTTTTTACTGCTCAATTTGGTCAATTTTGATGCAAGTTATGACAGTTTGTAGTTTTGTAGAGGCTAACGCTACAAACTACAACTTGCTTGCCTCTACAAAGTCCCTGCCGGTCAGGAGAGAGTTTGTAGAGGTAAGAGTTGTAGTTTGTGTTCTTAGCCTCTGCAAACCGACCGCCGGCAGACGACGCCATTTGTAGAGGCAAGACTTGTAGTTTGTAGTGTTACCCTCTACAAAACTTCAAGCGCTCATTAATGCCAGTTTCTATAGTTGTGCAGCTTGTAGTTTGTAGTTAACTTAGCCACTGTGGGCTTCAATTTTATGTTTAGTCTGTATCAGAACATGTAGTTTGTAGTCTTAACCTCTACAATTTTCTTCAAAACCAACCAAACTGAACACAAGGAAAACGTCCAATCATTTTCTTTTTCAGTCATTCTTCGGCAGCGACGACTGGGGACCGAAAAAGTCTGCCCTGGACGCGACGTCATCGGCTGGTCGCCTAATGCGTTCCCTATTCGTTCGAAAGTTCACCGCCATCGAACGACTCGAGAACCGTGACAAGCTTGCCGCCCTAACAAAACGAGCTCTCGCCAGTGATCAAATGACCGATAGTGATGACGTGGAATTCGGTGGTTCTGCGCGGAAAGAAGAAACAACGACGACACGTGGCAGAAGCGGGTCACGTGGCAACAGTAGTGATGTGATCATTAGCGGTGGAGGAGGGGGTGGAGCTTCCGGAGAGCAGCATTTGTTGATCAGCTCGGATAGTGATTCTAATGATTTGTAGATTTTAGTTTTTATTTTATTGAGTTTTTGAAAAAAATGTGGGCGTGGCCTATTCTCCTCTCCGTTTGAATATCGAATACCTGTGATAATTCTAGTCATCTCTTTCTACCCCCCGGAAATTGTACAGTTCACATTCCCCCCTGCTTTCGCTCCCTCTCGATCTTGGATTATTGTTGCTTTTACTGACTCTTAGTTTTACACCACCCACTCATTCTACGGTTTTCATCTTTCTCTCTCAATAACTCTCAATTTTGTGTGATTCCCCCGGATTTTCTTGATTTGTTCAGTGATATGGTTCTTTTTTCAAAAAACAATGTTTTCGGTGTTTTCAATTTTTTTTTGTTGATTAAAACACATGTGAAAAACTCTTGCAATTGGTAGGGAGCTGTAGCAGAAGCATGATTCTGTAGGTTTAACAAAGTCAGTAACTAAATATAGTTTAGCTTGAAAGGCGCCACAATAAGAATACGAAAATAGCGAATTTCATCTCATATCACCAAAAAAAATGCAACATACATATCATAACCAAAGGAATTACATCACAGTCATCGTTATGAATACACAATTATCGAGCCGGGAAATACTTTACTGCTATATCTCAACTGCTATGGGTGTGATCAACTGCTAAATCTGGGTCAAGTTCGTGGTGGGATAATTCTCACTAGACATGACGGAAAACGCATTCTAATATCGTTTCTAGAACTTTCAGAATACCTCAACAAAGAAGTTACTCATAAAATGATTCGTCAATACGAAAACATGGTTGAATATTGGGAAAAAAGTTGCAACTGTTACAGATGAGCAGGAGCATATGAAGAAATATTTTAAGCTTCTTGTTTTATGAATGCTCTGTTCAATACACCATTATCATTTTGTTCATTGTTCCCTTTCTAAGTACTTTGTTTCTTCCCCTACTTGCATTTTTTTTTTGTTTTTTTCCTCTACTTGCATGATTTTTCGATTTGTATCCCAATTCTTTTCAAACTGAATATCCCTAATGTACTGTAGCACGGTTGCATAAAGGTTGGTTAGGAGTTGAGTGGAAGGCACGTGGCACTCAAATTTGGCCGATTTTGGAACGGTGGCGTGTATAACCATGTCTTCTTGTCTTGTACACCTTCTGACCCCTTCATGGGGCTGTCTTGAGAGCGGTGCACCCTACCTACCCGTCATCTTTCCCTTTGCCAGGTATTCTTGTACTCCTTCCCTCCAAGACATACACCATTCTCTACCAAATCGATTCGCCCTCATCCGTTGCTGAATGGCCCAGCGATTTCCTCTAATTCGTCTTCCGTTTCTATGTATACAGGACATTGTTAACTTTTGGGGTGAATACGAAATGTAAGCATTCATTTTACAGTTGTCGCATGCTATAATATTGATGTTTTCAGATTATATTTCTCTCTTATTTCTAGAAGAACAAAATATATCTCGAAATCCATAAAGAGACGTTTGAAAGCACTAGAAGTCTACATTAAATCGGACAACCTGTTGGTTCTCGATTATGGGAGTTTCGGGCGCCCTTTCTTCTCACCCAGCAACTCTGGGAACAGACTGATGGATGAGTGTTCTCACAACGTGCATATATCCGTGTTTTACCCCCTCTACCCGACCTTCTAAAGGCTACCAAGCAATTCTCTGAAATTTTCGAAGCTCAAAGCCGTACAGTCACATTGGAGTTGGGCGGTTTCATGAGAGAGGCGGAGTTGAATAAGATCATTGGCACTCTCAACAGCTTTCAAGGGAAAATAGAGAAATTCAGAATAAATTTGAATTATGGAAGTGTGAAGCTATTCAAAATTCTGATGAAGAGGCTTTCAATTCATGTGGCTTCTTTCACTGTTTTCTCTCAATATAATTTTTTCGTACGCCAACTTTTTGTCGATCCCCTACACTTCAAATGTGATGTTTTTGAGGCTCCTCGAATCACACAAATTATATCTGTGGAGTCTTTACTGGGAACTGACTGTAAGGAACTCTACTTGGAGGAGCAAAGTCGGAATTCTGAGCAATCAAACCAAGTTTTAAAGTCCTGGATGGAGGGGAAATGGAATGAAGAGTTGAAACGGTGCACAATCAAATCTTCCTCTACAATTTGCATCAAAATTGATCTAAATGAATGGGAAGCCGAGTTGAGAGATCCAAGAACTAGTATGGAGAGTTTTCAGTAAGTTAATTACTAGTCATGGCAATTGGAACACGGTCAATTTTCTTGTACGTGTTTCCAAAAAGTTTCATTCGCTGGCTCTGTCTTACTGTAAGGTCGCATGCTAACTACGTGGCGACTCAGCGATACGTAGACATTTTTCCCATTTTGTTGAAAAATTGAAAATCAGTGCCTAGGCTTTTTTTTCGAATCAAATTGAATACACATTTTTCTTCGCATCATGATGAATATAATATTGACAAAATTTTTTCGAAAGTTATTACTGAAAGTGTTCTGGAAACATGGTGCGCGCTCCTTCGGCTTAAGCGCGGCTTACTGTCAGTATTGAAAGACGCAATATGAAATTTGTAAAAGTCCGTGTGGGATGGAGCGTAGAAATCGAGAAAAAAATTGTACGTACAAAAAAATTTACCGTGATCGCGAAAAGTTTTTATTTTCAGAGTTACAATACATGGCGAAAAATTGGAAACGATTCAAGTTCGTGGTGGGATAGTTCTCACTAGACATGACGGAAAACGCATTCTAATTTCGTTCCTGGGCCTTTCGGAATACCTCAACACAGAAGTTACTCAAAAAATGATTCGTCAATACGAAGATATGACAAAATGCTGGAAAACAGGAGAAGTGAGAATTGAAACACGTGATTGGGGCGGCTATCTTACATGGAGGGATACATTGACATATTTTAATCTTCTTGTTTTATGAATATTCTGTTCGATACACCATTATCATTCACTTCATTGTTCCATTTCTAAGTACTTCGCTTCTTCCTCTACTTGCATGCTTTTTTGACTTGTATCCCAATTTTTTTTTTCGAATAAACGTCTCGAAAAATCATGTTTTGTATTGTGAACAAAATGAGATTCGGTGTTTGCAGAATTTCGATTTACAAGCCCCCAGCCCGATCTTATTTCCAACTGCGCGCAGTGCAAAACCATATCGAGATGTGGCCTCGTGAATTGAAACCTAATGGCACTTCGTTTGAACGGACATTATAATGCTAGCATAGAGGTTGGCTAGGAGTAGATTGGAGGGCAAGTGAGAAACCGCAGTGGGCCGATTTTTTTTTCTAGGGTGGTGTGCATAAGTCTTCTTTTCTTGTACACCTTGTGACCCCTTCATGAGAACGGTGCATCCTTCATACTCCTCATATTCTCCTGTATCTTGCCAGGTCATCTTGTGCCCCTTGCTTCTAAGACATACACTATTCCCTACTGAATCGATTCTCCCCCACCTGTTGCTGAATGGCCCAACGATTTCCTCTCATTCGTCTTCCGTTTTTATGTATACAAGAAATTGTGAACTTATGGAATGAATTTACCATGTGAGAGTTCATTTTCACAGTTGCTGCATGAACACAAATTAAATTTTCAGACTCCGATTCTCTCTAATCTCTAGAAGAACTCAATTTATTTCGAAATCCGCGAAGAGACGTGTCAAAGCACTGAAAGCTTACATTTGCACGGATAGTAAATTAGTTCTCGTTTCTGGAAACGTCAGCCGCACTTTCTACTTAGCCGATAATAGATTTTGTTGTGACTGGCAACGTCCACTATTTTATAACACACCCCCTCTACACGACTTCATAGTGGCTGTCAAACAAGTCTTCGAAATTTTTCAAGCTGAAAATCACACAGTCATATTGGCGTTGAGCAGTTCCATGCGAGAGGCGGAGTTGAACAAGTTTATTGATACTCTCAACAGCTTCCAAGAGAAAATAGAGAAATTCAGAATTCACTTGTATGAGGAAAGTGTGGAACTATTCAAAATTCTGATGAAGAGACTTTCTATAAATGTGGCATCTTTCACTGTTATCTTTAATTATAGACCTTTTGGACTTTCTGTTGATCCTCAACACTTCGAACGCGAACTTTCTGTTGATCCTCTACACTTCAAATGTGATGTTCTTGTTTCTCTTGGAATTACAAAAGTTATACCTGTGGAGTCTTTACTGAGAACTGAATGTAAGGAACTCATCTTGTTAGAGAATGGTTACAAATCTGAGCAATCGAACCAAGCTTTGAAATCCTGGATGGAGGGGAAATGGAATGGAGAGTTGAAACGGTGCACAATCGCATCTCAATCTACAATTCGCATAAAGATTGATTTAGATGAATGGAAAGCCGAGTTGAGAGATCCAAGAACTAGTATGGAAAGTTTTCAGTAGGTTCATTACTATTCATGGTAATTGGAACACGGTCAATTTTTTTATACGAGCAATTTTTTTTTCGGTTTCTACGCTCCATCTCACAGGGACTTTTACAATTTCATATTCCGTCTTTAAAATCTGACAGTGAGCTTAAGCCGAATGAGACGCACCATGTTTCCAGAGCACTTTTCAGTAATAACTTTCGATCAAATTCTGTCAATATTATATTCAACATGATGCGAAAAAAAATTTATATTCAATTTTATTCAAAAAAAAAGCTTGAGCCCTCATTCTCAATTTTTCAACAAAATGAGAAAAATGCCTACGTATCGCTGAGTCGCCACGCAGTCAGCATGCGACCCTACAGCAAGACAGAGCCCGCGAATGAAACCTCTTGAAAACACGTACAAAAAAGTTCACTGTGTTGCAATGAGCTTTAATTTGCAGAGTTACAATCGGAGACAAACTGGAAACGATTCAAGTTCGTGGAGGGATAATTCTCACTAGAGATGACGGAAAACGCATGCTAATTTCGTTTCTGCACCTTTCGGAATACCTCGAAACAGAAGTTACTCGCGAAATGATTGATCAATACGAAGATATGACAAAATGCTGGGAAACAGGAGAAGTGAGAATTGAAGCACGTGATCGAGGCGGCTATTCGCAGTTTATAACGGGTTATTTTAATCTTCTTGTTTTATGAATATTATGTTCCATACATCATTATCATTTTGTACATTTTATTTCTAAGTACTTCGCTTCTTTCTCTACTTGCATGCTTTTTTATTTGTATCCCAATTTTTTTTTGAATTCTCTCTTTTTTTCCTAATGAATGTTTGGTTATGTTTTTAGCGAAAACGGCCAAACATACTGGATTATTTAATGATTTTTGTTTATAATGTTTTATTTTCGGCTCAAATAGGCATGTTGACCGGGAAAAATTGAAAAAATCTGCTGAAAAGAAAAGTGAAATCTCCTGAAAATTGAAAAAATAACGAATCGTGTCGAAATCCGCACAACATATTCGCTTCTGCACCTTTAAAACCGTACTCTTGTCCTTTTTCAAAAATATTTTTTGTATTTCGAAAACCCGCATTTCGGGTTCTTTTTTATCGATTCTTTGAATAAAATGCTTTTTTTGTTTTCGAAAAATTTGAAAATATTTATTTTTAAAACTTGAACTCTTCTAAAATTGTAAAGCAAAAAAAATAACTAAATCGTGTCAAAATCCGCTCAAAAATGTTTTATATGCGCCTTTAAAACCGTACTCTCAATCTTGTTCAAATCTTTTTTTAAGTTTCGAAAACCCGCATTTCGGGTTCTTTTTATCGACTTTTTGAATAAAAAGCTTTTTCTCTCGTTTTCAAAATATTTTCCACGCAAAAACCCTGAAAAACAGCGAAGAAAAGAAAAAAATATAGCTTCATTTGCATTTTCCATTCTCACGGCACCCTGCGAGAAAAATGTTTCGCGAAAAACTACGGTCGGCAGACAAAAACACTCTCTTCACTCTCACCCCGTGACCGTGGAGCGCGCCTGCATTATTTTTTTTCACGTATTTTGCAGAAATCTTAGAAGACGTCAGAATTCAGGAAGAATATACGAATGTACATTTAAAAAACACAAAAGATACAGAAAACAATAATAAAAACTGAAACAAAAAGAAAAATAAATTTAAAAAATCGATACAGCGTGAAAATCATCAGAAGTTATCATTTGCAGGTTTTCAGGTTTTATAACAGAATATGGATGTTAGTGATGTCTGCTATTGTTCGATTAACTAATTCTGATCAACGTCTGAGGAATCTGAACAAAATTCATGCTGTTTGTTAGAAAAAAAATGAAAAAAATGACGAAATTATGAGAAACTTCACAATTGACGGACCAGAAAAAATCGGAAAAATTTTTTTCAGGAAATCGAGCTCCAGAGGTTGATAGAATGCATTTTTGCGGTCATTTTCCGATATTGAACGTCCAATTTCGTCCAGAATTGACTTCGAAATAACGAAAATGAAATTCAGTTCAAAAAACGCAAAATCAGGAGTTTTTTGGTGGTTTTCCGGTATTTGACGAAAGTACAGGTGTTTATTGAAAAAATGAACTCCAGCACGGTTTTTCAAATTTTAATGCGGTCATTTTGAGTGGTTACTTGAGCGATTCCGTCAAAAACTCGCAGAGAAATAACGTTTTTCATTTCTGAAATATTGTCCTACTGTGAAGGGTAGTCGTGAGGAGGCGGTGGGTTGAACTTTTTGTGAGTAGCCACCGACTTGGTGAGGGCAGAGAGTTATTAAACATTTAATTAAAGCATTAGTAAATATCATAATCAGATGAGGATGATCCTCTGGAAGAGACGGATTACTGTAGTTATAAGAGACTTCGTGTGTTTGCGGGCTAGAAACAGAACAAACTTCTTTGCAATCCTGGTTATCTATCAATCAAACAAAAATGGGACGACACGCGAAGTTTAAGAAGCAGTTACTAAAAAATTTGAATGGAGCTTCGAACAGCAAAAAATGGCGAGAAGATTGTGGACAAGCGAAAAAGGTTTAATTTTGAATTATTGAATTTCTCCCCAATTGATTGTTCTCTGTAGGAGTTAAAAGATATGACAACAAGACAAAACGACACGGCTGATGAGTTGGAGAGAGTGAGAGATGAGGTGAAAGTGTTGCGCGAGGCATACAAACAAGAGCAAGAGGTAGAATTAAATAATTAAAACATTTGAAATGAAAAATTTTAGCGCCACGAAGCCACAAAAACAGAGCTTCAAACATCGCAAGAGACAGTTAGAGAATTGGAGTATAGATTGGAACGTCTTCAGATGGTATATTTGACTAGCAATAAATAGAAACAGTGTAGAAAATTTTAGGAAAAACTCCAAACTACTGTATCCCTTGAAAAATCGCTGAACGAGTCTTCTGAATATAGTTCACAGTTAGATTCTGCTAACACACAAATTGAATGTATGAGACGAGAATCTGTGCTGAACGCGAAAAAAACTGGAGAACGATTCTCGGAACAAAGGAAATGTATTAGCACGGTGTCTTCAGAACGAAACAGATTGATTAATACTGTTGAACAACAAGAAATAGCCCAGGCTCATCGTATCCCAAAGCTAGGAAAGTATTCTGTACTACAGTCAGCACATCTTCAACGAAAAGCTGTACTGCAATGTGAAGGATTTATGAAAGGAGGAGCAACTACGACATCTGATTATAATCATCTCCTCAGGAAATTGGTGAGAAAAGCGGCTGCCACTGGACATAGTCCATTCATGTTGGATCCTACGGAAACATTTGTTCTGCGAACAGTTGCTCATCTTTCTGATAATGACCTGAAAAATGCTAAAAAAGTTTTGCAAACTTATTTGGGATTCGATGTTCTGTCGAGTCGCAGCGCTGTATCAGATGTCAAAAAAGTGATCGCTAACGCATCTAATTATGATATTGAGTTGATGCAAAAAACCAAAGAATTTCCTGACAAGACTAAAATGACAGTAGATTTCGCGAAAATCACAATCAAAGATTTGGAGAAAGGTTTAACGGAGAGAGTCAAATATCTGGACAAGCACAATCTTCTGGTGGACGTCGATGGTACGGTAGATAATCGCAAAAAAAGTAAATGACGGAATATTTGTAGATGTGTTGACAATCTCAATTCTCGGGGATAAAGGAAGTGAAGAGACGAAATTGTGCATGTCCATTGAAAATGTCAGAACTCCAAACTCTCCCAACAATCTGATGCTTTTGTCCATGTATGAAGGCTCTGACAGTGCAGTTGAACTCCGAAAGTATGCCGCAGAAGTGTTTGAGAAATGGGATGCATTAAAAGAGATCAAATTTACGAATAAGTTTGGTGTGGACGTAATACTCAAATTGAAGAAGAAAGCCATTGGAGATATGAAGCTGTTGTCTGGTTTGATGGGTCACAGAGGACAAGCTTGCTCTCATCCGTGCTATATTTGTGATATCCCGTGGGTTATGAGTGGTTCTTCATCTCTTCTTCTTGGAAAAGTGGACTTTTCAATGATTCCAACCAATCGCACATTGTCTTCTTACGCTTCTGATTCAAAATCTGGTAAAAATGGTGTTCAAATAGATTCGAAACCATTGTGCGACGTTGAGCCGGAGGATTATGTCATCCCTACAGTTCACAGCATCTCAGGAGTCTTCGATCGTTATTTTGAGAACCACATCAACGGCGAGCTGAACTCCATGGATCGGAAAGATAAGGCTGAAGCTATGACATTGAGAGAACATAAAAAGGACCTAAAGAAGTTGGAGAACGATGAGAAGATTATTACCGATCAGTTTCAATCGATTGTCGATGCTAAAGAAGCAGCTTACTGCTGTGCAACAGCATATAATCTCATCTCACAGAATCCATTGAGTCATCTGAAAACTCCAGAGCCGCTTTGTTCTTCCAGTATATGTGTCGTTAATCATTTGCCAAAAGATAGGAAATTCGTGAAATGGGTATTCTGTGATACTTGTCAGAAGTACTTCCACTTTGAATGCAGTGCCGTCTTTTCTCCCAGCATCAAAATCGAAATTGAGCAAAAATCCACCTGGTGTTGCAATGAGTGCAAGAAGTGGGACTTCCAAAAGCACCACCGAGAAATCATCCAATGCACGAAAAACCTGGAGCATGAAGTTCAGAACACGTTCAATTCTTTGAAGGAAGTCGCCAAGAAAAGGATGGATCTGGAATCTCTTTTGCATAGATCGACCGGAGCGAATAGGAAAAAGTATGAGATGCTGCTGGCAAGTATTGGTTCCGATTTGCGAACCTGGTACCAGAAACTAGGAGGAAACCAAATTCGAAAAATTTTGCGACCGGAGAACATCGACAAGATTTTTGAAATCCTTCGGCCCTCTCCTCAGAACAATTTGGTTCACAAAGCTATGAAAGGATTAGCAAAAATTATGTCAGCATCAAATAATCGGTTTTATACCGATAATGAAATCGATGAGATCCAACTCACAGTCAACCAGTTTCTTCTGGACATGAAAATGGCGTTCCCAAAAGAAGCCATCACACCGAAGTTGCATCTCATCGCATATCATCTGATTCCCTACATGCGCAAGCACAAAACATGGGGAAAAAGCTCGGAGCAAGCAATCGAGCATGTTCATGCGAAAGTGAACATGCTGAAACGAAGATTTCAACCTATTCGCAGTCTCACCGATCGAGCTCGCCTAATTGTGGAGGAATTGTGCATTGGAAACTGGCTTCATGATACTGGTGTTTTTAACGAATAGCTTTTTTTTTTCAAATTTTATCAAAACACATTATTCAAAATTCTTTTTATTTTTTTCAAGAAATATAATACAATTATTTAAGGTTATCATCTAAAACAAGAAGATTTCGGAAAGAGAAAAACGAGCGATTTTGAGGTTTCATTTCATTTTTGCAATCGAATTTTTAGAACATAACACTCATAATTTCGTTTTAGAAAATCATATCACTTTTGGCGGCGAAAATGGTATGAGCGATGTTTTATTGAATGACTGACACTAAAGTCTTTTTTTAACAGAAAATCATATAAAAATCGTCCGAATGTTATCATTTTCACCTCAAAATCCCTCGCTCACCTTTCAATCTTCTTCTCCCCATTTCCTGTTGTTGTCATCGTTGTTCATTATCTTCTTGTCGTTGTTCTTCTTCTTTTCCTTTGGCTTCTTCTTTCTGTAATTCAAATATTACTGGAGAACGTTGCATGAAAAGCTAAATAAACACATTGATACGCAAAAAAGAAGTTTTTGTATAAATAAAAACGACTAGGACTTGTTCATATGATTTAAACGATGAAAATTGTTTGCTTCTGCTTTTTGTTTAATTGAGTGATGAAAAAGGAAGAAAACGATCGTAGGTTTTTTCTAAAGGAGCATTGCTGCTTTTGCGTTCAGGTCCCGCAACGCGCGTTCGGAGAGAGAGAGTGAGAGGGTGCGAGACAACGATGGGAATTTCGGAAACATTTTTCTCGCAGGGTGCCGTGGCATTCTTCCCGTTGAAACCAGCCGGTTTCCAATAGAAATTCTTCCCTCTCCGCAAAACCACGGCCATTTCTCCTCTTCCATCTCTATTTATTTTCGAATTCGAAACCAGTTCATTTTATTCTTTTCCCTTCAGAAAATCGTTAAACCGGCGAAATTTCGACTCACTTGGGCTTTTTCTATATTCAAATGGATGACGGCGGCATTGAGGTTGGGTTATTTTTTGAAAATTGCTTTCAAAATGGTTTTTCAGGGACCATGCACACTGGAGAGTTGCAGAAACGAGCGCGAGAACCTGAAGTTGTTACTGAAACGGACGAAACAACAGTCGGCTGATCTTCAGAAATACTCAAAGATTCAGGCGGTGTGTAGCTTAAAAATCGATAATGCATTGAAATGAAAAAAAAAGAGTTTAGCAAAGAAAATCGACAGAAAATGGTTGAAAATCTTGGTTTGTACCTCAAAAATCTAAAGAAATTGTTCAATTTCAGTTTTATCCAGTCGGGCGAGCTAAAAATTACGTTTTTGCCGATTTTTGATAGATTTTCGTTATAAAATAAGTATTTCTAATGAAATGACTGCATTTTTCATTAAAATTCGCTCGCAAGCAGCCTGGATTTTTTTCTAGCGATGTTGAGTCGCAAAACGTCAATTTCTCTCTTAAAATCTCATTTTCTGCGAACAAAACCACGAAAAATCGCTATTTTTCCTATAAAAACCATGAGAAAAAAATGAACTCAAAAATGCATGTTTTGGCTTATTTTTCATAGATGTTGAACCAAAAAACGTCGTTTTTTTTTTCAAAATTGCATTTTCCTGCGAACAAAACCACAAAAATCGCAATTTTTCTCATAAAAGCCCTCAGAAAACCAAGATTTCCCCCCAAAAATCATTATTTCTCATTAAAACAAGCGCCGAAATGGCCTATTTTTCATAGATTCTAAGCTCAAAATAGAGGCTAAATCAGCATAGTTTTGCGCTAAAAATGTGGTTTTTTGACGACGAATTCTTGAAAACTCCTGGAAAAACCCCCGTTTCCTCTAATTTTCTCCAAAAACCATCTTTTTTTTTTAAGGAAAATGAGACAATTCGAATGAAGCTCGTCGCCATGGAAGACACTCTCCGAATTTGGACGAATAAAGCGACAGAAGCGATGAATGCTAAGGAGCTGGCGGAGGCAGAGCTCAAACAGATTCAATCGACCACCGAGTACTACAGAAAGAAGGTCACAATGTTACAGGAACAGGCCGATGAGTCTGAGGTAGGTATTGGGTGAAAATGGCACAAAATTCGGCCGAAAACGGTGTTTTTTGAGTGAAAATGCGTTGAAATTGGAGTTAAAACCACTGAAAACGGTGTATTTTAGGTGAAAATTCTTCAAAATTTGTTGAATATTCGAAGGAAAGAAAAAAAAGTTGCTCGAAATACAGACTAATCGGTGAATATTTGGGGGAAAACCAACCCAGAAAGACCGAAAATAGCTCGAAAATCGGCTAAAAACTGGGTTTTTCGAGTGGAAAGTTTGTTTTTCCAATAAAAAATGACTGAAAATTGCTTTTTGTTTCGTTTAATTTGCTGAAAAAATGCCTGAAACGACTGAAAATAGCTCAAAATTCAACCGAACGGAATATTTTGAAAAAAAAAAAGTTCAAAATTGATCAAATTTGGGAGAAAAACGACCGAAAATAGCTCGAAAATCAGCAAAAAGTTCTGTTTTTTGGGCTGAAATCCTCCAAAAATCCTCTAAAATTCAATTTTTCCAGAAGCACAAAGAGCAAGCGAATCATTGGCGCGACAAGTACGACTCGATCTGCGCTCTCACCGAAAAACTCGAATCGAACAACATCGAAATCAAGCAGAAGTACGAGGCGTCGGTGAAAACGATGGAGACTGTGGGAAAAAAGATGCTCAGTCATCAGGAGACTATCAAGGTTTTGAGAGCAGAGAAGACGGAAAACGGTCAAAAACAGAGGAAGCTGGATAAGTACCTGAAATCCGCCATCCAGGTCATTGATTCGCTCTGTAAGTGCGCTCTATTGATAACCTTTAAAAAAATCTGAAAGTGCGCCCTATTGATAACCTAGAAATCTGAAAGTGCGCTCTATCAATAAGCTAGAAATCTGAAAGTGCGCTCTATTGACAACCTAAAAAAATCTGAAAGTGCGCTCTATTGATAACCTAGAAGTCTGAAAGTGCGCCCTATTGATAACCTAGAAATCTGAAAGTGCGCTCTATCAATAAGCTAGAAATCTGAAAGTGCGCTCTATTGACAACCTAAAAAAAATCTGAAAGTGCGCTCTATTGATAACCTAGAAATCTGAAAGTGCACTCTATTGATAACCTAGAAGTCTGAAAGTGCGCTCTATTGATAACCTATAAATCTGAAAGTGCGCTCTATCGATAACCCAGAAATCTGAAAGTTCGCTCTGTTGATAACCTAGAATTCTGAAAGTGCGCTCCATTGATAACCTAGGAGTCTGAAAGTGCGCTCTATTGATAACCTATAAATCTGAAAGTGCGCTCTATCGATAACCCAGAAATCTGAAAGTGCGCTCTATTGATAACCTAGAAGTCTGAAAGTGCGCTCTATTGATAACCTATAAATCTGAAAGTGCGCTCTATCGATAACCCAGAAATCTGAAAGTGCGCTCTATTGATAACCTAGAAGTCTGAAAGTGCGCTCTATTGATAACCTATAAATCTGAAAGTGCGCTCTATCGATAACCCAGAAATCTGAAAGTTCGCTCTGTTGATAACCTAGAATTCTGAAAGTGCGCTCCATTGATAACCTAGGAGTCTGAAAGTGCGCTCTATTGATAACCTATAAATCTGAAAGTGCGCTCTATCGATAACCCAGAAATCTGAAAGTGCGCTCTATTGATAACCTAGAAGTCTGAAAGTGCGCTCTATTGATAACCTATAAATCTGAAAGTGCGCTCTATCGATAACCCAGAAATCTGAAAGTGCGCTCTATTGATAACCTAGAAGTCTGAAAGTGCGCTCTATTGATAACCTATAAATCTGAAAGTGCGCTCTATCGATAACCCAGAAATCTGAAAGTGCGCTCTATTGATAACCTAGAAGTCTGAAAGTGCGCTCTATTGGTTACCTAGAAATCTGAAAGTGCGCTCTATTGATAACCTAGACATCTGAAAGTGCGCTCTATTGATAACTTAGAAATCAGAAAATGCGCTCTATCGATTACATAAAAATCTGAAAGTGCGCCCTATTGATGGTCTAGTTTGAGCAAATGCGCTCTATTGGTAGCCTAGAAATCTGGAAGTGCGCTCTATTCATAATCAAGTTTTAGCAAGTGTGCTCCATTGATAATCTACTTCTAGCAAATGCGCTCCATTGACAATTTCCATTTTCAGCGCAATCCACCAATCTCAACCGCCAACCAAAAGAGATTCAAGATCTGATAAAAGTGTTCCGTCGCGACGACATCCGCCTCTTTTTCAATTCTGAGCAATACAAAAACGACGCACAACCATCCACTTCCCAAGGTCCGGATCCCAATGAAGCTGGCCCGGCTCCGCCTCCTCCACCACGTAGGGGAGCAGAACGAACTCTGAGTGATGATGAAGACGTAGAAGATGAAGAAGAAGACGTGGATGAGGATACAGATGAAGAGGTCGACAGAGAAGTCAGAAAACTCGAGAAATTCGTTATCAATCAGTCGCACAGAGCCCGAAAACGAGCGGATTTCGAGCCGAAAATGTTGGAGTTGAAGGCCCGAAAAGGTGCTCCGCGGCTCCTAAAAGCCAAGGATATCCCCGCGAAAAACTGGCCCGCCGGCATCAAAAAACCCGACGCCAAAGACCATGGTTGGCTTGTGAATCCACAAACGACACATTCCAAAACAGTGCCCACTTCAGATTTCGACGCCATCGCCACCGCCACCGAGGCGCGCAAACGGGCTTTACTAGGTGCCTCTGGAGCAGCGACGTCATCTGGATCTGGAACGACGATCCACGGAAAGAAGGGGAAGACCGTCAGGGAGCAGCAGCAGGATATGATGAAGGGGGAGACGGTGAAACAGCGGGTGGCGAGGATGAAGGCGGAGGCCGCTGGGAAGACGTCGGTGCCACCAGCAATCCCGGTGGAGGATATGCCACTGGATCCCCAGGATCCAAAGGATTCGGATGCTCCAGAAATCCAAAATCCACAGAATCCCCCGAGAACTCGCTACCAAAGCTTCAAACTATCCGAACGTGGATCCGATTCTGAAGAAGAACCGGAGCCCAGACGTCGTGGGCGTCCTCCGGCTCGTGGAACGTCTACTCGAGGATCATCTCGCGCCCCCTCACGAGCTCAGACCCCAATGCCAACCAGAAGATCTTCTAGACTCTCGACAATGAGCACGGAGTCACAAGCCCCGCCCACCACTCCAAAAACCAGAGCCAGATCTGTCCTTCCAGCAGCAGCCACCGCCCCCCGAACGACACGCCCACGCTCTCGATCCACACACTCGAATAGCTCTACACGTGGAGAACGCGCGCGCGCCAGGTCGGTGCTGAGAGGAGATCAGGAAGAGGAGGAAGATGCCACGTCATCAGCTGCCAAAGCTCCAGAAGCAGCTCTCAAAGCTCCAGAAGCTCCCAAAGCTCCAGAAGAGGAGAGCCTCGGCGATGTGGTCCGGCGACGACTTGGAATGGAGACGAAAAAACGAGCGGCCCCAGCGCCTAGCACTTCAGGACCACCATTAAGAACCCGGAGAATGGAGAGGGTCAAAGCGCCAGTTGTCGCGAAGAAAGTGTCTGAGAAAGTCCCGGAAAAAGTTCCGGAAAATGCTCCAGAAGAAGTTCCGGAGGCTCCGGAATCCTCCTCCATGGATTTCGGAAACATCAGCAGTAGTAGTGACGAAAAGGAGGCGCGCGCGCCAGCTGGAGCCGAGCCTGCAGAGGAGCCCATGGAAGAGGAGGAATCCTCCTCGGATTCCGATAACTCTGTGATCCTTAGACCCCGCCCCACCTACAACTACAACGATGACGACTTCCATTTCGCGCCAGATGACCCTGAAATTATGGCGGCACGCGCCTCACGCTTCGGTGCTGGCTCACCGGAACTGGTGCAATTGGATGATACGATTGAGGAGGAGGAGCCGAAGGAATTGGTGGTGGATGTGGAGGAGGAGGACGAGGTGGAAGAAGAGTCGGAAATTGCTCCAGTATTGACACAGAAGAACTCAGAAGAATTGATGATTCCAAAGGCAGTTCCAGAAGCTCCAGAATCTTCAAAATTGGCACCCGAACAACTTCAGGCGGTTCCAGAAGCTCTAGAAGCTCCAGAATCTTCAAAATTGGCTCCCGAACAGCTTCAGGCGGTTCCAGAAGCTCCAAAAGCTCTAGAATCTTCAAAATCAGCTCCCGAAAAGCTTCAGGCGGCTCCAGAAGCTCTAGAAGCTCCAGAAGCTCCAAAACCGGCTCCCGTGCCACAAAAGCCTGTCACTTCTCCATCAAAACCTATAGAAACGCCAAAAATGGTCCAGGAACCATCGGAATCGGCTCCAGAACCATCAAAAACGGCGGAATATGTGAATTTCGACTCAAAAGTGCCAGAATCCGCTCCAGAATCTCCAAAAGTGGCCCAAGAACCTCCAAAATCTGTGAATTTCGTCCCAAAATCTGCTCCAGAACCACCAAAAATGGCACAGGAACCTTCTCCAAGACCATCGGAAACGCCAGAAAAACCGGCTCAAATTGCTCCAAAATTGGCTCTAGAACCACTGAAAATCACTCCCAGACCTCCAGAATCTTCCATAAAACCATCGTCGTCAACTATCCCAATAAAGAGCCCAAAACAAATGATAGTCTGTCAATATGGCCTAGAGATCAGTGATAGTGAAGAGGAGGAGGAGGAGCAGGAGCTCCAAATATGTGAAGAATCCACGTCAGCGGCTCCAGAACCGGTGCCAAAGTTGATTCTGCCACCAGAACCAGCTGTTTCACAAGCTCCGCCCACTCACGAAGCTCCGCCCACTCCTGTGGCCCCAACTGTCACGTCATCTCATCCGGAACCAGCCAAAACAGCTCCAAAATCAGCGGTTACGCAAGCTCCGCCCACTCCAGTGGCACCAACTGCCACGTCATCTAGCACGGAACCAGCCAGAACAGCTCCGCCCACTTCTCTGGGTCCAAAGGCTCCGCCCATCAGGAAACCGGTTCCGCCCGTCGCAAAACCAAAAACTGACGATGATGATCTTCTCGCGGACATTTTGTCCGGTGCGCGAGCTCCTCCGGTAACGAAGAAAGTCCCATCTAGACCTGTGGCTCCGCCCACTTCTTCAGGACCCCTGAAACGGCCAGCTCCGCCCACTTCTGAAGAGAATCCACCGAAGCGGCAGTACGCCAAAAAAGAGGTCCCAATTATTGAGGCGGCCCCACTGAAACGTGCCAGATCCACCAGCAGAAAACCAGATGTGCCATCCACGTCATCTTCGGAGCCGCCTGCCACGTCATCGAACACCAAGAGCACCCCCGCCGTGAAAACGATTCTGATCGACGCGCCGACTCGGCCACGTGGCAAAAATATCAAAATGGAGCAGAAGCCAGTCGGATTGAAGGAGGCGATGGTGAAGAATGCGGAGAAGGGAGGGAAGAGAGTGAATAAGGTGAGAATCAGGCCACGTGGCGTTTTGGAACCGCGACGTTTGGAAACCGCGACGTTTGGGAACTGCGACGTTTCGAAACCGCGACGTTTTATAACTGCGGCGTATTGGAACCGAGCCATTCTGAAACCCCGACATTCTGAAACCGCGCCATTTCGAAACTGCGAAATTTCGAAAACACGACGTTTAGAAACTACGAAATTTCGAAAATACGAAATTTTGAAACCGCGACGTCCTGAAACTGCGACACTTCGCAACCGCGAAATTGCGAAAATACGACGTTTCGTAACTGCGACATTTTGAAACTGCGACGTTTTGAAACCGCGACATTTGGAAACTGTGACGTTTTGAAACTGCAACGTTATGAAACTACGGCATTGGTAATTTTTGACGGTCTTAGTTTCGAAACGTCTTGGTTTCGAAATGTCGCGGTTCCGAAATGTCGCAGTTCTGAAGTGTCCCGGGTTCCAAATGACCCAGTTTCGGAACGCCGCCTGAGAGCCTGTAATCTTAGCCTCTACAAACTACAAACTACACAATTTTCAGTTCAAAACTCATCTCCGACAAGCACTGGATCTGAAACTTCCAGTTCACGAGCTGAAACGTCCAATGGAGGAGAAAGGAGTGATCCTGGACAACTCCATTCCATTATCCCCATCCGACGCCGTGGATGTGATGATGGAATTCCTGAGAGAAACTGCCGCCGGTGATATGTGGGCAGTGTTGAATCGTCAACGACTCGACATGAATTTGACGCCGTTGATGAACACCGAAGAGCAGAATTTCTTGCAAGTCAGCGTCTCGTTGAATGAACAAGATCAGAAGTTGTTGGAGTTGTTCATTGGGTTTGTTGTTTTTGTAGTCTTTATTGGGCTCCGCGACATTTCGAAACCGTTGTAAATCAGACTCGGGAATTTTAAATTTTTTGACTCAATTTCAATCGATTTTCTGGAAAATTAGAACGAAACAAAGTTTCAAACTGTTTGAAAAAAAAATTTCCTGAAAGAAAAATTTTTTCCTGTCACTTTCTTTCAAAAAAAACCTTGAAATTTTGTTTTGTTCGAATTTTTCAGAAAAACGATCAAAATCGAGTCAAAAAATTTAAAAATTTCGAGTCTCATTTTCAACGGGTTCGAGATGTCGGGTTTCGAAATTCCGGTTCCGCCACTGTGTGAAAATTGTTAAAATCTACCGTAACTCGGTCAATTTTAGTCAGATTTCACTGGAATTGGTACCATTGAAATCAGATTAATGAGACGGTTCGAATTACTATAGTCATGACTAGGTTTGGAATTTTTTTCGGGTCTCGCCACGAAATTTCAAAAAAAAACCTACTCTATCTAGGTCAATTCTGGTCAAATTTCACTGAAATTGGTTCCAATAAATTCGGATCAATGAGACGGTTCGAATGAGTTATCAGGCATGTGCCATGCGCTATTAATTTCGTGGCGAGACCCAAAAATATGAAAATTTCAGAACCTAATCATGATTATACTCATTCGAACCGCCTCGACTTGCTGAATTCAAAAATGTAATTTCCATCGAGATCCGATGAAAATTTGCGGCTCCGCGACATTTCGAAACGGGACATTTAGAAACCCCGAAATTTGGAAATCGTTGAAAATACTGCTTGAAATTTTATATTTTTACTCGATTGGAATCGAATTTCTGGAAAATTAGAACAAAATAAAATCCCCAACTTTTGTTGAAAAACAATTTTTTCGATTTTTTTTGTCTCAATTTTCGAGAAAATCGAGTCAAAAATTTGAAAATTTTAAGCCTAATTTTCAACGGTTTCGAAATGTCGCGGAGCTGGACGGTTGAATCTTTTTTGACTTGATTCCAATCGATTTCATTGGGAATTAGAACAAAACAAAAGTTGAATTTTTTTGAAAAAAACTACGCCCCAGTTTCCAAACGTCCCGGTTCCGAAAAGTCGCAGTTTCAAAATGTCCCGGTTCCGGAATGTCGCAATTTTCTATCTTAACGGTTTTGAAGGCTAAACTTTGTTGTTTGTAGTCTCCTCACCTCACCAATCTCCCATGTTTTCAGACGAATTCTCTACGAAGTCTCCCTTCGCGACTCCATAGACTCGAAACAATGTGGCCGTCTCGTCCGTCTCTTCTGCCACGCCCTCTATTTCGCCAAACAAATCTCCTGCCTAGAGGATTTAGATGAAGAAGACGACCGTGAAGTGATCCTCCATCATCAAAAATCCACGTGGATGCGTCAACTCTTCATGGTTCTTTTCCACAAACATCCCACTCAACTGATGAAATCTCTCGCCTATTGTCTGATATCCGACGTCTCCGAACACTGTCGATTCGTGGTGGATGAGTTGGAGAAGGATCAAATGTCTTCTGAATTTCAATTCGCCTTCCGCATCCTCCTCCACAGAGATTCAGAGCAAGCGGGCATCATCAATTGGCTCCTTGGAGCAAAATTCCAAATGGCCTATGTGATTCATTTGTCTTCTGAAGAGATTACGATGGCTTGTGATTTGGCACATCGGAGATTCATTGAGGATCATGGAGCCACCCTGAAGTCGTCCATCTTTCTGGCGAAGAGTGGTGCTCCAGAAGTGTTATCCGTGGCTTTCAGGCTTCTGCAGGATCAGATGAGACTGGTGAAACGACAGTTTTTGGAGCCCAAAGATAAGGAGAAGGAGTTGAAGCGTGAGTTTTTGTAGTTTGTAGTCTTCGAGTCACAGTTTTTGTAGTTTGTAGTCTTTGAGTCACAGTTTTTGTAGTTTGTAGTCTTTGAGCCTCAGTTTTTGTAGTTTGTAGTCTTCGAGTCACAGTTTTTGTAGTTTGTAGTCTTTGAGTCACAGTTTTTGTAGTTTGTAGTCTTTGAGTCACAGTTTTTGTAGTTTGTAGTCTTTGAGTCTCAGTTTTTGTAGTTTGTAGTCTTTGAGCCTCAGTTTTTGTAGTTTGTAGTCTTTGAGCCTCAGTTTTTGTAGTTTGTAGTCTTCGAGTCACAGTTTTTGTAGTTTGTAGTCTTTGAGTCACAGTTTTTGTAGTTTGTA
This sequence comes from Caenorhabditis brenneri, assembly GCA_000143925.2. Lineage (NCBI taxonomy): Eukaryota > Metazoa > Nematoda > Chromadorea > Rhabditida > Rhabditidae > Caenorhabditis > Caenorhabditis brenneri. Next base: position 677,694 of record GL379796.1, on the reverse strand, counting down.
GTCTTTGAGCCTCAGTTTTTGTAGTTTGTAGTCTTCGAGTCTCAGTTTTTGTAGTTTGTAGTCTTTGAGCCTCCGTTTTTGTAGTTTGTAGTCTTGAAGCCTCAGTTTTTGTAGTTTGTAGTCTTCGAGTCTCAGTTTTTGTAGTTTGTAGTCTTCGAGTCTCAATTTTTGTAGTTTGTAGTCTTCGAGTCTCAGTTTTTGTAGTTTGTAGTCTTTGAGCCTCAGTTTTTGTAGTTTGTAGTCTTTGAGCCTCAGTTTTTGTAGTTTGTAGTCTTTGAGCCTCAGTTTTTGTAGTTTGTAGTCTCTTAGCCCCAGTTTTTGTAGTTTGTAGTCTCTTAGGCTCAGTTTTTGTAGTTTGTAGTCTTGAAGCCTCAGTTTTTGTAGTTTGTAGTCTTCGAGTCTCAGTTTTTGTAGTTTGTAGTCTTCGAGTCTCAGTTTTTGTAGTTTGTAGTCTTCGAGTCTCAGTTTTTGTAGTTTGTAGTCTCCCTAGCCTCTACAAAACATTTTTTTGCAGACAAAACCGTGTTCTCTGTGCCAACAATCACCACAAAAATGAACGCCAACGACGCGGTGGCGTTCCGAAAAGAGGCCGAATGGCAGAAGACTGTTCTCCTCATCCTCATCGATAATCCGACTTCACGACACTATGTGGAGATTATGAAGGCGTTGACGATGATCTCCGTGGAGGTAGGGTGTTTTTTTGGCTTGTTGGAAACTGGGACATCTGGATTTTCGAATATCTGGAAATTGGCGAATTGGATATCTGGATATCTGGACATCCGGAAATCTAGACATTCGGATGCCTGCATTTTCTATAATCCAGACATCCAGGCATCTGGGTATCCAGAAATCTATATCCGGATATCTGGGCATACAGACATGCGGGAATCTGGAAAGATTGATATCCATATATCCAGTCTTACGGATATCTGGGCATCCGGAAATCAAGACATCCAGAAATCTAGATGTCCAGATGCTCGGACATCCAGACATACATGCGTTTGGGTATATGGATATCTGGAGATCCAGGCTTAGGGAAATCTGGACATTCGGGATTTGAAAATCTGGGAAGCTAGATATCCGGACATCTGGACACCCGGATATTTGGAAATTGAAAAAAACTGGATAGAAAATCCGGGCATACAGGAATGCAGACATCCAGACAAATAGATATCTGGACATCTAGATATCCAGACGTCCGGATATCTGGACATCTAGGCATCCGGACATCTGGACATCTGAATATTTGGATATTGAAAAATCCGGATAGGACATCCGGACATACAGGCATCCAGACATCCGGATATCCGGGCACCCAGACATCTGGATATCCGGACATCCAGACATCTAGAAATCTGGAAAGATAGATGTCCAGATATCCAGGCTTACGGACATCAGGACATCCGGATATCTGGAAATCAAAATATGTAAAGCTCCTGAGATCTGGTCATTCGGACAACTGGACATTCAGACATCTGAATATCCGGACATCCGGACATATAGACAAAAGTACAGACAGAAACCACACAAACACTTCGCCCTTATCAATTTTTTGTAGTTTTTGTGTCCTTAGCCTCTACAAACCTCTCTTCCCTCCTCCCCAAAAAATAAATTCTTCAGGTGGTGGCATTCCGTGAAATCGTCGAGTCCTCCGACGTGGAGAATTTCGTGGATCAGTCTGGAGTGGATGCTCTCCGTGAGGCTCTTCAACACTTTCTTGATTTAATTTCCGAGTTCACCAACTTCCCTTTGAAACCCTCTACATTGCCGGGTGCCAGTGATCCATCCCAATCAGTGCCATCAACTTCCAATCAGGATTAAGGATTTTCTATTAATTTTTGGTTTTTCACAAGTTTTTAAATTTTTCTAATAGTTTTTTCTTTATTGTTTGAGGGTTGTTATATTTAGTCGAAATATTCAGATTTTTTTAGGAGCAAAAATCCAAAAATAGGGAATTTTCGAAAAAAAAAATTTTCGGTTTTTTTCGGTCATTTTCCGAGAAAATTTCCGAGAAAAACCGGAGAAAAAATCCGAAAAAACGGTCTTGTAGCTCCATATCTTTGTGTTTCCACCGCTTTTGCATCCATTTTTCCTGAAAAAATTCAGAAATTTCCAAAAAAAAAAATTGAAGATCCCGAAAATTCATTTTTCGTTTTTTTCTCTCTGAAAAATTCGAAGAATTTTTTTTCGATTTTATCGGATTTTTTTCCGCACAGCCCTGATATGGATGAAAAAACCGGTGAAAACTCTATTTTCGCCAAAAAACCGATGAATTTCGCCATCCTTGCTCCCTATCCCAACAATATTCCCTAAATATACTTCCTCTCATTCAATTATTTTCTCCTTTTTTCTTAATTTTTAAAACAATAGTTATTTTTTCTAATCCCATCTTCTGCCTCTGCCTCCCAGCCCCTGCTCCTTTTGTTATTACCCACAATTTTATTAATCTTTATTCAATATGCCCATCATTTTTAGTCCTAAAGTGCAGTGCCTTAAGCCATTTCCCCATATCCCGGTCCTCAAGCTCAAGAACATCGCCATTTTCTCTATCCCCCCAAGCTCTCTCCTGTGAATTTTCTCGATTCTTCACTTTTTAAGAAATTTTTGTTTTTGTAGATCTTTTTTTCTTCTCAAATTAGAATTCAGGTCCCCGAATCGTTTTTTAGTCGGAAGTTTGAGAAAATCTGGAAATGTTTCATTTTGCATCCCCTTAGCTCACAAGATGAGCAATATTTCCATTGATCATCTCTAGACAAAAAATAATGTCACATGCAGATAAAAACAGTCAGTTATAGCTATAGGTAACGAAAAAAACAATAGAGATGTACCGGAAATTGGATGGCTGGGGGAAAAACAGGAAAAGAGTCATGGGATGTCTGGCCCCTGGACAGTCTGGGTAACCACCGACAGAGAGATCAGAATGAACTGTGCCAAACTTGAGTAATAAAGAAGAAGCATTAGATGTACCGAAGCCAGAGGAAAAAAAATCTGAAATTCAGAGAAAAAATAGAGAGTTTACACATGTCCTACAGGTTGCGCCTAGTCAGTCAGTACTGAAACAACACATTTTCGAAGCGGTAGGTTGAAAACGAAGCCGAACATGCTCTTGCTTACAGAGTTAGCATTTTTTTCCAAAAAAAAAACATTGAATGATAAAAAAAAACAACAGAAATAACATAAACGTACGTTAACACACAAAACGTTGAATTTTTGTACGTGTTTTCAAAAAGTTTCATTCGCGGGCTCTGTCTTTCTGTAGGGTCGCATGCTAACTGCGTGGCAACTCAGCGATACGAAGGCATTTTTCTCATTTTGTTGAAAAATTAAAAATCAGGCCCTAAGCTTTATTTTGAATCAAATTGAAAAGAACTTTTACTTCACATCATGTTGAATATAATATTGACAGAATTTGATCGAAACTTATTAATGAAAAGTGCTCTGGAAACATGGTGCGCGCTCCTTCGGCTTAAACGCGGCTTACTGTCAGATTTTAAAGACGCCATATGAAATTTGTAGAAGCAAGTTTGAGATGGAGCGTAGAAACCGAGAAAGGAATTGTTCGTTCAAAAAAATTTACCGTGCTGCAATCGAAAAATGGCGTACTTCCATAACTATCAGACACTTGAAAAATCCCAATTTGACGTAAATATTTCTAAATCCTGTTTCAGAGATTCGTACTCTAATTTAATGATTTCTTCTGGCATTGATGGCTTGAATACATTTTTTATTATGGGAACACAGAGTCTTCACAATTGTCGACAAGTGATAAACAGTTTTCCAGTTTACGAGCAAAAAAAGACGGTGACTTTTGGTTTTTGTACTATTCCTCCAATGCATTTGAATAACAATAGACTAGATCTCTTCTCGCTTTCAATTTCCCTAACAAGAGTTTCTTATATGCCTGTCATCCACCATTTCCAGGTTTTGAACCTATAATTCCTAACCCGCAATTTCGCTTTTTGCACGTCTACTCTCCCCATTTTCGACAAGATTTTTTTTCCGAATAAAAGTTCGTCATTTTAAATACTAGTCGTCTCTCTTTCTGTTTCTCTTTCATACATCTCCATGGAAATTATTTTTTCTTGAAGAAGAAAAAAAGGAGCACTTCATACGCACTCGCATCCCTTTCGAGCAGGGATTAGTCGTTCTTTTTGCCTTGTGCCTTCATCTAGAAATTGAAAAAAAAGAAAAGGCCTCAGCTGACATTTATCCTTCACAACGTTCGTTGCTACACTGGCTCTCCGAGCGCTGGCTCCCCAGTGCAGGCACTTTTTTCCTTTTGCTTCAACAAATTAAACTACTGGGTGGGCATAGTCAGTGCTTGGCAGTTTTTGTATTCTTAGTCTCCGCTTGTTGGCTAGTCGGTTAGGCAAATACTCAACTGCTATATCTCAACTACTATGGGGTGATCAACTGCTTTGTTGTAACTTCTAGTGTCTAAATTGCAATTTTTGGCTTTTCTGATACGATATTTTCGCCAATTTTAATGTCTCAACTTTTGTGGCTACAGCAGTTGATCCATAGCAGAAGAGCCACATATAGCAGTTCAGAAATAGCTCTTGAGATACATAGCTATTGAGTTTTTGCCGACTTTTTGTGTCAAAGTACATTGGCAGGCACTGAAAAAGAATTCGAGTGTTTCTTCCCTGAAATTGGCTTTCATGCTTACAGCCTAACGTTTTCCGGTACACTGAGTCAGTGACGTTTTTGAACCGAGAATTTTTTTTCAAATTGCAAAACCTCAGGGTTACAAGTATCAGGGGTTGTTAGGTTCTGAAAAAAGCAGAATAAAATGTTAGTTCCATACTTGCCGCGGGCCGGGCCGGGCTCATTTCGGAATTTTCATAGGCCCTGCCCGGCCCGGCCCGATGGGCCCGGATTCAAAAACTTTTTTTCGCGCCTTCTTCCAAAATTGAATTTTGGCTATGAATTCTACTAATTTTTGTTGAGAAGGCATGTGTTGGTTATAAAACATTTTCAAACTGAAAATGAACAACAAATTCATAAATTTTGATTGAAAAAAATAAAAATTTGAAAAAAAAATTTTCGAAAAAAAAATTTTTCGAAGTCAAATTTTTCAGCGTCGGGCCCTCCGGGCCGGGCCGGGCCCTGAAAATTTCAAAAAGCCCGGGCCGGGTTTCCGGGCCTTACCGGGCCGGGCCCAATTTGGGCAAGTATGGTTAGTTCCATTTGTTTTTATCGGCTGAAAAATCAGTCTATCAGGTATATACTTCACTGTAGGCCTCACTGAATACACCTAGCCATGAGCTATTATGAAAATTAGTGTAAAAAAAAGTGCTGGCCGAAGATCCGACAACTTGACGGCCCCAATATCTCACACGAAAACTATCGTATAAGTTTAATTGCTACCGTAAGAAATTACGAAAATGTTTATTTTTTATCGAGTTTCATTAATTTGAACCGACTTTCAATGAATTTTTTTTCCGAGAATGAGCTAGAAAAATCGCTAAAAATCGATGAAATTCGATGAATCTTACGGTAAAAATTAAATTCATACGGTATTTTTCGTGGTGAGATATCGGCGCCGTCAAGTAGTCAGGCCTTCGGCCACAAATGTCTTTCACGCTGATTGCCATAATAATTCTTTCCCATGTAGCCTCTCTATTCTCTCAAGCTGTCTGAATCCCAAAACTTTCTAAATAACACGTTGTCTTTTCTCCTATTTTCCCACGTCCTTTGCATGATATTTATTCAATTTCATTTTCCTTGGTTCCTCCCCCCTTCCCAAATTTTGTTTGTTTATGAGTCTTGGAAACGTTTAATTAAGGGACAATGTCCTCTTTTTTCTTGACACAAACATTTTCTGAGTTGAAGGCCCCTCTAAATGTATTCCTTCCCTTGTTCTTCCAGCCTATCAGTCATCATGGAGGAGGAAATCAATGAGCTCCCGGAAGTTGATCCCCAACCTCCGTTCGTCGAGCTAGCTGATCCTTATCAATTGGGCAATCGGGAATTTGTGGATTATGTCAATCAGCTACCGAAGTAGGTTTTGCATTTTCGGAACTGTTGTGGATAGGCGGAGCTAGGTATCGGTGGTCTGGAAGAAAAAAATTTTTTTTTTGGAAAAAAAATTTTTTGAACCTGACGGGGGTTGGCACAGTAAGTTGTTTTGTACGTGTTTTCAAAAGGTTTCATTCGCGAGCTCTGTCTCACTGTAGGGTCGCATGCCAACTGCGTGGCGACTCAGCGAAACGTAGGCATTTTTCTCATTTTGTTGAAAAATCAAAAATCAGAGCCTAAGCTTTTTTTGAATTAAATTGAATAGAAATTTTTCTTCGCATCATGATGAATATAATGTTGACAGAATTTGATCGAAAGTTATCACTGAAAAGTGCTCTGGAAACATGGTGCGCGCTCCTTTGGCTTAAGCGCGGCTTACTGTCAGAATTTAAAGACGCAATATGAAATTTGTAAAGGACAGTAGGTTTTGCACTGGAAAATTTTTTTGGGTCTGTTGTGGATGGGCGGAGCTAAGTGTCTGTGGTCTGGAAGAAAAAAAAATTTTTTTCGGAAAAAAATTTTTTGAACCGGACGGGGGTTGAACCCACAACGTTTTTTTTTTCGAAAAAATCATCATAAGCCTCACCAAAAAATCAATCCTAAGCCTAACCAGAACCAATTCTAAGCCTGACCGAAATTAGTTCTAAACAATTTTTTTGGTTTTTGAGCCCACATAACTCAAAAGTGGGCGGAGCTAGGAAGCCCAAAATTTTTTCCTATGGGTTTTGGACGATGCTCTATCGATTCGTGATAGTACGGCTCTCTTTTCCAGAGCCCAAATGGCTTCAGCCCACGCCTAAGCCTCACCAAAATCAATTTTCCAGCCAACACCGCAATCTCTCTCCACGCTCCCTCCACCGCTACGTGAACCTGGCTCTTCTGGCAGTGGCTCGTGAAGCTCAACATGGTGTCGACGAGGGAGTCCTCGAAGACCAGGACCACGTTGAGGTAGAAGACATCGTCCGTGGTCAACGTCGTCCACAAGCTCCGGACGACTCGGATATCGAGGATGAGCAATTGGAGTATCTGGAGGATTCAGAAGAGAGTGATGAAGAATGGAGATTTGATGGTGGTGATGAGGAGGATGAGGGGATTAATTCGGATGATGGGGAGGATCTGTTGAGACGGCCACCAAGGGTGGATACAGATGATGAGGAGGAGGAAGAGGAGGAGGACCAGGAATAATTGACTGATACCTCTAAACTTGCTATTTTTTGTGTTTACTTGGGAATTAGCCTATCGTAAAATAAATCGTAAAATGCTTTGTTTTTCTAGTTCATACAAACTAAAAAACTGAAAAAAATCGGTCCATAATGCCCAAATGGGTCCAAACAGCCTATATCGGCCTAAAGCGGCCCAAATCGGCCTAGATCGGCCCAAACAGCCCAAACAGCCTGAATCGGCGCAAATCAGCCTACATCTGCCGAAACAGCCTGAATCTGTCCTAATCGGCCAAACAACCTGAATCAAACCAAACAAGCTAAATCGGCCCAAACGTTCCGAATCAGCCTGAATCGGCCCAAACAGCCTATAATTGGCCTGAATCGGACCAAACGGTCCAAATCGGCCCTAATAGCCTGAATCGGTCCTAATCAGCCCAAACAGCTGAATCGGCCCGAATCGGCCGAAATCGACCAGAACAGCCTAAATCGGCTCAAATCAGCCTAAATCGGCCCAAACAGCCTGAATCAGTCTAAACCAGGCCAAACAACCTAAAAAAGCTAAATCGGCCCAAACCAGCTCAAACAGATCAAACAGCCTGAATCGGTCCTAATCAGCCCAAGCAACCTAAACCAGCTCTAATCAGCCTAAACGGGAGTAATCAGCCCAAACAGGCTGAATCGGTCCATATTACGGCCCGAACTAACCCACATGAAACTACAAACACTGCAATATCCCGAGCCTGTCTGTCCGTCTTTCTATTCATGCCGATGTCTTTTGACAGACTAGAGGCTTATGAGACTACGAAAGTCTAGTCAAACTACATTTAACCCGAATTTATGTCTAGAAATTGGCTCCGCGACATTTCGAAACCAGAAATTCTCATTTTTCAGAAAATCGAGTTCAAAAATTTAAAAATTACAAGCCTGAATTTCAACGGTTTTGAAATGTCGCGGAGCCTTGCGAACAAGTCAATCTTGCACAAGTATGTCTGTTTGTCTGTTCTAATCTTTGTCCCGATGTCTAACAGATCGCTCAAATCAATCTTTCCGTTCATGAACCGTGTTTATGTCTGTCTGTTTTTTCTTTCTGTCTATCTGCTTTTCCAGATTATCTCACTTTAGGCAGGGCTCGTCACTGAAGAACCTACAGCAATCTACCCAAGCTAACCCAGGTATGCCTGTCAGTCTATATGTTTGTGTCGATGTCAACTTTCCCAGCAACCTCATTTTCGGCCTCAAAACTTGGGCGGTGCATCCTTTGCTTATATGCTATCTCCCATCTCGTCCGCCTCCTTTATCCATTGTAAATATCACTCTTCTGAAACTCTTCCCTCCTCCTTACCCATCTATCTCATTCTATTCTCTTCCCACAAGTTCACTGATGCTTATCATTTCATGCACTCCTCCCATCTCTCACTTGTTAATACTCTTCTTCATCGGTTTCCATGGGGATGAGGAGCCTCTCTGAAGGATTATCCTTCATTTTATGTTTCTGGTTGCTTGTTTGGAATACAAATCTGCACGCGTTTTGTTCTTAGCCTCTACAACTTAGAGCTGAGCCTATATTCCATTCGCCAAGGAGAATTTTTTGTTCTGATTTTGTTTTTTTTTTGAGTTTTTTTTTTGGAGTGCTAAGCCTCTACAAATCAGTACTGACAATTTGCTATAAATTGGAGACCTGAAAGTGAATGCTTCTGTGAGTGAATTCTGAAATTTCCAGCTCTCACTGAAGCTTTAGAGCCTAAAAATCTCAATCTGAAATCGCCACGTCGACAATGCATAAGAGGGCGTGGCCAGATAAAGATTTCCAGACTCTCAAGTTCCAGTGAGGGAATTTCGAAATCCATTCAGAGAAACATCTACTTTCAGGCTATCAATTCATAGAAAATTTCTAACTCTGCGATGTTAGGTTCATTGATTCTTTTTTAGCATTACCTAGATTTAGAAGAAAAAGGTATTTTGTCGCGTTGAAACAGGATTAACATAAAAAAGTTTCTCTAGGTTTGTAGAGATTACCGTAGTCAGTAACGTTTTTTTCCACATGCTTTGTTCTAGGCCTATCCGCTTTTTCTATTATTTATTTTTCAAATTTTCATTTGAAAAGGTCGGCTCTTTCGAGAAATCTCTTTCACTTGGGGGGTGTGCAACACCTCGCAGCCTCAAAATCGGCTCAAAATTTTATGAGAGGTTTAAGCACACTCTAAAATTTTTTGGGGTATCTATTTACATCGGGTTGAACCGCTCATAAAAATTTGGACCGGCTCTGAGGTTGCGAGGTGTTGTACGTCACTTGTTACCGTAAATCCTGTAGTTCAGACACACTCAGTACTGAATGCAGCATATCTCAGTTATCTTTAGAGTCATCAAAAAATGTTCAACTAATAAAATGTTTAAAATTCTTTGCTTAACAATTGTTTAGTTAATCATTTTTTGATAGCATCAAAGACAACAGAAATGCGCTGTTCTGAAAATTCCATGTGTCTTAAATTACAGGATCTACGGTGTCTAGCTTTCAAAGATTCGCTATTTCTCTCATATTTCAATTGCCCAGTGTTAATTTCAAAGTATTGCAGGGCTCATCTTACAGTCACCACAAAATCATGTACGCGGAGTACCGACGTATCACTACAGCGCAAGAGTTTATGGTGCTTATCGCCAGAATCGAAGCTAACAATCAGTGAGTTTGCTCTAATTCCTAGAAAAAATGGTTTTGTTCAACATCCTTATCATCCCAAACTCTTCTAGACATCTCCTACGTGTTTCCAATGAAGAACGCGACCTTTGGCTCGACTATGTCAGCCGTAGAGCCGCCAACACAGGTCTTATCGCATACAACGACTACCTTCGTGCAAGAGGTGATGCACACTTGATCCAGGAGGAACCAGAAGAGCAACACGCAGATATCAGAATTGTGGATGAAATTCTGAGAGTCAGAGAGCAATTGAGACTTGCTCAGTATCGTCTGAGAATTCAACAACGTCCAAGAGGATCACTGGTTGAGAGTGATGATAGCAGCACTTCGGGGGATTCAAGTGGGGAGGAGCACGAGGAGAATGAGGAGCAGAATCTAGTGGAGCATGTGGAAAGAGGGAACTGAGCAGTGCTTATCAGTTTTGTCAACTTATATTTGTAACATCCCACCGAAAAAGCGATTTTTTGAACTTATAACCCAATTTTGATGTCATGTGATTTTTGACTTTTCCCTTCTATATTTTTTGTGATTCTACCTTCTATTCTCAACTATCCTCCCTATTCATGCGTCTACCTGGACCCCGACCAACTATACCTTTGACAAACTTTGTGATAATTCCATGTTTCCTGTGATTAATTGATATATTTTGTGTTCATTTTCCATATCAAATGCATTATTTGTATTGTATACGCAAAGTACGCAGCCGAACTTTTTTGAAGGCGCATGGACTGAGGATCGTCACGAACCGCCGCCACTCTAGCAGTGTTGGCGGTCACTTTTCGTCAAGGGACCAAGCCCTTGAAAACAGTTTGGATGCGTACTTTACCTTTATAATATGTAATCTCACAACTACTGTACATGTTCCTCCGGTACCAAGTTTTCTAACGACCCTTTGGTGTTGTAACAATCGTATCCTTCCTTCACATCCTTTCTGACTCAGAGCGGTCAATGTTAGCCCCACCCATCCCGTATTCTTCATAATTGAAAAATCTGATAATTTTCTCTTTTCTTCATCCTGTGTATTCTCAACTATCATCCCATCCACATCTCCATCGTTATCACGGTCTGGCGAAATAGACGCGAGACCCGCAAAACGGCTCACAGGTAGCAATGGACTTCAACAATTCTCTATGATTTTTTTGATTTTATTACAGGAAAAGACGTATTTGAACACGCTGAATACGAGAAGGAGCACTTCATTACTTAGTTTTTTAGAAAATGCCATATTTGTAACAAAAAATACAAAAATCAACGGAAAATCGATGTTTTCAACAATTATTATCTCAAAACCTAAGTAATGAAGCCCTGTCAAAACAAAGTTTTTTGATTCAGAGTGTTCAAATACATCTTTTAATGCGATAGAATAAAAAAATCATAGAAATTTCGGTTTTTTCATAGTTGTTTCGCAACCGCGTCAATTTCACCGAGCCATGCCCTGTCAACCATGAATTTACTTATACCTCTGATATTTTTTTGATAATCCTGTCATGTCTGTGATTTGGTCAAGTATTTTATTTGTAAGTTAGTTGTTAGACACTCTCTCGCCAGCTTAAGCATAAGTTTATCTAAACCTCTGAAAATTTTTTGTGATAATCCTGTCTTATTTGTGTTTATTCTCCATAGTTTTCTGGAAAACTCACTAATTTTGTAACTATCGAAATCTATCTTTCTGTCTCGGCTGATTCCCAATTTTAGCCACCCTTCCCTTCTCAATAACCAAAAAAATTGAGTGCCAAGAATCAAAAATGTGCCAAAAATAACCCGGCAGGTGTTTCTTCAAGCGTTAGCCTCTACTTTTTTTTCTGTTTTCTCTACTATTTTCAAGTTCTTTTCTTCCAAACATCTCAGACTCCCCTCCATCAATACTTATCACTAGTTTCACCCGGTTCAAATCTCCCCGATGTTTGTCTTCATCCTCCCTTCTTTACATGTAGTTACCATGGTGATAAGACGTTCCTTATGCACTCTCTCTCCCTCTCTCTCTATCGGAGGAAAGAAGGATTATCCTTCCTTCCTCTCTTTTTTCTTCATTTTCGAAATAAAATTTTGGATCGATTGCATTTTTATTTTTGGGGGATATTTTTTGTTAGAATAAAGTTAAAGCTTAATGAATATTAGCTAGGTTTCAGATTCAATGATTTTCAGCGGGGTGCCTGAATTTAAGAATCCGGTACCAGATTCTTAGGCGTTCTTGATGCTTTCAGGTATTTTAGACGGGGTGTCTATACTCAAAAATCCGTTTTCGTCAAAATTTAAATTTTTATGTCTCCATTATAAGGATGGAAACATACTTTTCTTGAAATTACTTTGTTAGACAGCTCACAGCCCGGCGCAATCTACACTGGTGCGAAACGACAATGAAACAGCCGAATTTTTTATGGGTTTTCTGGTTTTCTTGCATGAAGAGATGTATTTGAACACGCTGAATCCGAAAAAATTGGTTTCGATAGGGCTTTATTCCTTAGTGATAACTCTAGTTGAAAGCACCGAATTTCCGTTTCGTTTGTTTTTGTTACCAATATCACATCATCTCAAAAACTAAGCAATGAAGCCCTATCGAGACCAAAATTTTCGGATTCAGCGTGTTCAAATACATCTTTTCATGCGTTAAAGTCAGAAAAATCATAGAAAATTCGGTTGTTTCATAGTTTTTTCGCACCCACGTCGGTATGGCCGGTGCTCTAAGAAGATTTTCGTTTTATTTAAACATTTTTTCCTAACAAGGGAACCATTTAAGTCGAGGTTACAATCATGGGAAACTATCATTAGGGTTTGAAAAAGCACCTTTGAAAACCTATAAATCAGTCTTCAAAACCTGCTTACGAAACTTTTTTGATGCTGAAAACCTAGCTGGAATGCATTTTCAGTACTAAATCGGCTATACTTCGAACCGCCATAACTTGGTTTAAAATCGTTTTTTCGAGCTCAAAAGACGCGGAATTTAATTTTTGAAACTTATGAAACACATTTGGAAAGTTTGGAGCAAAAAAATTTTTTTTCGAAAATTTTCATTTTTCATGATCAAAGGTATGAACTTTTTCAGACCATTTTTCCGTTGAAAAAATCGAACATCTTGAAACTTCTCAAAACTGTCTCAAATTGTCATTTAGGTTTAGATTGGTCATTTTACATCAATTTGAGAAGATTTTTGATCATTCGGGTACCATCCTACTAGGGTTCCGAAAAAAGCTTAGGGTTAAGCCTGAGCTTAAGTAAGCCCATCATAAGTTGGCATTATACAACTCATTATCAAGTTCACGTTAGAGCTTGAAAAGGCTTATTCAACTTATTCATAAGCTCACGTTGGTTTTCAAAAGGCTTATTTCATTATTTTCAAGTTGAACCTAAAGCATTAAAAAAGCTTAAAAAGCTTATAAATTCTTTTTTTTCTCTCCATTTCCTGGAAATTTTTCCACACTGACAAGTAAAAACTCAACCTTTTGACAGTAACATGATGTGGTGGATGTTGAGAGGAGCATTTCGGAACTCGCGTATTCATACTTTTCCCACCTTTTCCAAGCAAACATTCTGTGGTTATAGGAGGTTACTAATAAAGAATTAACAACAAATTTTTGATGTAAAAATCGGTAATTTTGAATGAAAATTTGAGAAAAAAACCTGCCAAAAAATGTCAAATGGGTTGAGCCTGGCTTGGTCCAAATTGGGCAAATATGGTTTTCAGAACCCCTACTTTGAATGTTAATATCAGCTTTAATTCACTCCCGACAATTCAAGCTTGAAAACGACTCTTTCAAGAACAAAACGTTTACATAAGCTTTTCTAAGCTTTCACGTCAAAGCTTAGAATAAGCCTTTCAAGCCTTACCAAGCTTTTTCAAAGCTCATTTCTGGAACGTGTAAGCCTTTTTAAGCTTGAAAAAAGCTCATTTCATCGTGAAGGTTTATTTCTTAATTTTCCATTCGGCACCCTACATCCTACCTACTTATACTGCAAAATAAGTACTAATCATAGTAGTACTGTATGTGCTTTAGAGGATATGGGTATGTAATCATGAATGGTCAGAAATGTTTAAATTTCCTCGGACATGATATAATACAACAATTAATCATCAATTCGACTAATTCTCGACATAAAAAGTCGAGTTATGTGGAGTTTGATCAGCTGGACCCGGAAAACTCATAATTCTCTCAATGAAAACTTGGAATTTCGGTGAAAAATAAAAAGTTTCGTAAGCAGGCTTTGAAAGTGAAAATCGACGTTTTGAAACATGCTCTTTCACCTGGTAATGATGGTTTCTCATGGTTGTAACCTCGACTTAAATGTTCCCCTTGTAAGCTATGTTATTCAACCGGTTTTCTAACATAATCAGTCGAAGCTTCCAGAACATCAATGGATCCTATCGTCACGGCCCTCGGTATAATCCACAATACCCAAGAGTTCCGTGCATTTATCGACAAAATCAACCGGAATCCTCGGTGAGTACCTATTTCAACATGAAAGTTCCCTAACCACAAAGAGCTTCCAGCCTTCTCCTGATCCTCCTTCCGGAAGATGCAAACATGTATCACGTTTACATCGAAACCAGACGGGACTATCAAAGATTTATCCGCCAAGACATACTAGTGGAGTCTGAGGAAGAGACAATGGAAACGATCATGGAGAGAAGAAGAAGCATGAGTAGAAGAAGTGGATAAGAGGGGTGAAATTTGGGATTGAAGTGGTCGTATTTTGTTTGATTTTCCCCATTGACTCTAGGGCAGGGATGTGAAAAAAAATTTGATTTGAAACAAATTTTTTTTTGATTTTTTTGTTTCGGTCTCTTGCCGAAAAACCGTTCCGAAAAGAAGTTTTCGACAAAAATTTTTTTTGGTTCTTCCGTCCCAGTAAAATATATTATCCCGTCACGGTGAATTTTTTTGAACGAACAACTTTTTCTCGGCTTCTACGTTCCATCTCACACGGACTTTTACAAATTTCACATTGCGTCTTTAAAATGCGACAGTAAGCCGCGCTTAAGCCGAAGGAGCGCGCACCATGTTTCCAGAGCATTTTTCAGTGATAACTTTCGATCAAATTCTGTCAATATTATATTCAACATGATGCGAAGAAAAGTTTCTATTCAATTTGATTCAAAAAAAAGCTTAGGCCCTGATTTTTAGTTTTTCAACAAAATGAGAAAAATGCCTACGTATCTCTGAGTCGCCACGCAGTTAGCATGCGACCCTACAGTAAGACAGAGCCCGCGAATGAAACTTTTTGAAAACACGTACAAAAAAATTCACTGTGTCCCGTTCGTACCAAGAAAATTTCGAAAAAAAAAACTTTTTTCAGTTTTTTGTACTAAAACACCCGAAATTGTTTTGTGGGTTTTTTGCACCTCACAAAAAAATTTCCGGAATTTTTTTCGCATATCCCTGCTCTAACACATTTTTTTACCTAGATGATACCTCCCGAAAATTATTTTTTTTTCTCATTTATCCCCCAACTCCTAGTCCCCGCCCCTTTTTTCCAACGTCACCAAGTACAAATCCTCTTTTTTATAGTTTTATATGCTCTTCCTATCATACCTCATATCCCCTTTCAAATCCACTGATCCCCTCCTCACATGTTTCCATGGTAAAATATAAAAAACGATGCCTCTCTTATGTACTCCCAGGGATTATCTCTTTTGTCATCATTCCTTTTTCGTTGAATAAATAGATATAAAGCTCTGGAATTTGTTCTTCATTTTTAGTTGAAACGTACTTTTTTCTACGAATTTTGGATTTGAGGTGAGCTCTAGTTATGATTTATCGGCGGTATGCTGAACCAGAACTGTTTCTAAACCAGAACTGTTCCGAATCAGAACTTTTTCCAAATTAGATATCTCAAAAGTGGGCGGAGCTAGTCCAAAATTTGTAAAGGCTTACATTTTCGGAAGTGGGGTGAATGATTAAGATCTTCCCCCCGCTCTGGCACTTTTTAGGAGTTCTTCTTAAAATTTTATTATTCTGAACTCTTCCTTTATGCCCTTTTATCAGGGATAGCCATACTTCCTCACCTTAACATTCCGAATCTTATCAGCGACCACATAATAATGCTCGCTGAGTCTTGCATACGGATGATCCTCGATACGAATCTTCATCGTGTCGACTCCTGAAATAAATTCTCATTGAAGCGCACTTCCCTCACATACAAAATTCAAACCTTGCATATCAGTCGACGGCTCCTCGGTGGTGGCATTCACAATCATGTTGATCTTCCGTTGTTTTATCTTCTCCGGCTTCTCGACTCCGGCACCAGACAGATACAAATGATCGTAGATTTCTGACATTTGCCCGAGACTCCAACATTCCGTGACATTTTTCTGATTTGGTAGTAGTGTTCTGTACTTGGAAAATCGGCAGGTT
>GL379796.1:603114-654263 GCA_000143925.2 Caenorhabditis brenneri | reverse complement strand
AAAAAAAAAAAAAACCTCCCCCTTAAGGGGGCCCCCCGGGGGCCCCCCGGGTTTTTTTTTTTTTTTGCCCCCCAAAAAACCCCCCGGGGTTTTTTTTTTGGGAAAAAAACCCCCCCCTTTTAAATCCCCAAAATTTTTTTTTGCCGCCCCAAAACTTTTTTTTTCCACCCCCCCCCCCCCCCAAAGGGGCCCCCCCCCTTTTAAAATTTGGGGGTTTTTCAAAAGGGGAATCCCCCGAAAAATTTTTCCCTTTAAAACCCACCCTTTTTTTCCTTTTTAAAACCCCCGGGGGGTTTTTTTTGAAAAAATTTTTGGGGCCCTGAAATGGCCCCCCCTTTTTTTTTCCCAGGGTTCCCCCGGTGCCCAGGGGAAAATTTGGGGGAGGTTTTGAAAAATTGGAGGGGAGGGGGGCCCTGAAACCTCTTCGGGGCCTCCCAGTTTTTTTAAAAGAAGAAGTCGACCTTTGAGGAGGGTTTTGACGGGATTTGTCTATTCCGGTGAGTCTAATTTTATGTACTTCAAAAAAAAAACTTGTGACGGGCCCGGGCTCACCCGACATTGCAAGGCTCGGAAGATTACCGTGAATTTTAAAAAAATCAAAAAAAAATTAACAAATTTTGTGCTACAGAATTTTTTTTTTCAAACATTTTGGTGAATTTTCGGTGAAAAAAATGCAAATTTTGTCGAAAAAAAATTCAAACTTTTTGAATCCGGGTCTCGCCAGACCGACCGAAATTTCTCAAACAATGAACTTTCAGAACTGGATACGTCTTGACTCGTACCGAAATATCAGTGATGGTTAGGAGAAGAGATGGGAAAACAGCCAAGATTTCAATTCCGAACAATGAGAACGAAAAGAAGATTTTCAATATGACGATACGAAAATCGTATTATTTCTGAAATCTGATATTTCTTTTTTCTATCAGTTTTTTTGAATCAAAAAAGAAAAAAGTGCATCTTTTTTTGTTTTTCACTCTTACTCTTATTTATTATAAACTTTATCATTAATTTTTACGTTATTTCCCTTGAAAAACCAAATTTTTGCCTCGAAAAACTCAAAAAAATAATGCTTCTCTCTCTTTGTACGCAATCTACCGTGAAAGTGTCATTGCACACAATGCATTTTACTCGACGACACTTCACCTTTTCAGCAGTTTCCTCTCGTTTTTACACATTCCTTCTGTTGATCACTTTTTGATAGCTTAAAAGACAGCCGAGATATACTGCTTCAAATATACAACACTAGATTTTTCATGTTCAATTCGGAGTTTTAGAACGACATATCTCGGTTGTTTTTAAGAGCTATCAAGAATGTTTAATGACTCAAGTTGGTCACGATTTGTTAGCTTTGATGGCAACCGAGATATGTGCCCAACAAACCTAAATTCCAGAATAAGAGTTACCCCTCGCGATCAACAACTCTACGACGATTTCCAACAGCTTCTTGCTCAACAATAGCGAAGGAGGATTGTAGCTGTAACAGTGCTAACTAATGAAGCTTTTTTTATAGCCCCTGTGCCTTAGTAATTGTTTGTCTGGCTTCATATTCTACAGTACTCCATTCCTGTTTTCCATTTTTTCGTGTAGATTTTTTACCTACTACCCTTGCTGCTATTGTGCATCCACATTGACAAGGACATTTGACCGTGTGAACTTTTCTTTTATTACCATATTATCGCTATCATTACCATCCATTACCTTTCACTTTTTATGTATTACATTTGCACTCTTTTGCACTCTTGGTGTACTTTTTACTCCCGGACCAGCACAGTGGAGGTGTTTGTTACATTTCAAGTATTGTAAACAATAAACAACTTTTATTTGCAAAGTCAAAACTTTTTAATTATTCTTCAGAAAATTTGAAAATGCAGTAATAAAAGCTATTTATAATAGGCTTGTCAGAAAATTCTCGAACGTGCCTGTTTTCGAAAACAAAAGGAAATATTCACTCCTTTTTTCTATTTTCGGTAGAACAGCTACCCTCCGCCGCCTATTAGGGAGCCTCGTCTTGGTAGGATAGCTTGGTAGCAGCCTGATAGAGATGCTCAAAACTGACCAATTTTAACTGAATTTGCATTGGTTCATAGGTGATTTTCTAACGCAGAATCGGCAAAATGAACAGAGCCGCATTATCTTATCCTTCTTGTCTAGGTCCTCTTGTGCAGGGCTGTCAAATCGGGCCGCGGCCGTTTTTGTATCTCGCTTCCTAGCGGTCGGATCTTTTCGATGCAAGAGGCGGCCTTGTAGAGCACAAAAAGTTATGCATTTTGGTAAAAAGACGGCCAGGAATTTGTTATAACGGACGGCCGGCCGCGGCCGGCCGTTTGACAGCCCTGCTCTTGTGTAAACTCAAGGTTGAAACTCATCAGACCAATTAAAAAAATTTTTCACTTTTATCCAGACGAGTCTGGACAAAGGAGTGTTGGAGGTGCGCGAATTAGTGCGAAGAGGCAAATTAACATAAAATGTATTGTGTATACTAATTGACCATTTTAGACAAAAGGATTGACAGTTAAATTTTCGATTTTATACCAATTTTTTTTGAATTTTTGAACTGTTCTGGGAGCTAACTTCTTTAGCACTTGCCAGTTTTTACGGGTTTTACGGGTCAATTTCCCTTGAATCGTCTGTAACTTGACTAGTATTGTTTTCCGAGAAAAAACAGAAGATTCTAGAAATATATTACTTTGGCTCCGCCCACTTATTCAGACAACCAAGCGCGTGCAGGTTGTTTTCAGAGATTTTACTCACCAAAAAATTTGCTTGTCTACCACTAATTTCTGTTTTCGGTGTTCCGCTTTCCACCTGTCACATCTGATTTTCTTCACATTACTATTATTTTTTTGGTCTCCGAGCCTTCTGACTCCTCTTCCATCTAGAACCATCCCTCTGTACACAGTCTCCATGACGACTAAGCCTCCCTCAGCCCTACAATTTATCCCTTCTTCGCTTTTGACTCCGCCTGTTTTTGGGAAATCGAAAACAAGATGGAGAAGAAGAACGAGAGGGGGAAGAAGAAGTCATTTTTTGTTTTTCGTGTTGGTCGGACACGGCGACCACCTCTCCAGCTGGCTGGGAGGCTTGTTCGATTTTCATTGATTGTTTATCAAAATTGGGTGGTTGAGTGAAGAATTTTTGGAGGGTTGTCGGTTTCTAACAGCGCCCAAATAGTGATAAGCCGCAACAGCTTTATTAATAATAGGTCAGGATTAATCCTGATGTTTTCATTGGTTTCTAAGCAGCGCCAATGAGTGGTATCAGCGTCTTGCATCTACAAAGAGGGAGAGAGCGCAGGCGGCAAGAGCTTCTAGCTGTCTGCGCCCTCATCAGAGTAAGAGTGCGCAGACGGGTAGCCGCTCTAGTCGTCTGCCCCTCTCTCTCTCTCTCTCTCTCTCTCTCTCTCTCTCGCTCTCTCTCGCTCTCTCTCGCTCTCTCTCGCTCTCTCTCTCTCTCTCTCTCTCTCCCTCTCTCTCTCTCTCTCTCTCTCTCTCTCTCTTTCTCTCTCTCTCTCTCTCCCTCTCTCTCTCTCTCTCTCTCTCTCTCTCTCTCTTTCTCTCTCTCTCTCTCTCTCTTTCTCTCTCGCTCTCTCTCGCTCTCTCTCTCTTTCTCTTTCCCGCTTTTTTTTCCAGCTTCTGAAAATGGTAGCCGCTCCCGAAGACATTCCATCCCCACCGATCAACACTGCGCTCGGACCTATCGCCACTGTTGAGGATTTTCTGGGATTCATCGCAAAGTTTGATCAGGCACCGGAGTAAGTTATTTATAGTCATGACAGGACTCTAGCAGAAGCGCTCCAATGAAAAAGAAAAAAAGAAAGAAAGAAAGAAAGAGAGAGAGAGAGAGAGAGAGGGGAGAGAGAGAGAAGCAGGCGGCAAGAGCGGCTTACCTTCTGCGCTCTCTATAACACTGCAGAGGGTGCAGAAGCTAGAACCTCTTGCCGTCTGCGCTCGCTCTTACTCTGGAGAGAGCGCAGACAGCTAGAAACTCTTGTCGCCTGCGCTCTCTCCCCTTTGAGAAAAGCTTCCTAGCTATCCCAACTTTTCAGCCTCACCAACTTCATAATCCCACTTCCACAACGGGACTATGTCATGTACTTTGAGTACAAGAAGATGCTCCAAGAAATGCCTCAGACGAATGGAAACCGCACTGAGATCATCAAGGAAAGAATTCTGAAAATCATGGATCAACGAAGAATCCATGACCTGGAATCAATGATTTCCATGGAAGAAGAGAATGCGGAAGAAGACGTCTACGACGGCATAGAGCCCATGATTGAAATCGAGTTGGAGGGAGAAATCATGCAACTCCGAAGACTTGAACTTCCGATGGCTGAGGATGTGAATGGAGAGGAGGATGATTATGACTACTATGATGGCATCAAGCCAATGGAGCTGTTTGATTTGGAGGGGGAGATCATGGAGCTTCATGCTGTTGTCAGTGCCAACTAAGTCTATCCACGCCCCTATTTTCTTTCCATTCCCATTGTGATGACTTTCGTGTTTCGTTTATAGCAATCACTCACTCATCCTGTGATTTTCTTCTTGTAGTTTTTTCTGTGTTACCCTGTATTAACCTTCTCCCGGATAAATTGTTGATGGCCTAGAAATTCCTTATCATAGAAAGCTAGGCCATCTTGTTCATTTTTCCACCAACTGGCTTTCTCCCTGTGATGTCACCTCTTTTTCCTGTTCACTGAAAATCCATAAGCTCATTCCTTTTTTTTCTGAATTCTACTCTACTTACCTCTCTACTTCGCCCTCACCACCACCTCGCCACTTATTTTGTTGTTACCTATGACACTATAAGACACTCTCTTCTGATCCCACTGATTGCTTTTCTATTTTTGTCCTCCAGAAATGTGAATTCTCATTTTCTTTGATTTTTTTGAATCCAAAAAAAAAAAAGATTGAATTTGATCAGAATTGTACTTTTTCCACAAGAGAGTTTTGGATTGGTGAATAAATCGAGTTCTTAGATTCAGGTGCTTGGATTTAGACATTTTCAGGGACCTTAAATGCGGTTGTTTCTGATTTCAGACAAAATAGGAATTGTTTCTATTTTTGTATGAAGTGTTATACTGGAAAAAACCTGAACAAAGAAAGAAAGAAAGAAAGAAAGAAAGAGAGAGAGGGAGAGAGATCTGCTAGAGCTCTAAGCCAGAAAAATATGACACAAGGCTCTTTAGAACAGTTGAATGTCAAATATACTTCCAGAAAAATTCCAAAGATTGGTGATGAAACGACTGCTCCTGCGCTCAGTTTCAATTCAGAATACACTCCTATTTCCTGCTTATCCTTCCTCTACCTCTCACTCGTTCTCAAACCAAAACACACGATAATCTCTTTCCCCTTCTGCTCATTTCTCTCTTTTTCTTTCTCTTTGGCGTTTAATTCCAAAATCTAGATTCATTTCGTTCAGTTTTCCTTTCCCTTCAGTCTAGTTTATACTCTAAATCTTCCAGAATTCAAACAGAAAGACTACATTTTTCATATATAAATAGGAGTCTTATGGATGATGTCTCTGGCTGAACGAGAAAAGTAATTATTTTTTGTAGGTTCAGGTAGGTGCGATAGAATATAGAATATTTTAAACTTCCAAGAGAACTCCTAGAATCTGAGTTTGCAGCTATCAGTCTCACACTTGATCGCGATTCTGTATATGTTATTCTTCTAAATCTAGATAAAGAACGGGTAAAAAAAACCAATCTGAGGATGTTACTATTGTCTGGCTAGCTCAGTTTTCCCTAGTTGAACCCCTGCTTTTCCACCACATCGACGAAGTCTTTTTCTGTCATCAAGTGACGCGAAACATCCCATTTGTGTTCATTTCTTTTCCTGCGCCCACATTTTTGTATGCGACTACATTTCTGGGTAGCCCCACCCACACATCCCAAGAAAATGGCACGCCTCCTCATGTGTGCCCATTAATTATGTCCGATACCACTGTTCCAAAAAAGCGTAAATTCTTTTTTTTTTTGAAAATTCCATCCATTCTCAATCTTTAATTTTCATCTTGCTCTCTTTCTTACCCCATCTAAATCCTTTTTTACCCCATCTAACAAGGCTTTTTTGTAAGGCTCTCATTGAAGAATTACATTTTTTTTTCAAATTTTCCTGTTATTTTTCAAAAGGATTTTTCCGTTGTACCTTTTCCCGATTGTCCTAGTATTTTTTCCGGGAAATTTTCCAATTTTTCTTTCATTTCGCGCCAAATTTTTTACGCAACTTGGACCCGAAAAACCATTTTTCGCTGAAAAACGGCAAATACTCAACTGCTATGTATCTCTACTGCTATTTTCAGCCAAAAGCAGTTGAGAGAATAGTTATAGCCGTTGATCTATAGCAGAAGAGCCAAATGTCACAGTTGATACAGTAGCAGTTACAGCATAGCAGTTGATCACACCCATACCAGTTGAGAAATAGCAGTAGAGATACATAGAAGTTGATTATCTAAACTGAAAACTATGGGAAAAATAGGAAAAAAATTATGAAGAAAGTGATTCCTCCGCTCGTGTAGTCTGTGTGGACAACTTTTTCTTACAATTTGAAAGAAAATGTGTATTTTGTACGGTTTTCCAATGTTTTTACAGGCATCCTGACCAGTTTTTTAAAAAAAATTTTTCGAAAAAATAGTGGTTTCCGGTTTTTTCTTCCCAAAAAGTCCCGATATAAAAGTTTTTCAGATTTTTCCCCCTCCTACTTCTTTTCATGCTTTTCAGCGGCGTCAAATAGCTATTCTCATTTTTGTATCCGACTACTTTTAGCCACGCCCCCAAATCCCAGTACATGTGCCCATCAACTCCCTTTTGCACACCATTTCGTAAAATCCCAGTTTAATTTCCATCTTGCTCCCGCGTCCCTTCTTACCCCATCTAATAAGGCTGTCATTTGTCGCGCCTTCTTCTCCATCTCCTCCGTCCTCTTCGTCCATTTTTTTGCTTCTTCTTCTTCCTCTCAAACATTTTTCCTCCCCGCAAAACATCCAAATGTGTAGAATCTAGAGTCATTTCTCTACCCTCTCCACATTCCAAGTACTATTTCTCCCCGGGAGGGGACGGAGGGGACGCCTCTTGCACAACATATCGAAGCTGCGTCTTTCTTTCATCTGGACGAGAGATCTGCGGAAAAGATGGAGACGCAGACAGAGAGAGAGGGAAAAGGAGCAGTCATTCGCCTCTCCCTTGTCATCTGAAGGGGGTTTCCCTGGCAACATCTTCTCTATTCTCTTTCCGTTTTGATTTTTTATTTCTTTTTGCCTGCTTTTGCCTCGAACTCGTCGCTGTTTTGTTTTGGGGTGCCCTCTATTGCCCCGCCCCTTTACTCCCTTTGCCTCGGCCTCCTTGAATAATTAACAATGTATTCTTCCATTCTTCTCTATTCCTATTTTTCTCCAGCAGTAAGGTTTTCTTGAGGATTTTTCGACATTTTCGAAAAACTGTGGAAAACAGGTGCAAATTTTGCACCTGTCGTGCTGATTTGAGTCCCTGATTTTTTGAATTGATTTTTTTGAGGCTAGTTTTTAGAGAAAATGTGTGCTAGGTATTGGAAACAATGGTGTTCAGAGCCGTAATTGAATTTTGAAATTGAGATCTAGTTAAAGGAGGTGGGAACTCTCGTTGTATTGAGACTCGTATTGAGACTAAAAAAGGGCCCGGCCCATATAGGCAAGTAGAGTCGGCGCGCTTTCCGGGTCGCATAGCGCAGCCGGTAACGCTTTTGGTGTTCAGCCAAATGGACCCTAGGTTCAAACCCACCAGAGGTATCTACTGTCAAATTTTTAGAGAAATTGTTTTTTTGAGTTCCACCCTCCTTTAAGGTGAACACAGCTAATTGCAGGGGTTGATTGCGCAGCTTTGGTTGTGACTCTGACTGACCCGAAACGGGAAAAAATGTAAGATGTTTTGAGCCATAGTCAGATTTTTCGATCCAATTGGCCCAAAGTCAGGTATTTTGACCCACAGTCAGATTTTTTGGCCCAAAATCCGATTTTTCGACCCGAACTCAGATTTTTTTGACTGGAAGTTCGATTTTTCGCCCTAGAGTCAGATTTTCTGGCTCGAAGTCAGATTTTTTGGCCCAAAGTCAGATAATCTGATTTTGGTAATCAGTGTGCGGTAGAACAAAAAGTTCGTAGGTTCTGTAATCAAGCTTCGGCTACTAGCATTGAGTCAAATGACCAAACCGTTGAGTTTTTTAGAACGTATTTTTTAACTCCTCTCGACGAAATTCAAAAAAATTATTGACCGCCCAAGTAGTCTTATGGGTAACGCAGCTTCGGTTGTGACAGGTCGGAACCGAGTCGAGTCACATATTTCGACCAAGGGTTTTCAGTACAAAACTCATCTTGGAGAATTCGGGCGGTACAATGAGACGGCTTTGAATTCTCCAAGTATGTTGTCTTTCCTGGAAACGACAAGCCAAATAACGACCTAGCGCTGGGCGACAGCCGCTACGAAACTCGCTGAGACTCGCTTCGAAGTTAGCAAATCTACCTTCCCATATTGTCGTTATCTATCTTTCTCTCTCTCTCTCTCTCTCTCTCTCTCTCTCTCTCTTTTCCGATTTGAAACTCTCGTCATGTTGTCTAGGTTACATGTTCTCTGACATTTTTCGGTCATGTTGTTTTGCACTTTTCCTCCATTAGAGACTCACCCGAAATCTACGTGTTTCTCTCTGTTTCTCTCCTCCTCTACCCATATACCTTTCTCACGATATCAGTTCACTCAAAACTAATCTTTCAGTTTTCCTTCAACTTGGTCACTACTTCGTTTCTTATTTTCGTTTCTTTTTCCACAATCCACTTCCTCCAATAAAGCAGCAACTACACAGCAAGCAGACCGTCCCCAACGAGGCTAAGCATCGCTTGTAGTTTGTAGGTGCTAAGCCTCTCTACCAACTTGAGGACCAGGGCATGCCGTGCTCCCTTCCCACCGATTCGGAGGTCTCCGACTACTCAGACGATGAGCCCGATGACACCAACAACCCACGTCCATACGATTCCGACGACGAATTTTACGGCGCCGATGAGATGGATCGGAGAGCCACCGAGGACTTGTTCAGACGTTACATCAACAGACCAATAACTCCTCCAAGACCGGTTGTTAGACGCCAAGTTGGTGGAGATGTAAGTTTTCAGCACCGGGAATTCAAAAAAAGTGAAAAAAAAGAAAAAAAAAGATTTGACCACCGGGGGGATCGAACCCGCGCCGAACAATTCTGAAACAACAGCGTTAACCGCTGCACCACGCATACATTGCCACTAGAGATGGGGAGAGGACGTAGAGATTACGGCAACGGGCGCAAATCCGCTGTTCGAAGTAAAAACCTATAATTTTCAGAGAAATCCCGCTGGATTGGCGTCAAGAATCATTTCAATGGTGCATGATGTGAATCCAGAAGTGCCACTAATGAATGCGGATGGTCATTTGAATCCGGATGTAGGTTTTTCTTAAGACTGAAGCTGAAAATCGGAGAAGTTCCAAATTTAGGCAACGCTCGACATGCTATTAAGAGATGACGGCCAAGAAGAGAGGGGGCCAGTTGCAATACGAGGGAACAGCGGGACGCAGACAACTAATAGGGAGGTGGGTTTTGGTAGCTGCTTGTTTGGAAAATGTGGAGGCTTAGGAGGACTCTGTGGTATCGAAAATAGAGCGGCTTAGCTACTTTCTCAAATGTTTTGCAGAGGCTCAGCGCGACTTCAAACTAAAAAACCCAAAAACTCCACACCATAGCTATGCGAAAAGTTTCAGATCGGGCTTTTTCGGGATTTCAGTCATTTTCTGAAAAACTTTCGCCACTAAGAACGGGAAAACTGTTTTCCGCCAAAAAAATGATGGAAAACCCCGAAAAAAATCATGAAGAAAGAGATTAGTTTTTACAAACTACCGCGCGAAATGATAGCTTAGAAAACTCCGCTCGTGTAGGCTGCGTGGACAACTTTTTGCAAAAAGGTGTACTCTGAATGGTTTTTGACCGCCTTCTTATCCGTTATCCATTCTAAAAAATGCGATGAAAATATTCCAATAGAAAAAAAAAATTAGATTTTTCCATCCCAAAAAAATTCGAAAAAATCAGTTTTTCGGAACTTTTTTTTGGCACCAATCAAAAAAACTCGAAATATTTCCGCAGTCACACGGTAAATTTTTTTGTAGGTACAATTTTTTTTCTCGGTTTCTACGCTCCATCGCACACGGACTTTTACAAATTTCACATTGCGTCTTTAAAATGTGACAGTAAGCCACGCTTAGGCCGAAGGAGCGCGCACCATGCTTCCAGAGCACTTTTCAGTAATAACTTTCGATCAAATTCTGTCAATTTTATAATCAACATGATGTGAAGAAAAAGTTCTATTCAATTTGATTCAAAAAAAGCTTAGGCCCTGATTTTTAATTTTCCAACAAAATGAGAAAAATGCCTACGTATCGCTGAGTCGCCACGCAGTTAGCATGCGACCATACAGAAAGACAGAACCCGCGAATGAAACCTTTTGAAAACACGTACAAAAAAATTCACCGTGGCGACAGCACCTGCAGATCTACCGGGAACAATTTTCTGAAGGTTTTGTAGCTCTCATTAATATTTGCAGCTGGTCAAAAACCTATCAAAAACGTGTGAAAACTGTCAAAGTTACTGCCTGAAAACTTCAAATTTGTTGTAACTTTACTAGTTTTGGACTGTTTTCCATGGTTTTAAAGCTAACAATTTCATAGGTTCTATACAAATTAATTTTTCCAGAGAGATGAATATTTCGACCGGTACCTGGAAGATATGGAGCGTCGGATAGCATCCGCAAGAAATCCTCTTACCATCGAAACTCATTTTCCAGCACCGGAGCATGTAAGACTTAGAGGATAAGCAGCTTTTGTAGCTGCCTAGCCTTTGGGACCAAAATTTTCAACAAAAACTAATTTCCAGAGACCATCAGGCCGCCCATTCATGGTTGTGAGTAGAACAGTCAGACCAACACCATTCGAATCTTATGACATGAGTTTGGGAACTTTCTGGAGGGCACCGGAAGCACATCGGAGACCAGGAGAGGAGAATGGGGTACGGTTTTCATGTCGAACAAGTTTTGGGGAGGCTAAGAAAATTTTGTAGTTTGTAGTCCTCTGAAAATCCAAGGAGCGGTTAGAAGGTTACTGCTTTCGAAACATGGGTTTCATGAGCAGGGCTGTGCGAAAAATTTTCGAAATTTTTATTTTTTTTTCGGTTTTTTCGGTCATTTTTCGAAAAATTTTTTGGAAAAAACGGTTTTTTAGTTGTATTTTTTTAATGTTTTTATCCATTTTTCCTGAAAAAAAAACCGAAAAATTTCGAAAAAAATCAAAAATTCCGAAAAATCATTTTTCGATTTGTTTCGCTCTGAAAAATTCGAAAAAAAAAGTTTTTCAAATTTTGTCGGAACAAAATTTTCCGAAAAGTTTTTTTTCGATTTCATTTCCGCATTTGCCTGTTTTTCAGAGACCCAATGAAGCTGACCCAGCTGAACCATATGTCAGCCCATATGCCGGTTTGATTGGAGGCCTGCGAATGCCGTTTCTCCGAGACCATCGCCAACAACCATCTGTTGCTCTGGCACAGAGCTCCACTGGAGGGACTCAGGTAGGCTAGAACTCCAAAATCCAAACATTTTGGTCTAAAAATCATCAAAAACACTCGACAACTAGGGTAGTTACAGCGATTTTTGTAGTTTGTAGTTCCTTAGCCTCTACAAAATCTTGGAATCGAAGAATTTTCAGATCGATCAAAATGAGCCACGAGCTGGCCCAAATCAGCCACCAGCTAACCCAGCTCCAGGTGTCCGCCCATTGCCGGCTGCCATAGCTGATGATCCATATCAGATGCGTTTCATGGTAGTTCAAGAACCGACGGATGAAGAAAACAGGGTGAGTTTGTTTCGTAGTTTGTAGTTGCTAAGCCGCTACACATCTGCTGCTAAGCTGCACCAGACTTTCCAACCAGTAAGGCATATCTAGAGCAAATGCGCTCTATCGGAGAATTGTTTGGCCCCATTCCCTGTGGTTCTTGTATCATTTCCCCATGATTCTAGCTCATTTTCCTCAGTTGTTAGGTAAAAATGTACAGAAAAGAACATTTCCAGACGGTTCCACATGTCGAACAAGCCACCGGACCAAATAGAGAAGCTAGACAACCAGATCCTCCCCCACCAAACGACCATCAACGTTCATCAAGATTCCGTTACATCATGGGACGGCAATATTCGCGACCAACCAGTGATGGACTTGTTATTGACACATTGCCCAATGGGGATAGGGTTCGGAGGAATGGGAGTGAATAGGTGCTCGCAGCTGTGATTTTACTCAGAGAAGTCTTGGTTTTGGCCTTGCTGAGTTCAATCATAACGATTTTTACTTCCTTTTCTTGTAACATTTAAGCTATTTTAAGATTAGTGTTGAAAATGAGTTTTGTAGTGTCAAGCTAAGTACTGTAATCCGAGCTCTACTTTAGCAGTAGCAAGTAAGACGCAAATTTTTCGAAATTCTCTCTTTTCATTTTCGATTATCAATCAAACTTTGTGTTTGCAAAAGTAATCTATCAAATATTGCTTCAGACCCCCCCCTCTTTTCTTATTATTCTCCAATATTAATTTGTTCGTACCTCCCTCTAAGCTTTAGGCTGCTAATCACGGAAAAATGCGCTTTAATGGATGCCACAAAAGTAGGATTAAAGTGCAATTTTTTTCATTTTTCAATAGCTAAGCTTCTTGCTTACCAACTTTTTTTGCTACCTGATACCAATTATAATCCCCTTCGTTTTCCTTGTTCTGACTGCCCCACCATACCGTTCCATTTACCTGTTCGCCTTTTTCCTGTGATTTTATAATCTCATAATTTATTTTTTTCCCTTTTCTTCATTTTTGATGTGATTAACGAAATTTCAACAATCAAAATTTCAAATTTCATACCGATCATTCCGATCCCATCCAATATTTTTTATCCTACTTTTCTGGTCTGTCCCATTCCATGTTTCCCCCTAAATTTCAACTTTTCCTTGGTATCATCTCCGTGATAATTACAGCTTTCCCTTCAATATTTTTCCAGTAAATCGATGCATGTACTGATGATTGATTCGTGATATAGAAAATCCCAACTCCCCACCCCCTCTCACCCGTTTTCACCAGTCCAAAGGGAAGCGATGTGCTTAAGAATTTCTATTTTTTTCTCTGTGTTTTTTTTTTTCAATAACAATAAAATGATCGATAAATTAATAAATGAATATAAATTTTTTTCAGATAAATACTTTGAGGCTGCCCCAAATCAGAATTGGTCGAATCAGAACCAAACCTTGCGAGGGCATTGCTTCTGGATAACCAGGGAATATGGATGTAAGATATTGTAGAGAAAAAATTCTCTATCGAATGGTATAAATTTCATATAGGGTTTCTTCAGAAAATGAGCACAAAAAAGCTCTAAAACCGCAGATTTCAGTACTGAAAATTTGAATTTACCTTTTTTTTTTGAGAAAAACAATCCGAAACAACCATTTGTTATTAATTTCAATCGATAGAGTTTTTTTTCCTCATCAATTATACATATTTACATCCTCCGTTTTTCCAGAATCAGATTCTGATTTGGCCGCTTCTGATCCGGGGTAGCCTCTATACTTTCACAATTTCAGAAAAGATTTTCATGAGCGTCACTATTTGCATAACATATATAACTGAAAGTTTCTTTCTACCATTTTTTTTTTCTTGATTCGTCATCAAAAAATGTATCAAAAGTCAACACACAACCCATTTCGCCTACCCTTGGTCGTTGTGACTGATAAGAAAATCATTATTCAGTTTGTTCCTGCTCAAACTCACAGAAAGCAAGAAATGCCGCCTTCTCTAATCGATATGCCGAACATTGTGATGAATAGAATACTGAAGGAGCTGGATTTTCGAGCGATGTAAGTCCATTGAAATTAGTGAATCCTAAAAGGCTCAAAATTCGAACAAAGTGAAAAAAAAAACGTTCCGGTAAATGGGTTTTCCGATATCTTCCAAAATATTCTTTGCAAAAAAAGTTTGAAAAATTGAAAAAAATTCCGAAAGATGCAGATAAACAGAAATCAATTTGATAATTTTTGCTCGAATTATTTGATGCCGGTTGCTAATTCCCTTGAGACTTTGATTAAATTCTGGCTTTTTTTCTCAAATATTAAGTCCGAATTGCATAAAAAAAATCACATCTTAAGAGTAGGATTTCAATGAAATGCTTCCCGACTCCGGATTTTCTCCCGGAAAATTCTCCGTCGGAAAAGAATTTCCGAAAAAGAAAAAACCGGAAAATAGAGCTTTATCAGTGGTTCTTGGACCAATTTTCATAATTCCGTGCGATTTAACAATTTGTAGAGGCTAAGCAATCACAAACTACAAACTTTCAGAATGACCCTGCGCAAAGTGAACCATGCCATCCGAGACTTCATCGACAATCACAAGCCAGATGGGAAATTCATTTTTCTCGATATCGCTTTTCAAACCAATAAGGCCATCCTAAGGTACTCCGATCTTCCTGCTGACAATAATTTTTATATTTGCACTGGAAACAAGAATGGATTTCGTGCAGAATTTCTTGGAAAAAGGATTCAAATGTCGGGAATATTTCACGAAAACATGCTGGGATCCCTGAAATTCATCCTAGAATTCCAAAAATCTTGCCTAGAAAGTTTCGGAGTTCAAGGGAAAGCCATCTGTCTGGGGACAATTTACGATGAGTTTCTGGATGGTATATCCAAGATTTTGGACCCAATAATACTCAAAACCAAGCACTTCTTCATTCAATCTACTGATCCTTTTCCAATTCTGAAACGTTTGGATCCACAATTCCTGAAATCCATTCATATCCTGGATCCGTTTGGAATGACAGAAGAGACCATTTCAATTGATCTAGGCGAGATTCTCCAATTGGAGGTGTGGAAGAATTTGGAGCAAGTAAGAATCCAAAATTGCACAGTCGAAAACGGAGAGATTCGAGATTTTCTAAAGTTCAAAGAGGTTTTGGTCATGTTCCACACGATCACAGAGTTTCAGTTGAAAGAGATTTTTGAGGTGAGTTTTGTTTTCATGAGGATTGTATCGGACCGGACCGGATTGGACTATACCAGACCGGACTGCACCGGATCGAACCGGACCAGACCGGATCTGATCGGACCGGATCGGACTGTACCAGACCAAACTGGACTGTACCGGATAGGACCGAATCGGATCGGACCGGACCGGATAGGATCGGAACGGACCGGACCGGATCGGTCTGGACTGTACCGGACTGGACCGGATCAGACCAGACCGGACCCGACTGGACCGGACCGGACTGGACCGGATCAGATCAAACCGGACCGAACCGGATCGGGTCGGACCAGACCGGACCGGACCGGACTGGGTTGGACCGAATTTATCTGACCGGGCTGTACCGGACCGGACGAGGCCAGACCAGACCAGACCGATCCGGACTCGACTGGACCGGACCGGACTGTACCTGATCGGACCGGACCGGGCCAGACCGAGCCAGACCAGACCAAACTGGACTGTAACGGGCGGACCGGACCAGACTGGACCAAATCAAACCGAACCGGATCAGACCAGGCCGGACTGTACCGCACCAGACAGGGTCAGACGGGACTGGATCGGGCTGGAATGGACCAGATCAGATCGGACAAGACCTGATCGGACCAGGCTGGACCGGATATTCCATAAAAAAGACTCAAAATTAAGCTTCCAGGCCTTCCTAAACCCCTCCTCGACACTACGAGAATTCCGTCTGGAATACCTTTTCCTGGATGAAGATGTTGAATGTTTTGGAAAGCCATTCACTCAAGAGTACCATGAAGGTCACAGATGGTACTTTGAGATTTCCGAGTCAAAAGAGATATTGCTAATATTATCCAAGTCTGAAGCACATGAATACTTCCTGTTCGAGAGGATCGATAGGAAATCTGTTCCAGAGGGAGCACCAATTAGGAGATCTTAATTTTTGTTTTTTTTTGTTATTTATGAAGATGTTTATTGAAAAATAATGTTTTTTTTTAATAATTCCTGCTTCTGAAAACCATATTGGAAATTTGTAGAGGCTTAGGAAGCTTAGCCTCTACAAAACTTGAAGTGCATGTGATTTTGTTAGTTTAAGAGCGTTTTTGATGATTTTTGGACCGAAATTTCCCGAAACTTTTTTGTAACTTCAATTTTTTGAGTTGTAGAGCACCTACAAACAACGAAAAATCCTTAACTACAAACTACAAATCTTCTAAGCCCCCTACGAAACTGAGATTTTTTTTGTAATTTTTTCAGTTTTTTTTTTAGCTTTTTTGATGGTTTTTGAACCAAATGTTCCCGAATTCTGGGAGCTTTTGATGAATTCAAGACAAAAAAAGGATCGAAAACCGCTTTATGGGACAGAGAACCGTCCTAAAAACTCGGAAGTGGAAACTCAAGGTACCCATCAGGTTTTCACAGAAATTGAACTCGAAATTGACAAGAATCGATTCTAGTTTTAGTGAAAAATGAAGTCGATCATGGATATCTGCCTATGATTCTGAAAATTTATGTTCAAAAACCATCGAAAAAGATCTAAAACTAACAAAGTTACACAGTTTTGAAGTTTTGTAGAGGCTAAGGATGACCTGTAGTTTGTAGTGACGCTTAGCCTCTACAAATTTGTGGACACAAGAACTACAAACTCTCTAGGCCGCTAGAAAAAATCAAAACTGGCCAAGCTTTAGCGATTCTAAGCTTTGTGGAGGCTTCGGAAAAAAGGCTTAGCCTCTACAAAACTGAAAATCCTCATAACTTTTTCAGTTTTCGACCTTTTTTAATGGCTTTTGGACCGAAATATTCAGAATTTTTTGTAGAAACTTTGTAGCGGCTTAGCAACTATGAACTACAAAACCATATTTCTTGTTGTTTTTCCAAACCAAATACATACATATTTTCCCCCAAAAAAATATTATTATCACCCGTTTACATTCCAAACCATCATTCCAATAAAATTAGCATAATCTATGTATTCTCTAACTCTCTCCATTTTCCATACTCTTTTTTTCCATCTATCATCATTTCTGATCGTGTAAGAGTGTCTCTCTGTGTGTGTTGTAAAGCAAAGCAACAAGAGATAGGAACAGGGGGCGGAGCCTATCGGGGGGCCCAGAGGGGAGCCGAGAAGAGAGCGCAGAGAAGAAGAGGAGACGGGCGGTGCCCCTGTTCAACATACGATTTGTCTATCCTCTTTCCCCTCCAAACGATTCTACGAACGAATTTTGGGTCGGTTTCAATTCCAAAGTGAATTTTTTGCCCAACCCCAAAAGTTTCCTTCTACATTTCCACTCTCTCTTTCTATTTCACTTAAAACATTGCACACGAATCCCTACCCTATCCCTATAACACTAAATGCTTCATAACTACGATGTGGCCAATGATTTTGGCCAGAAAATGCAGATGGGTGGTATGCAGCAGCAACAAATGCAACAAACACCCAGGAATACGCTTCTTAGTGTTGGTGAGTTTGGGGCTCCAAGAGCTCAGATGGGCAAGATGAAAATATTCAAAAATCGACACGATTCGGTTTAAAAACCATCAAAAACGGTCCAAAATTAGCGAAGTAACATGAATTTCGAGTTTTGTAGAGGCTTCTTAGCTTCTTTGCTCGGTTTTTGATCATTTCCGTCACAGAATTATTGGATAATATTCAAAATTCAACACAATTTTGTCTGGAAACCCATCGAAGCCGAAGAATCGTTAGTAACCTGTTATCAGCCGTTTTCATGGATTTTATGGATCAATAATAAACCATATCTTTGCCGGTTTCGAGTTAAATTGAACCGATTTCCGAAAAGTCCGCAAGATTTCTGACATTTTGGTCCGAAAATCTAATCAAAAACTGTCAAAAACTGACAAAGTTATGGTGGTTTGAAGTTTTGTAGAGGCTAAGGATTAGGGTTCCGCAAAAAGCAGAATCATGAAGCAAAGCTCACGTGAAGCCTCAATGAAGCAGCTTCATTTGAATCTTTTCTGAATCGGCGTCATGCTTCACTCTGCTTCATTTTCAATTTTGATGACCCCGCGTCGAAATTCAAAAAGCTCAAAATGTCAAAAAAGCTCATAATGCTTCATTTCAATTTTGAAAATTTACACTGTAAATTGACCTTTCGGTCGAAAATAGGGCAGAAAAAAACTTTTGAAGCATAATGAACTTTCCTTCAAAAAATCGAAAATTAACAACGTGAGCTTTTTGAAGCACTGCCAAATGATTCACTTTTTGAAAATGAAGCACAATGAAGCATTTGAATGCTTCGAAAGCTCATAATGCTTCATTTCTAAAATTTTTATGCGGAACCCTACTAAGGATCCTAAGCCCCTACAAACTTGTTTGGCAAGATTTTTGGGGTAAATGCACTAGAAAATAGGCTAAGATTTTCAAATTGATAAGAACTGGTCCAAGCTCACTGAAATTGACTTTAACGAAAACGCGTTTCTGCTAGTATCTCAACTGCTATACTTGGTTCTTCTTCTATGGATCAACTGCTATAGCCATAGCAGTTGAGACATCAAAAGTGGCAAAAATAGCAGTTGATTCATAGCAGAAGAGCCAAATATAGCAGTTCAGACACTAGATGTTACAACATAGCAGTTGATCACCCTCATAGCAGTTGAGATATTGCATTAGAAATACATAGCAGTTGAGTATCTACCTGTCCATTCAAATGCCAAAAAAATTGAAGTCAAGTGTTATTTTTAATTCTTGAAGATCAAAACCTGATGAAATAGTTTGTAGCTCTTCGGCTGGTTTTCAGTTTTCAATTTTTTTTTCGATTTGTTTTGAACTCCTTTCAATTCCACGCATTTTGCTACAAAAACTATTGAAAACGGTCGCAAACTAACAAAATTACATCGTTCTTAAGTTTTGTAGAGGCTAAGAATTCTTAGCCTCTACAAATATTCAAACCTTACTTTAGTCGAAATCGTCAGATAGTTAAAATTCAACAGAAAAATTCTGAAAAAATGGGTACGAAAGCTATTGAAAGAACCTCTAAAACTAACAAAGTTACAGTTATTTGAAGTTTTGTAGAGGCTAAGGACTTTCTGTAGTTTGTAGTCTACTAAGCCTCTACAAAACTTCAAAATTCATTTTTCAAGTTTCTTGATGATTCAAAACGTTTGTTGAGGCTGAGAAACTACAAAAACTACAATCTAGATTTTGTAGAGGCTAAGCACCTTTTCCATAAGACCCCCTAGTTTTATATACCACATTACACCACCACCATCAAAAAACCAAACCGATAAAATGTTCATTCCCTTCCCCAGCTGGTCTGACCACTTTCCTCTCTTTTCTCCTGAAGATTTCTCAATCTTCTTTACACATTTTTTGAGTCAGTGGTGATGATGATGATGAAGAAAGAAGATGCTCATGTGTCTGTGCCTCTTCTCTCTCTCTTGTTCAAGAGGGGAGAAAGTTTTAAAGAAAGCTCATATATCATCTCTCTCTCTCATCAACTCGTCAAAACGACACTAGTAAATTTGAGAACAGAGAGAGAGAGAGAAAGTAAGGAGAGGGGTCAGGTGATTAGTGAGGTAATTGGTGGAGAATAAATGGGGCAAAAGTCAAAAATCGGCATTGAATTTGAACTAGAATTGAGCACAAAATATCACATTTTGGTTTTAACACGAGGTTTGAGCTGAAGATATTTTGGGAGCTTGGAAATGTGTTTTGAGCAAGATTCACTGAAATTACTAGAAATCCTGCAAGAATTAGTCTAAAAACCATCAAAAACGCTCCAAAGCTAGCAAAGATACAGGCAATTGGAGTTTTGTAGAGGCTAAGCTACTTCCTCACACAATTTTCTTCTATCCTGTACAAAACTTGGGGTGAAAGATGGGAAATTTTGCCCATATTCCGGTAAATATAAGGAATTCTGCGCATTTTGCTCCAAAATCCATCAAAAAAGTTCAAAACTGACCGAGTTACACGCGCTTCGAGTTTTGCAGAGACTAGGCTACCACACGCTCTTAGCCTCTACAAAACCAGAGTTCAATGATTCTGTTATTTTTTGGACAATCTTCCTAGTTTGGCCCAAAAATCAAGAAAAAAGTTCTGAATCTAGCAAAGTTTTGAGCTTTTGACTTTTGTAGATTTAACACAACGCTCTTAGCTTCTACAAAACCAGAGTTTAATGTATTATCCAGATAACTCAGGCCCTCACACTTTCAGAAATACTCAAAAGCTGCATATTTTTGTCCTCCAAAACCCTTCAGAAACGCTCCAAAATACGCAAAATTACAGTCATTTACAGTTTTGTAGAGGCTAAGGGAATTAAGGGTTTTGTAGCTGCTTTGCCTCTTCAAAACATCAAACAATCTTGACTTGCAGCTGACTCGGTTCAAAATCCATCGAAAATCATGTTTCAAACGCTCAATTCTGTGGTTTTTGCTCATTTCATCAGTAACCAAAACTACAGTAATCCTTCCACCAACTAAAAGTTCATTTTTCCTTTTGATCCCATGAGTAAACACACTTCATCATTAAATTGATATATATCAAAATCTCTTCTCTTTTTCCAAGAAAACATTGTGTCTTCCTTAGCCTCTACCAATGTTATTCCTCTTGTTAAGTGTCCCTTTCGGCATCACCGAATGTTTACATATCGGCTCTTGCTTCTGTGTTTAAAGGGAGGAGGACATGATTGGGAGTTAAACACTGTGTTTGTTGATCGAATTGTGCGAAATTTGGAAAGTTTTTGATAGGAAATTAATGGGAATTTGAACTTGAATGGTGTTTAAAAAAAACGAAATCGTAGGGTATGATTAGAGCGATGACATAGGGAATTAAAGAATTGCGGGGTGCCAAAATAGAAAATTCCAAGAAGTTAGGGTTCTACTGTATAAGAGACCATCAGAAGATGAATGGCTGGTTGTTTTTGTAGAGGCTAAAACCGTTAAGCCTCTACAAAACTTCAAAGCTCAATAACCTCATCAGATTTGGACCGTTTTTGATGATTTTTGGACCAAAATTCCTGCGCTTGCGGGCTAACTGAAATTCGGGTTAGAAATGAACTTGAAACTTGCAAAACCCTGCGTTTACTGGGCCAAAAATCATTGAAAACTGCTGAAAACAGATGAAGTTACAGCGGTTTTTTGGATGAATTCTTAGCCTCTACAAAACTTCAAAGCTCGATAACTTTGTCAAGTTTTGGCCATATCTAATAGTTTTTTGACCAAAATTATCACAATTTTTAGGTTGTACAGAGTCAGTTTGAAATACGCGGCTGTAAGTCAGTACACAATTTTTTATACTTGTAGAGGCTAACAACATAATTCCTTAGTCTCTACAAAAAAATGTTACATGAAACGGTTGAGATTCTGTACATTTTGGTCCCAAACCCATAAGAAACGATAGAAAATTAAAACAGTTATAGCAATTTTAAGCTTTTTAGAGGCGTTTTTGGTCGTTTTTTATGGGTTTTTAGACCAAAATTTTCAGAATCTTCAGATTTCCAATGATAACAAAATTTATAAATTATGATTCCAGACCAACAACTGCAACTAATGAACACCATCAACAATATGGTGCGCGCGAGTCAGTTCACCTCTCAACTCGCCAACACGATCTTCACACTCTGTGCTCAACTTAAAACTTCGGGTTCAATGCTGGAACAGTCGCATAAAAGTGAGCGAATTTTGACGGATTTTTGGATGGAAAAAAAACTGTTAGAAACGGTCGTAATTTGGCAGGGTCGAAGTTTTGTAGAGGCTAAGAGCCCTAAGTCTCTGCAATTCCCAAGAACGCGTGATTTTGTTAGTTTTCGCTGTTTTCTTATAGTTTTTGGACCAAAAAATCCGGATTTTCTAGGAATTTGAATCCAGAAGTATATTAAAGAAGAAATATCTTCAAAAAATTTCAGATGAATTGAACAAAGTGTTCACCTCACTCCGTCAAGCATGCTGTCGTGATAACGGGCAACTAGGTACCCCGTGCCGTCTCAAAATAATGGAATTGGTCGAACTTCGGGCCATGAATTGGAGAACCAATCTGGCACATAGCCAGTACTATGTGAATAGGCCGGAAGGACGTGAGTTATTTGTGGTTTTTTTTTTGGTTTTAGGGGTTTTGGACTAAAATTTCTGGATTTTTTGGTGGAAACGCCATCAAAGCCAGGTTTGTAGAGGCTGAGAAACACAGCAATTTTTACCCTCTATAAAACTCAAAATTCCAGTAACTCAGTCAGGTTTGCACCAGTTTCCATGGGTTTTGGAGCCTAGTTTATCCGTTCATCCGGGGGTCTGAACCGATTTTTGTAGCTCGTAGCCACCACCAATAAAGCTGGCAGATGCGCCGGAGGCGCGCGATAGTTATTTTTTTAAGGCATTTTAAGAACCGCAAAAAAAGAATCAAATTGTATTAAATTTTTTACATCGCAGCATTTGCACCACTGAAGTTTTTATCGGTTTCGTTAACAGTATCATTGCAACAGTTGAACAGAATCCATGAGTAGTTAAGGAAATGAATGATATTTTGGTCATCACTGAAAATTAGTTGTGTTTGGCCATAAACTCTGACTAAACTTACACTCATGACGAACACCAATAAATGCTGCAACGATAAATAGAGAGTTAGGTACACCAAGCATTACTAGGTGGATTGCTGTCTGTAAGTCATGTATGTTCAAAACGGTATATCTCGGTTGCCTTTGAAGCTATCAAAATGTGACCAACTAAAGAAACGTTGAGCAAAAAATTTTACACATTTTACTAGTTGATCGCTTTTTGATAACTCCAAAGGCAACCAAGATATGCTGCTCTGAACAAACCTGCACAGACAAAGTGATCAGTAACACCTTATGCATTCTCACAACGGCTTCTGACTGATTTGCGTTCACTTTTAAATTCCTCCTAAGGTATACTGTAGTGGCAATAGTAGAAGTCAGGGTTATGAGCACAACCAACATCCAAATAATCATGTTGAACATAGCGAAGGGATCAACAAATGGGGCAGCCACAATAACCGTAAAGCAGGTGACAATGGCCGGAGCTTCTGGGTATAAAATCAATAAGTTCTGTCGGTTCACTGCTTGATATTCTAGTCCAATGTGATAGGCAAAGCAGTTCACGATCACGAAACATATTAGGACTGCTCGAAAAATATATGTGTTGATTTGAAGATAAATGTGGAAATTGGTAGATTTATATTCGAGAAGACTGGCTCGAAATCGAAAAACGAACATTTCGAAGACGGAATAAGCGGTTTCTGGAAACCTCCTGTGATTAGAATAGCTTTTCAAACCTCACGATAAATCGTTGCTCCAATCACCATAAATTGGAATAGGCCACTGAGCCCTAACTGGGAAAAGATGCCAGTAAACCTCATAAGAGGAAGTGGTAGATGAACAACTGGGTTTAGGAACCATGAGTTTAGTAATTCGGCGAGAAGATTGCTGAAATTCCTTAAATTTTTCATTAAAAAAGAAAAGATTTTCAATGTTGAGTTTTCTAGAGAAAGGCATACTTGTGACGGTCCGGGCCGGCCTTCCCACCAGTTTCTAAGGCTCGGCCTGCTTGGTCTGTTCAACCCGATTTTTGATCAACTCACGTAAAAGTATGCCAAATAAGAAATATCTTATACGTTTTGAAATACGGAGATTTGGTTTGCAATAAGGCCACAATAGCAACTAGATAAACCGGAAGAGAAACGAAGAATACAGAGTGAATTATCCAATAATATTCACTTTTTTCTGTATCGGCGCAATTCATTTTTGGTTATTTGGTTTTGAATGAAATATATATGGGAAAGTGAACCACATTAATTATAGGTTTTGAAAAGGGAGGAAGGTGAGTAAACAACCATCAAACATTTTCCCGAAATATGGCATTTATTGCTCATGAATATATGTTATCAAGTTTGATTGAGATCATTTTTATTTTTGAAGAATGATGCTATGTAAAAGATGACGAAAGGGTCTCTACGAAAATTTGGAATACACCAAAACTACAGTAACCCGGGGAATTTTGGTAATTTTTGACGCAGTATTTTAATTCAGCTCAACGGGAGCTTCAATTTGAGTATAGTCATGACCAGTGTGTGTCTTTGAACATGAATTGAACGTGAACATGAAATTAAATGGCTCATTTTAATTTGAAAAAAATGAACATGAAATGAAAATTTTTCATTTTCATTTTTTGAAATGAAAATGAAATGAAAATTTTTCATTTTCATTTTTTTGAAATGAAAATGAAATGAAAATTTTTCATTTTCATTTTTTCAAATTTTCAAAAAATGAAAATTTTTCATTTTCATTTTTTTGAAATGAAAATGAAATGAAAAATTTTCATTTTCATTTCAAATTTCATGAAAAAACTCAAAAAATGAAAAAAGGTAACATGAACATCGTTTTATGCCGCGTTGGAAGTCATTTATAAGTTCCTAATTGTCATCGACGGATCACCTGCGGTCTTCATATGAAAAAGCTGAATAAACCGATCTATTTAGAGATCATAACGAATTTTATTCAAAGTTTTTAAGAAGAAAAAAGATATTCCATAAGAAGTGTTCGGGTAATATAGGAAAAGTAAAAACAATCTGGAAGGGAATATTTAGAGCTCCCAGTCGTTAGGATCGAATGGCTCTTCTGGTTCGCTCACGACTTCGGAATCGCTTGAATCTGAGAATTCTCCGTCGTCGTCGTCGTCGTCGTCGTCATCGACGTCGTCGTCGCTTTGCACGTCGTATCTAAAATAGCTGTTGAAAAATCGCAATATCAAGAATATCGAGCACCGTTCAATAAGACAATTTGTCAAAAGCATCGCATTTATCGTCTCGACTTCTAGACGATTTCTCTTTTTTTGCCTCATAACGTCTGTGCAGCGACTGAAAAGACGCTCCGCGGCAGCAGAAGAAGCTGGAGCGGCCAGGTAACTTTTCGCAAGTGCAGCCAATTTTGGCATGTTGTCCTGTTGTGCTTTCCAAAATTGTAGAGGGTCGGAAGATGGCGAAGGACGATTTGACACCAGCAAGGATCGATATTTCAGAATTTCACTCTGAAAAGGATATTGTTTTAAAAAACTGAATTTTTGTTAGTTTCCCATTACTTTCAATCCTGTCGCACCGCTTTTGTCGATTCTTTCTTCATAGAACGAACTCATCAAATCCTTTTCTGAATCATCGTCAGAATTATCGTCAGCCTGATCGGAAGTAGTCGGATTGTCGAAGTCTTCAACTGTTTTCACACAATCGTCCCAGGGTTCAATGAAAAGTCTTGGAAGGAAAGCATTTCTTGGATCCAGAAGTGTGGCGATTCGGATGAATTTGTTGTTGTCGAGGAACTCTTCCAAACTGCAATGTTTATTTTTCCAATGTGGCACACTGCTATAATTATGCTTACCGAGCACTTACAACTTCACTCAAATCTCGAGCAGTTTTTGTACCGGTGCCAATCCGGTTTTTGACGGCGATCAATGTGGGAACGATATCAGTCACAAATGAAGTATCGGACTCAAACTGAAAATTGAATTTGCGAAATCAAAACAGAACAAAAGAACTTACTTTTTTCAAAGCTACAAAAAGCGGCTCCATCAATTCCACTACCTCTTCAAGAACAGGAATTTGTTGTGTTCGAAGTAACATTCCAGTCACCGCCGAAATTGCTCTGTAGTGTTTGCTATATTGTCTCAGAATCAAGAACTGGTGAGCCCAACGAGTGATACATGCCGGCTTTGGCAGTGGTGATGGATCCGTTGTTTTCATTCGGATTTCTTCTCTCAAATTAGCTTGACGGGCAATCACTCCTGTGACTTTACGAGCATGCATCAGCAGGATTTTGATTGGTTTTGATGATTTTTCGAAGTCGCCGAAAATGAGATGAATGATATGACATCCACAATGAGAGTTTGGAAGCAAATTGGCTCCAGAGAATGCTTTCACATTGGCTCCACCATCTGTTACTGTTGAGTGACAGTCCAAGAGACTTTTTCCCACTGATTTCAAAACTGCCGAAACTGCCAATGAAACATTATCAGCAGTTCCTTTTTTGACGTATTGAATTCCAGCAAATTGTGTGTTTTTATTGAAGAATTCGTCGACGTAGATGAGGTGAGCGGAATAAAAAGACTTGTTACTGGAGAGATCACTGAAACCGTCGGTTACGAGCACAAATTGATGCACATCCTTGAGTTTTCTCTTCACAAAAGACGTGTATTCTTGAGCACATGCAATCAGTCCCTTTTTCACTTTTTTGGCTCCTGGAACTTTGAATTTCGGTGCAATGGTGTGGCAAAATTGGCGGAAAAGTGGACTTGATGCGTAACGAAACGGGATATTGGAGGAAGCTATCGATCTGCAATAATGTGATGGTTCCACTGTGAAGAAGATGTGCACAACTAACCTGATCAGAACTTTGGTAGCTCGACTTTCAATCTCTTCCATGTCGTTTAAATCGAATGGATTTCTCATCGATTCATCTTCGAATGCTTTCTTTTCAGCGTGATGACGTTCGTTGATATGTCGTATCATCGCAGTCGTCGGTCCAGAAAAGGACATTTTTAGGTTGCAAAGTTTGCACTGAACTTTTTTCTCAGATGATTTATCGAACCATTTCCAACAGTTCGACACCATTTTGCCTGTAAAAAGAACATAAAATGTATCGGCGATAGATTCAGCGTACTTTGAAAATAAGGTTTTTGTGGCTTGTCCGTAGGAACTGTGTCGGCCTGAAAGAATTTGACTGTTATTGATGAGTTGTAAAACCCAACAAGAAAATAAGACGATAACGAGCAGTAAGAAGTAGTTGTAATTCAATTATTCAGCAAAACTTTCGTGTTTCTCTTCGAATAAATTCCCAAATCCTATCGATTTTCTGAGTTTTGCTCCGAAAATTCGAAAATTGACGATAGGTTCCCCGTCTCTGACTGCCGAAAGAAGTTTCTTCTTTTGGAAGTCAAGATTTTCGTTTTTTTTTCCGAAGAATCTTCGCAATCCGCACAATTTCCGACGTTTTTCAGTGAAAAAAAAAGAAAAATCGGCGATAGGTTCCCCGTCTCTGACCGCCAAAAGAAGTTTCTTCTTTTGGAAGCCAATTTCAGTGAATTTCCGAAAGATTATTAGCAGTTTTTTGCTTTTGGAGAGTCAAATTCTTGGCAATTCTCACTTTCCTGTCGCTGAACAACAGAAATGAGAGGTTTTCTTCGAAAAACTACGAGTTACTCGTAATTTATCGATTTTTTGAGTTCGGCCACCAAGAAAAGAAAAATACGATGAGCAAAATTGAAAAAAACTAATTTACAAACAGTTTTTAAGAGAAAAATCGAAGAAAAACAATGTAAAAAGCGAAAAAAATAAAGAATGAAGTGCGCAAAAAACGCTGCTGGCGCGTTTCCAGATTGTGCGCGTTTTCAGTTTTGTTCAAAATTTTCATTTTTTTCAAAAATGAAAATTTCATTTTTTTTGAAAATGAAATTTTTCAAAAATGAAATTTTCATTTTTTTTGAAAATGAAAAATTTCAAAAATGAAATTTTCATTTTTTTTTGAAAATGAAATTTTTCAAAAATGAATTTGTTCAATGAAATGAGCGTTCAAATTCATTTTTTTTCGAAAATGAAAGTTCAAGGGCACACACTGGTCATGACTAGGCCCTGACCAAAATGGGTCCTGACACGAAAACTGCAGTAGAACAGTTTTCGCTACGAGACCCAGTTTTATCAGAACATAGTCATGATTATACTTATTTTGAAGCTCTCGTCAAGCTGATTTTCAAAAAGCCTTCAAATTCTGAACATTTCGGTCCAAAACCATCAAAACATTCAACAAGTGTTCAAGTTACTGCGCGTTTGAGATATGTAGAGGCTAAGAGCATTTTTGTAGTTTGTAGCTTCAAGCAAACCTCAAAATAAATAAAAATAAAAAAATTCACCATCCCGAAATTTCCAGAACACGACCCGGCACCCACTGTGGGTATTCCCCAGTCCTCTGGCCAATCCACCTCCCCTCAATCTGTGACGTCACCCGTCCCCCAGTCACCACAACCACCGATGCAGTTCGTTCCGCCGAATCCGATGATGTTTCAGGATCCGATGGGTGGAGCACGTAAGTGATATCTAGGAAACTTAAGAAACTACAAAACTGGCTCAATATATGGAAAAATCCACGCTTTTTGGTCTAAAA
Source organism: Caenorhabditis brenneri (assembly GCA_000143925.2). Lineage (NCBI taxonomy): Eukaryota > Metazoa > Nematoda > Chromadorea > Rhabditida > Rhabditidae > Caenorhabditis > Caenorhabditis brenneri. The sequence goes on along the minus strand of GL379796.1, from coordinate 626,121 downwards.
ACCGTCTAAAACGACTGAAAACTAACAGATTTGCAGTAATTTTAAGTTTTGTTAAGGCTAAGGCTTTTAGTTTTGTTTTTTTTTGTAGTTGCTTAGCCTCTACAAAACCTGGAAAGATGTGTTTCAACTCAAAATCCATAGAATTTAACGACCAAAAACTCCAAGTTTCCAGCCAATCCGGGAGGAATATTCTTCATTCCGGCCGCCTCCACGTGGATGAATCCACTGATGCCAATGCCACCGAATCCATTCCTTCCACATTCAATGATTCCACCGGATCATCAGATGTTCCTAAGACAAAGAAGTCTCAATAAAAAACCAAATCTAATGAATAAAACGTTGCAATTGCGTCATGAAATGATCATCAGAAATTCGGATTCTGGGAAGATAATGGGTGTCAAGGGGAGGCGAGTGGCTGCCGTCGAACAGTTGACCAATACGGTCATTTCGTTTCAAAAAGTGAGTTGGTTTTAGGGGATTTTACGCTGAAAACTTCGGAATGAACGAAGTTTTTTTAATCCATCAATTATTTTTTGCAGGTGGACGCCAAAAGTAAAGAACGTACTCTCACGATAACGGCGTCGACAATGGAGGATATTGAGCGGGCGAAGGATATGATTATTGATACGATCCGGAGAAACATGAGTCCTATTCGGGTTGGTTTTTTTTGTCGAAAAATCTATGAAAACTGGCTGAAAATTGATAGGAATACAGCAATTTTGATTTTTGTAGAGGCTAAGGATCTTTAGCCTCTACAAAATCAGAAATTGCTGTAACATTGTTAGTTTTCAACTGTTTTTGATGGTTTTTGGACCAAAATTCAGGGTTATGGACCTCTCATCTTGTAGGGTATTGTTAAAAAGCTAGCAGACGACTAGAAAAAAAGGCTAGAAAAACTGCAAACTACATATAGCCTTTTTTTTTCTTTCCATAGCCTCTACAAATCTTGAAACCATTGAATCTTTATTATTATTCATCATTTTTTAAATGATTTTGGAGTGAAATCAAGTCAATTTTAATTTTTCTGATCCAAAAATTGCTTTCAGAAACTAGCGAAAAAAGGCTGCCACAAAATACAACATTTTCTTAGCCTATGCAAAACTCAAAACCACTGAAACTTTCCTAGTTGTCAACAGTTTTTTATGGTTTTTTGTACCAGTTCCAAATCCAAATTCTTTCAGACGGACATGTCGATCCCGCCTCCAATGCCCCATTCCGAAGTCTCCTCCACCACCAACCCAATCCCTCAACCATCCCAAGAAGACGATGAGGAAGATGAGGACGAGGACATCAAACTGGAACAAACTTCCGATGGAAAACTAACATTCCATTGTGATGATCCGGAACTTCTCGCAGCTGCTCAAGAAGCCCTCTCCGCCTATTTGAGGGTCCGTGCTCGTCCGAGTGCCGAGGAGCGAGAGAAGAAGAAGGAGCGACGAAAATCGATGCCCCTTCAACAGACCGCCCATCAACAGGAGCCGGTGATGTTGAAGCCGTCGAAGACGTTCCATGGAAGTACGCCCAATTTGGCGGATGGTCTCGCCGCGACGACTACGGTAGTGATGGCGAGTACGGTGCCGGTTGGAGGAGGACACGCTGGTCAGATACATCATCAACAGGGCGGAGACGTAAGTGAGGAATATTTAGAGTGCGGTGTTTGTTTTATTCTGAATGGGAGTGTGGAAATTTGAATAGCCGCCGAATTCGTAGAGGCTAAGACCCCTTAACTTCTACAAAACCAAGAAAAGCTGTAACTTTGTTAGTTTTTGACCGTTTTCGATGGTTTTTGGACCAAAATGTCTGAAATAAAGCGAGAAATCTATAATTCTAAATCTGCAAATCTTCGCAGAAAACTTGAAAAATAGAGGCTAAGGTTCCTTAGCCTCAATAAAATCAAGATTTGCTGTAACTTTGTTAGCTTTCAGGCGTTTTTTATGGTTTTTGGACTAAAAATTTCTGGAATTTTGTATTGAAAAAAATCGTGACACAAGCAATTTCAACTGACAGAATCAGAAGAAGCGTTTTATAATTCTCCTGGCATCCCATTTACAAAAACCATAACAGTTTTTTGATCCGAAAACCATTTGAACCGTTCGAAAACTGACAAAGTTACAGCAGATTTAAGTTTTGTAGAGGCTAAGAAAGATTTGTAGTTTTTAGTTGCTTAGTGACAAAAAGTAAAGTAAAAGTACAATATTATAAGTCAAAAATTCTGACTTTTGGTCCAAAAACGATCAAAACCGGTTGAAAACTGATGACTTTTGAGTTTCGTGGGGCTAAGAAATTTGTGTAGTTTATAGCTTCTTAGCCGCTTTTTGACGGTTTTTGATGGCTTTTTTAACGAAAAAATTGAGTAGAATTCAAAATCTGCCACATTTCGCTCCGAAAACCATTAAAAACATTCAAAAACCAACAAAGTTACAGCGATTTTCAGTTTTGTAGAGGCTAAGAAAGGTTTGTAGTTTGTAGTCACTAAACCTCTACGAAGCTCTACACTGACGTCTCTTCTGTAGATTTCGACTGTTTTTTGATGCGTTTTCTGAACTAGAAACTAGCCGGCGATGAAGTTTTGTAGAGGCTAAGTGACTACAAACTACAAAAACTCCTTAGCCTCTACAAAACTTAAAGTCACTGTAACTTTATTAGTTTTCACCCAATTTTTTTCAAATTTTTGGCCTAAGACCCTCAAAATTTGATGAATTTCGACCAAATTGCGCAGAATTTTCCAGAAGTCACCATCCTTCTAAACTAAAAACAATTCCAGCCAATCCGCTACAATCGTGAGCACCTGATGACGGCTCGTGACACTCTCCAAACTCAAATTCCACAAGAAATGCTCAAAGAAATCACTCGTGTTGCTCCGGACATTTTGATCGCTTAATTCTCTTTTGGCTAGTATTTATTATTTTTTTGTCTTTTTCTCTGTAAGAATTCAGTTTAGTCCTCTTCCAATAATCTTCCCCCGGGCGTGTGTGATAACTATTCCAGAAAACTCCTCCAACCAAAACCTATGAGCTGCTACTTTTTTCACTGTTTTTTTTTGAGAATTGAATGAAATGAACAAGAAAAATGATGTGATCACAGTGAGAAAACAGGGGGCAAAAACAGGAAAAAGAAAATGCGCTCCATTGAGAATTTTCAAATTCTGATGCTCAGCGCTGAATTAATCGATAGAAGTTGCAAAAAAACAGTGAAAACCCATGCATTTTTTTACTTTCAACCCAAAAACTTGCTTATTCAGGCGAAAATTTCGAAATTTTGCGTCATGTTCAAAGGAGCGCACTTTCCGTATTTTTCATTTTTGAAATTTTTTTCGAAATTATCTGATCACAGTGAGAGAAACTGGGAAGATGAGATAAAAATAGGAAAAAAAAAAGAAAAATGAAAATACGCTCCATTGTGAATTATCGAAATTCGATGCTCAACGCTGAATTAATCGATAAAATTACAGAAAAAAACGAGAAAAATTGGTTTTCTCCGTTTTCAACCTATAAAAAACTGATTATTTAGGCGAAAAATTCGAATTTTTTTGAAATTTTACGTCATGTTCAATGGAGCGCACTTTCAGAATTTTTGAATTTTTCTGCGCCGAAAAAAGTCTCAACAGGACGCAATAAAAACATTTAAGAACAACAATGAATTAAACTGGAAAATTAACAAAAATGGCAATAAATTTTGGGGAAGAAAAACGCGAAAATGCGCTCTATTCGACTAAATCACAAAAAAAAATTATTAACAAGAAAAAACAAAAAAAGAATCAAATCTCCAATTCCCATAATTTGATGGTTCCATCATCGGAAGCCGATGTCAATAGATTCGAAAATTTGGGGTTGGGATTCCACGTCACATGATTCACATCCAGTTCGTGACGGCCGACTCCAAGCGGCTCGATGATCGGGGTGTCTGATGACGTGGAGATTTTGAAGAGTCTGGAAGAAAAGAGTGTAATAGACAGAGAAATAGATAGATGGACAGACAGACAGACAGACAGACAGACAGACAGAGAGACAGAGAGACAGACAGACAAACAGACAGATAGACAGACATATACACCCGTTCCCACTTTTTCAGCTGAGAATGGGGCATCTGGAGGAGAATAGGACATCTGGACAGACAGACAGACAGACAGACAAACAGACAGACAGTCAGGGGGACGGACAAACAGACAGGCAGGCAGACAGATGGACAGATGGACAGCCTGACAACCAGACAGACTAGAAAGACAGGCAGACAGACAGATAGACAGAAAAACATAAGGAAAGAGAGAGAGAACGCAGATGACTAGGGCGTCTAACCGTCTGCGCTCTCTCACTATCTGGTGAGGGCGCAGACAGCTAGAAGTTCTAGCCGTCTGCGCTCTCACCAGCGCTTACTATCTCAAACAGAACAGAAACAGACAGACAGACAGAAAGACAGAAAGACAGACAGACAGACAGACAGAGAGATAGCAAGATAGACAGATAGACAGACAGACAGAAAACCAGACAGACAGATAAACAGACAGATAGACAGATAGATAGACCCGTTCCCCTTTTTTTTTCAGCTGAAAATGGGGCTTCTGGAGGAGAATAGGACATCTGGACAGACAGACAGACAAGCAGACAGACAGACAAGCAGACAGAAAAACATAGGGAGAGAAAGAGAGAAGATAGACGACTAGAGCGTCTAACCGTCTGCACTCTCTCACTATCCGATGAAGGCGCAGACAGCTAGAAGTTCTAGCCGTCTGCGCTCTCATCAGTGCTTACTATTTCAAACAGAACAGAAACGGACAGGCAGGCAGACAGACAGAAAGACAGGCAGATAGGCAGACATACAGACATACAGACAGACATGCAGACAGAAGGACAGACAGACAGACAGATAGAAAGATAGACAGACACACAGACCTACAAAACTACATTTTCAATAGATTTTCGCAACAATATCTCACCTGATTTTCGAATCTCCACCGCCGGTGGCTATCAACCCATTCGTCGGATTCCAGGCCACCGAATACAACGGCCACCGGGTGTTCTCCACTTCATGCCGTGCCACCGCCTTCCACGTGTCCTGATCCGCCGATTTCGAATCGATGTTCTCGCGAACGAATAGCTGAATGACGTGATCCTCCCCCACAGTCACCAGTCGATGACCATCCGCATCGAAGGCCGCACTCCAGACAGTGCCCACGTGGCAACCATCGATCTTCTGTTGAGTGACCCAATCCTCACCGTCGTATCGGTAGAAGCGAATCGAGGAGTCATAGCTACAGGAGACGAGGAGCTGGAAACTCAAATTTCGTTCAGTTTCTACTATTTTGTCGAAAATAGCTTAGTTTTGACTGTTTATCGTCAAAATTTGGCCTAGAATTACTGATTTTTCGGAAAATCACTATAAAGGGCTTATTTGGTGGCAAATACTCACTTGCTATTTCTCATATGCTATGGTGTGACCGCTAGTGTCTCAACTACTATATTTGGCTCTTCTGCTATGCATCAACTGTTAGTTTCGCCACTTTTGCCGCCTCAACTGCTAGGGCTATAGCAGTTGATCCAAAACAGAAGAGCCAAATATAGCAGTTGAAACAGTAGCAGTCACATCATAGCATATAAGAAATAACAGTTGAGTATTTGCCCGTTTTCTCATCTATCACTAACATCTTCTGTCGGATGCCAAACGACTTGTTTCACGTCCTGTGTGTGCGGCTGTAGAATCGACGAAACGCTGAAATCCTCGTCTTCGTCTTCTGAAAAATAATGTGCGAATCGAATCAGGCTTGTTCGGAAAGAAAGTTTAGTTAAAAGTGGTTTTCCGGACCTGCTTTCGAAAGTTTTTCTGGAAACGGAAATTCTGAATTCTGTGAAATCGACACGGGTGCGAAACAATCATGAAGCAACCGTATTCTTTATGAGTTTTCTGAATTTATTACATGAAAAGATGGATTTGAACACGCTGAATCCGAAAAATTCGGTTTTGACAGGGCTTCATTACTTAGTTTTTGAGATAATGTGATACTTGTAACAAAAAAAAACACAAAAATCAACGGAAATTCGATGTTTTCAACAATTATTATCTCAAAAACTAAGCATGAAGCTCTATCGAAACCAAATTTCTCGGATTCGGCGTGTTCAAATACATCTTTTCATGTGATAAAAACAGAAATGTCAAAGAAAAGTCGGTTGTTTCATAGTTGTTCCGCACCCGTGCCGATTTCGCCGGGCCGTGCTCTTTTACAGCTAATTTTTTTGGAAATATCATTAGATTTGAATTTTTTCTAATTCTAAACCCAAATTGAATAGAAAAATCACATCTTGCTTGTAAGAGTTTGATCGGATGTTTTCTGAATTTTCCAAAATTTTTCGGAATACATTTTCGGAAAAAATTTTCCGAAGAATCGGAAAACCAAAGAATCGGAATTTCCGTTTTCCAGTCCCAAGCAATCCTGCTCTGAATCTCCAAAAAATTGCCACGTACGCTGCCAAAACCAGACACTCTTATCCCGACTGCACGTCGCCAAAAACTCGTCGCTTTTCGAGAAGACCGCACACTTCACCTCGCTTTCGTGCCCTTCTAACTTGTTGACTTCGGCGAATTCACCGCTGAAAAATTGGAGAGGCTTAGGCTACAAACTACATTTTGTGGAGGCTCACTCATCCTGCTGATAAATCACAACGGAGGCATCGAAACTCGCTGAAACCAGGAATTTTCCGTCATTCGAAAAAGCGACAGAACGCGCCGCCCGTGTATGACTGTCGTCGAGTGTTGTACGGCATTCCAGATGCAATTTTGAGTCTGAAAATTGAAGATTTTGTGGAAAATCTGCAATTTTCACGGTTTTTGGATTCGAACCACCCAAAACCACCATTGTTCGGACTTTTTTCACATTTCACCCTCAAATTTAGCTTTTTTCCACAACATCTAACCCCAAAACACTAAAATAACCCCATACCAGGCTCCCCGACTAGACTCCACACGCGGACCGCCTTATCGTCACCGCACGAGGCGAGAATTCGTCCTCCATGATGCCAACACGTCATCCACACTCGACTCGTATCATCCTTCTCACCCTGATGATAAAATTCGCCAATTTGTCGCAACATTTTTGCTGAAAATCGACGAAAATCGGCTGGAAAATGGCAAAAATAAAGAAAAAATGGAAAAAAATAAAAGAAATTAATGTAAGCGCGCTCCACGGACACGCTTTAGAGAGTGGAGACGCAGAATGCAAACGGGAGAAATAGTTGTTTTAAGGCGGAGAAATAGCAGAAATAAGTTGAAATATACTTTTTTTTTATTGGAAACTTTATGAAAAAATTGAAAATTAGTGATTTCATGCAAAATTTCAGAGCAAATATGTGAAAACAAGGAAAAAATGCTGAAAAAGGTGAAGTGTCGTCAAGTAAAATGCATTGTGTGCAATGACACTTTAACGGTAGATTGCGGACAGAGGGAGGGAAGAATTATTTTTTGAGTTTTTTCAGCTGAAAATCCGGTTTTTTGAGGTAAAAGGATGAAAATTATTAATAAAATTTATTGATAAGAGTGAAAAAAGCGAAAAAAGCACTTTTTTCAGCTTTGATTCAAAAAAAACTGTTCAAAAAAATCAGGTTTTCTTATGTTCATATTGAAAACCTTCCTCCCGCGTTCATTCTTCGGAATCGAAATCTTGGTTTTTTTCCCATCTCTTCTCCTAATCATCACTGATATTTCGGTACGAGTCAAGACGTATCCAGTTCTGAAAGTTTCTTTTTTTGAGAAATTTCGGCCGGCCTGGCAAGACCCGGAGGCCCGGATTTTGCACTTTTTCAGAAAATTTTGCATTTTTTCACCGAAAATTTATCAAAATAGTGTAAAATTTGACATTTTTTTTCGATTTTTCAAAATTCGCGGTAATCTTCCGGGCATTGGAAATTGGCGGGAGAGCCCGGCCCGGTCCGTCACACGGTAAATTTTTTTGTACGTACAATTGTTTTACTCAGTTTCTACGCTCCATCCCACACGGCTGTTACAAATTTCATATCGCGTCTTTAAATTCTGACAGTAAACCGCGCTTGAGCCGAAGGAGCGCGCACCATGTTTCCAGAGCACTTTTCAGTAATAACTTTCGATCAAATTCTGTCAATATTATATTCAACATGATGCGACGAAAAAGTTCTATTCAATTTGATTTTAAAAAAAGCTTAGGCTCTGATTTTTGATTTTTCAACAAAATGAGAAAAATGCCTACGTATCGCTGAGTCGCCACGCAGTTGGCATGCGACCCTACAGTAAGATAGAGCTCGCGAATGAAACTTTTTGAAAACACGTACAAAAAAATTCACTGTCACAAGTATGTCTTTTTTTGAAGTACATAAAATTAGTCTCACCGATTAGACAATTCCGTCAAAATCCTCTCAATGTCGACATCTTCCTTCAAATGAACATGAAGGTTCTCGAGTGTTTCAAGTCTCCCATCCATCCAATTCTTCAAAACCTCTCTCATATCTTCACTAGTCATCTGCGTACCTTGCAGATATACTGTGTTACATTTCAAGTTCAACAGATTTTCCAAAGTGAACCCGTAGGCATTGATGATGTTCAATTGCCTGGCTTCACATGCAAAGTTGTTTGGGAATCTTCCATTGGGAGATACGATAACTGTAATCGAGTCGTAATCGATATTACGAAGCACGGTTCGGAAATCGGATTCGGTCAGCAAATCGATATTTGCGATCCATAATTCGCATTTTCCTTTCGGAAAATACTTCACGGCGATTTTCAAGAATCTAGAAAATTGAGATCCATCTGTTCCCATTGGATCCACTTTCAGAGTGAATTTATTCAATTTCAACAGTTTTGAGAAGTGCTGACTCATAAATTGGAGACCAAATTCCATATCTTCCCAGAGAGTGCAGATCCTGTCATTTGATCTGATGATTACTGGAACATCCAACTCTCCAAATCGTATGATCTCTTGTTTTCCTTCGATGTCATCTTTGATTGACCTGATTTGAAGTTGGAATTTTGAAAATCTTATTCCCTCTAGAGAAAGCTCGCCGTCTCCGTGATGAGAAACCAATTTTATTCGGAACGTTGGTCGCTTTGAAATTTCCAATTCCATGGTTTTTATGACTTTTTTGGAGTTTTCGAGGTTTTCCAGACGGGCAATATTGAGTCTGGAAATATAATTGGAGATGGATTTTCCTTTTACTGGCCGCTTGGTCACTAGAAACTACAAAATCCGGCGAGCTTAGGCAACACAAAAGGACTTGGTCAAAGGTAGCAACTGACCAGCCTTTGAGCAAGAATTGAGCTGTTCTGGCGCTCTTTCGAAATAGAACTGTGTCGAAATATAACGGTTCCATATCTCAAAAATGGGCGGAGCTAGAAGAAAGTTGTCAACTGCAAACTTGCTCCAAATTTAATTTTGAGCAAGTTTGCAGTTGACAACTTGTTTCTAGCTCCGCCCACTTTTGAGATATACAACAGTTCTAGTTCGACACAGATTTATTTCGAAAGAGCACCGTTGTTCTCGGGAGAGGATACCGCTAGTTGAGCCCGCGAGGCTTGAAATCAAGGCGATCCTAAGCAGTTGAAGAAAAGGCAGATAGGCGGCATGTAATATGGCGAGCTGTACTAGGAACTTTGAAAGACCAGGCTGCACATTTTATGGGAAATCGGGGGAGCAGCCCAAGTACAAGAGCATGCTATAGGCAAGATCTGGGCAGCTTGCCCAACAAGTATCTTGTGCAGCTCCCACTGGGCAGGGCACCCGGGGCAGCTTGTCCAACTCGTTTGGAAAAACAAAAATAAAGCTTACCTGTCCACGGCACCCAGCTCATCAATAACGTCCTGTGACATCTTTTGCATTGATACCGCGTTTCTAGTCGTATTAATTATATGACACGTTTTTCTGCAAGACAATGCCAAGTTGATTCTGGAAATTTCCAAATTTTTTCTGAAATCAGGTAGCTACAAGTAAACTTACACATCAGACTTATCTGTGGATAGAATGACTTCACGAAGAGCCACATAGGTGAGACGGAGGAGTGGGAATCGATTCATTTTTTGTTGGTAGTGGAGGACGAGGGGTAGATTGTAGAGAGTAAGACCCTATGAATGACAGGGAAAGAATGACTGGAGTGTACTGCTCTGAGAAAATCGATAGGTGACCTCGGGGAGTGAATCAGGCGACGTACTGTCACTCAAACTCGTCCCAGAAGAAAGAGAGAGATAGATAGGCTCTCCACGTGGGTAAAAAAATTGCGGGTTCCCCTTGCCCGCCCGGGTAACTCTTTACCCGCTTTACCCGCTTTTACCCGTACGCAATCTGCGCGTCGCGGTGTATGCGGACAAATCGCCAAACTTCACGCGCAGACAAGTAAAAATTTTATATTAATTCTCGAAATTCTTCGAAATTACACATAAAAGCATTCAGATTTTTCTCAAATGGACCAAAACTCGTCAAACATCAGTAGTTCCGATGCCAGCGCATCAGAAAAAAGTGTATCCGACAAAACTGTTGCGAATAGGCTCTCCTTCGGACCGAATTGATGTTTTAAGGCGGAGAGAGGTTTAGTGTTGTTGTTTCTTCAGAATAATTGGGAAAAAATTGAATAGAACATGTAAAAAATAGTTATATTGATATAGAATTAGTATAAAATTTTCATTCGTCTGCGCGTACAGTATGGCGATTTGTCCGCATACACCGCGACGGCAGATTGCGGACGGGTAAAAGCGGGTAATTGATTACCCGCCCGGGCGGGCGCGGGCGGGCAAAATTTTACCCAAATGGAGAGCCTAGAGAGAGAGACCTTAAAGGCGCATACGATCTGCAGGGTTTTGTTGAAAAGGAGACTCGGTTCTACTGTGGTTGAATGGACCCAAGCCATTTTTTGAAATTGGGTGGACCCAACAGAAGAGTAAAAAAATTGAATGGACCCAAGACTTGCACCTGAAATTTGGGTGGACCCGAAAATTCCAATGAACGGCAATGACTCATTGAGGACCTGTTTTTTGTGTGACTTTTTTGTTTTCAAAACTCGATGAAGTATAAGACATTACGCTTGAGAAAAGAAATAAAAACATTTTCTGAAAGAGCAGATTCTCAACATATCATTCTAATTATTGTCCATTTCGGGTCCACTCAGTTTTTAGATGCCCGTCTTGGGTCCATCCAGTTTCAAAAAATGGCTTGGGTCCATTCAACTACAGTAAAACCGAAGACTCTTCTCAGCCACCCATCACTGCTGAAAACGGGGAAGTGTTGTCAAGAAAAGTGCGTTGTGTGCAATGACGCTTTCACGATAGATTGCGGACAAAGGGAGGGAAGCTTTTTATTTTAGTTTTTCCAAGTGAAAATTCGGCTTTTTGAGGGGAAAAAGGTACAAATTGAATGATATAGTTTATTGATAAGAAACGAAGAAAACAGAAAAAGATGAACTTTTCGTCATCTTTGATTCAAAAAAACTGACAGGAAAAAAAGAAACATCAGATTTCAAAAAAAGTGAAAATGCTCATTGGTTTCTATCATATTCATATTCAAAATCTTCCTCTCATTCTCATATTGACCAATTGTCTGGCTTCACATTCAAAAGTGTTTCGGACTCTTCCATCGCGATCTCCGATAATTCTGATAGTGCCGTAACCTATATTATGAACTACGGTTTTCAAATCGGAATCCCTCATAAATTCGATATTTGCGATCGATAATACGGATTTCTCTTTGGAAAAAGACTTCAATGCGATTTTCAAGATCCCAGAAAATTCAGATCCATCTGTTCCCTTTGGATCTACTATAAGAGTGGATTGATTCAATTTTAACAGTTGTAGGAAGTGCTGACTCAGAAATTGGGCGCCGAATTCGATATCTTCCCAGAGAGTACAGATTTCGCATTTTGATTTGATGATTACTGGAACATCCGTGCCTCCAAGTCGTATGATTTTTCGTTTTCCTTCGGTCTTATCTTTGATGGACCTAACTTGAAGCTCGAATATTAAATATTTTTTTTGCTCTAATGAAACATTGGGACCTCCGGTAAAATAAAGCAATGAAATTTTATACGTTGAATGCTTCGAAACTTCCAAGTTGATGGTTTTTATAACGTTTGTGGAGTTCTCGAGATTTTCCAGACGGCCAATTTTGAGTCTGGAATAATAATTTAAGATGGATGTTTCATATAGGCCACTGCTATAAAAATGGGCAAATACTCGACTGTAACGTATCTATACTGTTTTTTTCTCAACTGCTTTAGTTGACTCTTCAGCTATGGATCAACTGCTATCGTCATAGCAGTCGAGACAAGCTGTTGAGAAATCAAAAATGGCAAAAATAGCAGTTGATCCATAGCAGAAGAGAAATTTCATTGTAATGATCCGAAGAAGCTTACCTGTCCACGGCACCCAGCTCATCAATAACGTCCTGTGACATCTTTCGCATCGAGACCGCATTTTTAGTTGTATTGATGATCCGACACGAATTTTTGCTAGACAGTGCCAAGTTTATTCTGAAATTCGACAATTTTTTTTCTGGAAATAAGTAGCTTCAAAAAACTTACACATCAGATCTATCTGTGGATAGAATCACTTCACGAAGAGCTACATACGGGAGACGGAGTAGCGGGAATCTGTTCATTTTTTGTTGGTAGAGAAGGACGAGGAGTGGATTGTAGAGGACAAAACCCAATGAATGACAGGCAGAGAATGAGAGGGGTGTACAGCTCAGTGAAAATCGATAGGTGACCTCAGACCTGTTCAACACACTGCAAAGACCAATCTCTCGTTACGGGGAGTGTTAGAAAATAAGGTCAGACAACGCACTGTCACTCAAACGTTTCTCAGAAGAAGGAGAGAGATCTTAAAGGCGCACACAATTCTGCAGGGTCTCGTTGAAAAGGACACTCTTCTCAGCCCACCATGTTTTGGTTAATTTTTTTAATCAAAATGGACTGGACAGTACTGAACGGCCTGGAACGGTCTACGTCCGCGTTCTACGTTCTTCTATAACAACCCTGACAACACTGTCTAGGAACCGGTCTGTCACCGCAATAGATTTTGAGTGAATGAAGGAGAGTGTCCATCAAATATTCGGGCAAAATTCTGGTCCTATCATAAATTGGGAGTAGTTAAACAAAAAAGATCTGGTCAAAGAACCTAGTCTGGTCTGATCAGGTGAAAAATCCGATCCAGCAGTGCGAAATCCAATCTAGCCCTATTCGGCCCGAAGTCCGATCCGGTCAAAAAATCTAGTCTGGTCTGGTCCGGTGAAAAAAACCGATCCAGCCTGGCTCGGTGCAAAATCAGATCCGATCCGATCCGGTCTGATCTCATCAAAAGTCTAGTCCGGACTTATAAAAAGTCCGATCCGGCCTGAAAAAGAGCCCATTGACCTAGATAAGTTTTTAGCATTTACGAATTACATTTGTTCCGAGCTATTCAGTATCCAGTAGGATTAACATGTTCTAACGACTCATTATCCCCATATCAATCGTCATAAAACACTTTATCAACAAATCTTATTTAATTAACAGCTAATCATCTTAAAAGTCTTCTTCTCACTCTCATCCTTCGGAATTAGAATCTCTGCCCTCTTCCCATCTCCTCTCCTAATCGTTACTGACTCCTTGGTACGAGTTAGGACATATCCAGTTCTGAAAATTTTTTGGTTTATTGAAATTGTACAAATGTAGCTTACCGATTAGACAGTCCAGAGAGAATTGATTCAATGTCAACTTCTTCTCTCAGCTCAACCGAAAGATGAGCAAGTTTTTCAAGTTTTTTATCCATCCAGTGCATCAGAACTTGCTTAATTAGGTCATTAGTCATCTGAGACCCCCGTAAAATGATTATTTCGCATTTGGTACTCATCAGGTTCTCTAATGAGAACCAATCAGCGTCTCCAAGTAGGAATAAGCTGCTTTCACAGGTAAAAGCTCCTGAATTTTGTTGAATTCGACGCCCCATCACAATGATATCTTTGTATTTGACCCCATCAAACAAATACTGAGAATCTTCAGCAGTCAATAATCCAAACCTCAGAATTTGCAGATTGGGTCCTTCTGGAGTCTCCTTCACAAGATCTACAACACTCCTTAGAATTGTGGAGAATTCAGAGTATTCCACGTCTTCTGGGTTGATTTCCAAGGAGGAAAACCGTTTCAAATCGAACTTTTGAAAGAAATGACAGCATAACCAACCAACTCCACAGTCAGAATTATTCCATAACGTGTGAACTGTGTCATTGGATTCACTGGCCACTGGAACATCCAAGTTTCCGAATCGCATAACTTTTTGATTCCATACGGGTCTGTCTTCGGCGAAATCAACATGCACTCGGAATGTCATAGACTTCTGAATGTCATTTTCAGCATAGAAAGTTTTGACTGTGAGGGATGGTTCTTTGGAAATATTCACTTCTAGTTCTTTACGGACATGTTCGGAGCAGTGGAGGGTTTCCAGACGGGTGATATTGTATCTGGAATAATGAACTGGGGATACAGAGGGAAAATTCCAAAAAAAAAATCGAAAAAAAATTTTTCCAAAGTTTTGGGACCGAAAAAAATCATAAAAATATACAACTAAAAACCGTTTTTTTCGAATTTTTTTTGGTTTTGTTTTCTGTTTTTCGGTTTAAAACGGCGATAAATTTTTAGTCGATTAATTTTTTCGGTTTAAAGGCGTAGTAAGGCTTTGTACAATAATTTCTGTAATTGTAGTAGTCATGTGTATATATCAGAATTTCATAATGAGAGATTTTGAAAATCGCTCAAAAAGCCGTAAGACGGCATTCTTTTTCGAGTTTGGGCAGCTACTCGAGCAACAGCCCGAAAAAGCATCGGTGCGTACTGTGACCGCATGCAATCGGGAAAAATCAGCTATTAAAGTTTTTTTCATCTTCGACCCCGTGGTGAACATCAAAAAAATTTTAAAATCCAGACTTTCCCGACTGCAAGCAGTCACATTACGTGCCGATGCTTTTTTTGGCTGTTGCTCGAGTAGCTGCCCAAACTCGAAAAAGAATGCCGTCTTACGGCTTTTTGAGCGATTTTCAAAATCTCTCATTATGAAATTCTGATATATACACATGAGTACTACAATTACAGAAATTATTGTACAAAGCCTTACTACGCCTTTAAGAAGGCGAAGGCGGAAAATGGCCGAAAAAACCGAAAAAAAAAATTTTTTTTGAATTTTTTTTTTGCACAGCCATGGTGGCCACAGTTAATAGCGGCTACGACGGTTAGAGAAAGCAAACTACTACGCACCACAACAAATCACCGCGGAGCAATAGCCTATCAGACTCATAGAACAGATGGCAAATACTCAAGTGCTTTGAAGTGATCAAGTGCTTTATGCCAATTTTCCAGAGTTTTGCTCTTGTGCTATTGTCTCATGTGCTATATCTCTGGTGCTATAGCTCTTATGCTATGGACCAGGGGAGTGCGAAAAATTTTCGAAAAAATTGTTTTTTTCGCTTTTTTCAGTCTTTATCCGAAAAAAAAACAAGTTTTTACCGCCTTTTCACCCATTTTTCATTGTAAATATCGAAAAAATTCGAAAAAAAAATCGAAAAATCCCGAAAAATTCCGAAAAACCATTTTCCGCTTTTATACGCCCTGAAAAATTCGAAAAATAAAATTTTTTCAATTTTTTTTCACGCACAGCCTTGCTATGGTCCAAGTGCTATATTCACCGTTTTTCTTGGCTCTGGTGCTTTGATCGCTACTTTTAAAGCACATGAGACATGATTAATAGCACTTGATCCAAAATCATAGCACCAGAACCAAGTAAAACGGCCAAAATAGCACTAGATCCATAGCAAAAGAACCAAATTTGAGAAAATTGGCATATAGCACTTGATCACCTCATAGCAATTGAGTACCCACCCCCATTTTCACCGTGTGCCAAAGACCTACCTATCCATGACACCCAATTTATCAATATCGTCCTGAGACAGCTTTTTCATTGACACCGAATTTCTGGTAGTATCTATCAGTTTGCACATCTTTCTGCTGGCCAGTGCTAGGTTCAATCTGGAAAATAGCAAAAAATGGCGAAATCGGAGAAAAAAAAACTTACACATCAGACTTATCAGTGGACTCAATCACTTCACGAAGAGCCACATAGGGGAGACGGAGCACTGGGAATCGATTCATTTTTGGTCTGACGATGGAGAAAAGTGGATTGTAGAGGGGAAATCACACCAAATGACAGGCAGAGGAGGGGGGTGTCTGGGGTGCACTGCTTGGTAGATAACAAAATGAGACACAGTGGTCCTGAGGATTGATTGACCTCTCCTTACTGGAGGCCGAATGAGGGAGGAGGATAGCAGGTGCATATAATCCCTACGGGTTTTGTTAGGTGACGTCGTTTCTCAGCCCGTCATTCGTTGTGTTCTTCCCTTCTACTTCTCGTCCTCTACCAACAAAAAATGAATCGATTCCCCCTGCTCCGTCTCCCGTATCTGGCTCTTCGTGAAGTGATTTTATCTACTGATAGGTCTGATGTGTAAGTTTATTTGAAGCTACCTATTTTCAGAAAAAAAATTGGAAATTTCAGAATCCATTTGGCATTGTCTAGCAGAAAAACGTGTCGGATCATTAATACAACTAGGAATACGGTCTCGATGCAAAAGATGTCACAGGACGATGTTGATGGATTGAGTGCCTTGGACAAGTAAGCTTTATATTTCTTTCCAAGCGGATTGGGCGAGCTGCCCTATCTAAGGGTGTCCTGCCTAGGGGGAGCTGCACAAGATCTTTTGATAGCAGCACTCTCTGACCAGCCTTTCTAGAGAAGTTTCAGTCCGTTTCTAAAATTTTGTGGGTTTTTGTGGGCTATCGAGCGTGGATGGAACTCAAGATTCTCGTTCAGAAAGCTCGGTTGTTATTCTGGTATCTGTCCATTCGAGGGGCAAGTTGCCCAACTCTTGCTCAATGTGTCTGTGAAACGGGAGGTATGGTCATGTAGGCTCCGCGGAGCTGCTTATTGATCTGTCCAGAAACTGTAAGATCCTGCTCATAGCTAAGACCAATTTTCAAATTCTCGCCAATATTTTTGAATATTTTAATTTCCGCCAAAATTTTTCATTTTTTTAAATTCCCACCAAATTTTTCGAGTACGGACAGATTCTTCTGGTAGACGCCAGTATGATCTGGAAAAAACTCCTGGAACACTTTCCATTGAAGCTCTCAGCTCACTGTACCTACCGTAATCCAATTTTTCCGCTTGTGTACTAATGGCCCCCCTAGAGTAGCAACCGTAATGCTACAGTAATTCAAGCTTCAAGCGCTCGGGGGCCCATGTCCACATGCCAACACCCACCAAGAATCTCTTGTTCTCACCCAGCAATATTCTTCCAGACTCAACATTGCCTGTCTTGAAACTCGCGAGAACTCTACAACCGTCAGGAAAACCATAGAATTACGCCTTTCAGAGCAATTTTCATTCTCTTTTTTATTATCTCATTATGGGGATGACAGTCCTAACTCACGTTCATCCTGTACAATGTCATTTCGATTCCAAGTGAACTCAATCAATGATAGAATCGAAGGACCACGAGAAATCATGCGAATTGAAGACGTGGATGTTCCAATCGTCATTAAATCAAATGACAGGATCTGCACTCTCTGGGAAGATATCGATTTTGGCTTCCAATTTTTGAGCCAGTGCTTCCAACAATTCAGATGGAGAATGGAAAGTCTAGAAGTGAATCCAAGGGGGTCAGACGAATCGAAATTCTCTAGATTCTTGAGGAACTCTGTAGATTTTTTGAAATCTTCAGGAAAACCCGATTTATCAATCTCAAATATCGAATTGATGACTGATTCCGACTTGCAAACCCTGCTTCATAATACAGATTATTACACTATTATCATTCCCGGACCTGGAAGATTTCCAGACAACTTTGCATGTAAAACCATTTGCTTGACGGTTTTCAACGCCGACGGGTTCACTTTGAAACATCTATTGAACTCAAAATGCGAAAGAGTATGTCTTAAAAGTACTCAGATGACTAGTGGAGATATGAGGGTGGTTTTGAACAATTGGATGGATGGGAGACTTGAAACACTTAAAGACCTTCATGTTGAATTGAGAGATTATTTGTACATTGCGGTGGTTCTGACGGGATTGACTAATCGGTGAGCTCAACTTGATTTTTTCGATTTTATTGAAAGAAAATATGTTGTTGAACACGCTGAATCCACAAAAAATTGTTTTCGATAGGGCTTCATTACTTAGTTTTTGAGATAACAACTGTTGAAAACATCGATTTTCAGTTGATTTTTGTGTTTTTTGTTACAAATATCGCATTATCTCAGAAACTAAGTGATGAAACCCTGTCATAACCTAGTTTTTCGAATTCAGCGTGTTCAAGTACATCTTTTTATCATACTTGCTAAAGGCCGGGCCGGGCCGGGCCGATGTCATCACTGCTATTTTTTCTAATACTTTTTTTTCGATTGAAAAACATACTTTCCTCATAATTCTAAACATGTATTAATGTGAACATGAAAATATCACAAAAAAGAGCAGTTTATATTGAAAATTTTGGAAAAAAGCAGAAAAAAACCCGAAAATTTCGTGTGCCCAACAAGGCGGGCCGGCCCGGGCCGGGCCGAAATTTTATTTTTGTCGGCCCGGCCCGGCCCGTGATTTAGCAAGTATGCTTTTTATGCCATAGAATCAAAAAAATCATAGAAGATTCGGTTGTTTCATAGTTGTCTCGCAGCCGTGTCAATTTTGCCGGGCAGTGCTTATTTGAACAACTATATGTTTAGAACAACATATCTCGGTTGCCTTTGAAGTTATCAAGAAGTGGTCAACTAAAGAAATGTTAAGCAAAACATCCTAAATATTTTTCTAGTTGAGCACTTTTTGATAACTCTAAAGACAATCGAGATATGCTGCTCTGAACATTGAATTAGGCCTCTATACGGTGTACTTCTTACATAATGATTTTTCAGAACTGGATACGACGTGAATCGTACCGATAAATCAATGGTGATCAAGAGAAAAGATGGGAAAAAGGCTAAGATTTCAATTCCGAAAGATGAACGCGAGAGGAAGGTTTTTGATATGAGTATTTGTAACTATTGAGCAATAAAAGTTTCCGAATGGTTTTGGTTTTATGATTACAAACGGTTCTCCACAAAATTTTACACATTTCTGCCTCTTGTACCATTCTTCTAGCTCTTCTAGTTCCCGAGTTACAGCGCTTCAAAATGTGGAGAAGGTGAGAGAGCGCGCGCAGAAAAGCAGACAGTCTGCACGCCTGCGTCTCGCTCCCAAAAGTTCAAAGCGGCGTATCTCAAGAACCAGAATAGCTAGAAAAAAGGTTCAAGAGACGAATATGTGTAGAATTTCATGGAAAATCTAACACTGAAGCGAAGCAACTACAAAACAGTAAAAACCGATTCTTCAAATTGCGTTGATGTTCTAATTTTATATGACCACGTTCTCCCTGAAATTCTGAACATATTTGTCTCTTGAACAATTTTTCTAGCTTTTCTAGTATCCGAGTTCCAGCGCTTTGAAGTGTGGAGGGGTGAGAGCGCGCGCGCAGAGAAAACAGACAGTCTGCATGCCTGCGTCTCGCGCTCTAATGTTCAGAGCGACGTATCTCGAGAACCAGAATAGCTAGAAATAGGGTTCAAGAGACAAAAATGTGTAGAATTTTATGGGGAATCCAGGTAATAGTAAAAAGAGAAGCTTAGCGAGCGATGAAACTACAATAAGTATGAATTCTCGAAAGGCACATGTTCAAATTTTATATTACCGAACTCTTCAAAAAATTCTACACATATTTGTCTCTTGAACCATTTTCCCAGTACTTTTAGTTCCCGAGTTATAGCGCTCCGAAATTTGAAAAGGTGAGGGAGCGCGCGGGCAGAGACGCAGACTGTCTGCATGCCTGCGTCTCGCGCCCCAAAATTTAAAGCGGCGTATCTCGAGAGCTAGATCAGCTAGGAATAGGGTTCAAAAGACAAGTATGTGTAGAATTTTATGGGGAATCTAACAATGGAGCACAGAAACTACGAAAAAGCAAAAAAACCGATTCTCGAAAACTGCGTTCATGATCAAATTTTACATGACCGAATTCTCCACAAAATTTTACACATATTCGTCTCTTGTGCCATTTTTCTGGCTTTTCTAGTTCCCGAGTTACAGTGTTTTGAAGTTTAGAGCAGTGAGAGAGTGCGCGAAGAGACACAGACTGTCTGCATGCCTGCGTCTCGCGCTCTAAAGTTCAAAGCGGCGTATCTCGAGAACCAGGTCAGCTAGGAAAACGGTTCAAGAGACAAATATGTGTAGAATTTTCTGGAAAATCTTCTGGCATTAAAATTTCAAAAAAAAAACCCTCTCAAAATCTTCTCCTTCCCGGAACTGACTCTTTCTCATCAAAGTTCAAAAGTTCTCCGTTTCCGTGTCTTTTATCACCCATAAACACCCCGATAAACCTTGGAAACCCACTCCATGCGCGTTTATAAAAGTCACATTTCGGGTTCAAAAACCATACGAAATGCTATTTCTCCAGTCGTTCCTTTGGGTTACTGTAGCCGCCGGCGCCTATTTCGATGGGTTTCACTCCTCATCATCATCTTCCTCCGAGGAGCATACTCATCGTCATAGAAAGCGTCCGAACTATCCCCGAAAGCCACGCCCACCTCGTCCCTCAGTTCCTGCCCCAACCCCACCGCCCCAGTGCCCCAGTGACTGGATGACATCCATCAGGCCCCAAGGAACTTGGTGTATTAAGGTGAGGACACAAAAACTACAAAAACTACATTAACTATAGGTTTTCTACGAGCCCACTACCTCGTACACGGCGCAAGCCAGGTGCCAAGCACAAGGAGCAGTGCTGACAGGGCTGCAGGATGCAAATGAGAGGATGATGGTGGCAAGTGAGTAGTTGGGGAGGCTTAGCCATTAAGCAGCGGTGTTTATGGGTGATAAAAGACACGGAAACGGAGATTTTTTGAACTTTGATGAGAAAAGTCAGTTCGGGAAGGTCACTTTTTCTCTGAACTTTTAATGCGAGAACAATCTACAGAAAATTCTACACATATTTGTCTCTTGAACCTTATTCCTAGCTATTCTGGTTCTCGAGATACGCCGCTTTGAACTTTTGGGGGCGCGAGACGCAGGGATGCAGACTGTCTGCTTCTCTGCGCGCACTCTCTCACCTCCAAACTTCAAAGCGCTGTTACTCAGGAACCAGATAAGCTAGAATAATGGTTCAAGAGACAAATTTGTGTAAAATTTTGTGGAGAATTTGGTCATGTAAAATTTGAACCTGCGAATTTTGAGATTCAATATTTATTGTAGTGTCATTGCGCGCTAAACTGCTAATTTCACTTATTTTTTAGATTCCCCATAAAATTCTACACATATTTGTTTCTTGAACCCTATTCCTAGCTATTCTGGTTCTCGAGATACGCCGCTTTAAACTTTGGAGCGCAAGACGCAGGCATACAGACTGTCTGTTTCTCTGCGCGCCCGCTCTCTCACCCTTTTAAACTTTGAAGCGCTATAACTCGGGAACTAGAAGAGCTAGGAGGATGGTTCAAGAGACAAATATGTTTAGAATTTTGTGGAGAATTCGGTCATGTAAAATTTGAACCTGGAATTTTTGAGAATTGATGTTCAGTCGCAAAAAAACCACTTTTCCAGACGCCGGTCGTGCCCTTAACAACCAATACAACGGTGGTAACTTTGCTCAACTGTGGATTGACGGTAAACGCAAGCCGCAATGCCCCAACAAACCCTCCTGTGCAAAATATGACACCTTCCAATGGACAGATGGACACACCACAGGAATCGCTGGCTTCTATTGGCCTGGACCAGAGCCCAACGCGTTTTATGTGGCGAAATGGGGGTAAATATCCCTTTAGCAAGTCACCAAACCCAAAAATCTTGTGTTTCAGAGTCCAAAGTTGCATCATAATGCATTTATCAAGAGCGGATGGTCAGGGTACCGGGTTTGGATACCACCATGGTGACCTGGATGATGAGTATTGTCAGCAGACGAATAAATTGTATGCTTGTGGAAAAATTGCTGCATGAATTTGGATGATAAAGTTGATATTGTGTGTTTTTCTAGTAATTTTATTGCGTTCGCCTCTGCAAACATTGGAAAAATGGAAAATGCGGAAAGTGATCGGGAGAACGTGTGTAGTTTGGTATTCCTTTTCTTGAATGGGTGAAAGAAAAACTCGTTTGTCACCTAATCGAAGCAGCTTCGAATGATCAAAATACTGCAACGTTTGTCACGAACAGGATCGGACCAGATAGAACCGGATCGAGCCGGATTAGGCCGAACCGGACCAGACCGAACCGAATTGGACCGGATCAGGCCGGACCAGTCAAAACCGGGTTGGATCAGAGCAGGCCGGACAAAACCAGACCGGACCGGGCCAAACAGAACTGGACCAGACCGGACCAGACCAGGCCGGACATTGCCAGACATATGCCTACATCCTCTCAAAAATTCACATATCAAATCTTATTATATAAATTTTCATTTTCAATAAACAAAAACAATCATTTCGCCAATTTTCCACAAGCATACATTATGACTTCTGTCTGTTGACAGTGCTGATCATCGAGGTCACCATGACTGTATCCGTATCGAGCGGCAACACCATCAGCAACGGAGGTGTGAAGTTCCAAGCAATCTTGGCCTCTGGAAATGAATGATTTGGCTGGATAACTGGTGTTTTAACCGAGGGATTTGATGAATTTTGAATTTCTTGAAGTTTTGTAGAGGCTAAGCCGCTCCCAGAGGCACCTAACTCACCCCCATCCAGAAATAAAAAAGTTGTTGGGCTCCACACCGGGGTAATAGAATCCAGAGGTGCCGGTGGTTTGTCCGTCTGTCCATTGGAATGTGTCGTTTGGTGAGCATGAGGTTCTCTGCGGGCAATTCGCTTTTCGCGTGGCGCCAACCCAGATTTCAGCAAATCCACCACCATACTGGGCGTTCAATGTGCGTCCGGCGTCTGGAAAGTTGTAGAGGCTAAGGGGGTTTTGTGGAAGCTAAGGAAG
>GL379796.1:579977-597484 GCA_000143925.2 Caenorhabditis brenneri | reverse complement strand
TTTTGTAGTCTTGGTACCCTAAGCCTCCTTACCTTAACACACCAAACCCCCATGAGGTCTCTGGAATCGCATCCAATCACTAGGGCACTGGGGAGTTGTTGGTGGTGGAGGTGGCCTTGGCGGGCGCGGTGGGTGTGGCCCTGGAGGCCTCGGGGGCCGTCCGTGGCCATGACCGTGTTCCTCTGAAGATGAGGAGGAGGATCCGCCAGCATATCCACGACCGTTCCCGATGAGAACTCCGGAAACTACAGTAATCCCGATACAAAGAATAAAAAATGACCGCATTTTTCAGGTAAATAGAGGTTTCCGTTGCTTTTATACGTGTGTATTTTATTGCATACCGGGTGTCAGAAGTTCAATGTGTGTAGTTTGTTGGGGGTATAAAATCGGGTTCAAATGGTTTCATTTTGAACTCCACCAGCACCGAAAAATGAATTTTTGGAAATGTTATTTCGGGACTTTTGCACCCCAGTATCCCAGTACGGAACCTAGGTTTGCTTGGAATAGAAATACGTTTTCTCAGGGTTGTCCGACTTTTTTCGGCAAGTGTTCTCGGAGCAATGTTGTAAGGAAATTTAATTTCGCAAAAAAATTGAAATTAGAAATTTTTCCGAAAATTTATTTCGGGAAAAACTCCGATAAGGAAATTTTTCAGAAAACAAAGGAGAGATCGAAAAAAAATCGGGAAAATTCGTCACGTTTGGCTCAATTTTGACCCTTTTCGCTGTTTGGGATGTGATTTTTCATCGAATTTACCTAAAAATCGGGAAAATTTTTGAGATTCAAAAGAAGATTTGCCGGTGAACAGTAATAATGGTCAAAATCGAGCCAAATAGTCAAATTAATTCCGGTTGTGCAGCGAACTTCTGGAATGACCTGTTTTTATCACATGGGTTAGGAATTTTCTATAAGTTGGTGGTCTGAAAGAAGATGCTCCTGAGAGTGGATTCTAAAATTTTCAGCCCTCACTGTAGCCTGAGAGTCTGAAAATCTACATCTGATTATTTGACACCACCCCTGATTTTCGTTGCATTTTTGACGTGGCGATTTCAGATGAGTGTTTCCAGACTCTCAGACTCCAGTGAGGGATGGAAATTTCAGAATCCACTCACAGGTGTATCTACTTTCAGTCCTCCGATTTATAGAAAATTCTTAACCCCACTTGAGAAAAAAAAATTTCCTTGTGAGACCCCGAGACCCCCCCCCCCCCCTCGTTTTCTGGACCCCTTTTACTTCAAGATCATCAAAGGACCCCAAAATCCCTAGGTCTCCGTACCCAGTACCAATAGGAAAGTTCATTTTTACAAGCATCCCGATCAAAATATTCATTTTGAAACAGTTTTTTCCTGAAGGTAAAGAAAGTTTTTGTTGGAAACCTTCAAATGTTGCTGTTTGACTTTCAAAAGTCAAGCGTCACCCCAATTTTATTGAACTTTGATTCCGAAAAAAGACATAAACCGGCAATATAACATCGGAACAACCTGCGACATATAAACCCAATGTCTTGCCTGGAAAGTCGTGCACCTTTTCCCCATTTCCCGATGCCCAGGTTCCAACTTTTTCTCTTATTTTTCTTGGGGGTTACTGTAGTCTCCGGGATCTTTTTGGAGAAGTCTTCCTCTTCCTCTTCCTCTTCATCGGAAGAGCATCACTATCACAAGAAGCCACATCGTCATCATCACCATAGACCTCACAGGCCAAAATCTTCATCATCCTCAGAGGAGCCAAGACCACGACCCCATAAGCCACGCCCATCACGCCCACCACGCCCACCTACCCGGAAACCAAACTGCCCCAGTGATTGGATGACATTCAATAGACCCCAAGGGACTTGGTGTGTTAAGGTGAGGCGTAGAGTATGAAGGCTACAAAGACTACAAAATGTTCCAGGTATTCTACACAGCCCCGGTGCTTCAAGTGACTGCTCAACAGTTGTGTCAAGGGCAGGGAGCCAATTTGACAGGGGTACAGGATGCCAATGAGAATGCGCAGATTGCAGGTGGGTAGAGGCTTAGGAGCTACAAACTAGTTGCTAGCCGGGGGCAGTAAGACAAGAAAACCGTCCAGCTCAATATTTTTAGGCGCGTTGCGGTCGCGTAGCGGCAAAGTTTGCGCGTTATGAGTCCGTCGTTAAAGGCCCGGAGCAAGAGCACAAACAGGACGCCATGACCCCGGACCCTGCTACCCTAGTACTCTGAAAGATTCCTAGACCCCTAACCCCGCCTATCCTGCCCCCTTCTCACAAACCTCAACCTATTTTCCAGCGGCCGCCCGTCTCGTCATCAACCAAAACGGTGGTGGCCAAGCAGAAGTATGGCTCGGTGCCTCCCGAAAGCCTACCTGTCCTCTCCGCACCTCCTGTGCTCCCCTCTACACCTTCGACTGGACAGATGGACATACCACTGGCGTCGCTGGATTCCAATGGGCACCCAGTGAACCCAACGGGCTGATCTTCCCCACACCATACAATCCGCACAATTGGGGACAACAAATGTGTCTGGATCAGTTGATCAGTGGGAATTCGGATAAGTCGTTATTCGGTTATCCACATGGTTCGATGGATGATACTCATTGTCAGAAGAGCTATAGATTGTATGCGTGTGGGAAGAGACCCAGTTGATTTTTTGGAATGGAGAATAAACTATTCTGTGATAGTGAATTTTTCAGTGTTTTTCTGGTAGTCTCAGTTGTTTGGATCCGTATGATTTTTGGATCATATATGTACCCATATGAGCGATTTATATTAAACATGTTACTAGACCCCTATGACGTCATCGTCTGGAAATATAACTGAAAATATGATTTTAAACTCAAAAATTCGAAATGTATTCATTTATGAGATACGGTCTCCAAACTTTGGGGTATCCCAGTTCCTGTTCCCTGAAAAACCTGGAAACTGGGTTGAAGACCAAAACCTGAATCCCAGTAGTTTTGTAGTTTGTAAAAAAATTTCCATGGGAGGGGAGGGGGGGGGGGGGGAATATGGTGTCTTTTAAAAAACCGCCATATTTTGCAGCAAATAGCGTGGAGAATCCAAAAATCAATTGAAATTTTGCTACCTGTATTCAAAATTTTCGATTTAGGGATAACTATTCAAGCCACTTCCCGAGTCCGTAGATGGCTCAAAAATTGATCAGAGATGCCCGAAGGGTCAAATATCAACACCTCAATGTTTGGAGACCAATTCACTTTGAGCTGAATTTTTGAGCTGAAAATCATATTTTCAGCAATATTTCCAGACTAGTTGCTAGATTTACAGCTAGACGCTAGGTCTTGTAGAGGCCAAGCGCGACTACAAACTACAAAAGCTCAAAAACCTCCGATGACAAAACATCACCACCTTCCCCTCAACAAAACCTGAGAACTACCCCATAACCCATGTAACCCATCACTTTCTCCATATAAAACACCTCTATTCCCTCACTTTTCCTAAGTTTTCTCCCCACAAAATGAGGTTCTACCTCTCCCTCACCCTTCCCCTATTCCTATTCCTAACCCCCTTGCACAGTTTGGATTCTGAAACCAACTCACCCACCTATAAATTCACAATTGTCTCCGGTGCCCCGACCACTTTGAATGCATCTGATGTCCTTGAAGTCGCTAGCTTTGAGGAGTGTACTGACAAGTGCTTGAAAGATCAGCAGTGTATAATGGCGTATCAAGCGAATTCTTCTGATCCATGTTATCTGTTTGCCTGGAATTCTATTCAGGAGGTGGCACGCAATGAGTCTGGAGGAGTGGGGACGGTGGCGTTCAAGGTGAGGGGTCTGGAAATTGAAAATTACTGTACCGGGTATTGCTCAGAACTAAGCTAGTCCAAAAAAAAGCTATACGTCTCAAAGACATAATTTGAATTGCCGCGGAGCCATTTTTGAGAAAAATTACTGCGGTTATCCCAGATAGTAGGGACCCCCGCTAACCACTTCTTGTTCTAGGTCTACACCGACCAACCATCTTGCGAGTTGAACGCCCAGTTTCTGATGAATGGAAGGATTTACGTAAGTGTTTTTCAGTTGGGAAACCTTCATAAATTGACCGTGTTCCAGCCAATTTCCCCAAATGACACTATGAACTACCTGTGGAAAATCGATACGTCAGAGGATGGATGGAAGATTACTTATAGTGAGTTTGAGGATACCGGTAAAATAGGTACTGGACCCGGTAGTTCATCCTAGCAGTACCATCATATGACTACGCGCTCACCTTGTTCTGCCGCAAAGATGACGTCTGCGGCACACGCAACGCACCCGCAGCGCGCTGGAAATTCGGCGGGAAACTTTTTTCCCGTTGGCACGCCTAGATTCGATGTTTTCAGACGCGACGCGGTCTGCAACGCGCCTTTTTTGCCGCAGATCTGCGGATGCGGCACTTTCCGGATCGGCGAACCGCACCTTTCGCCCATGCCTGAGCATGACCGTGGCCTAACTTTTTCAACGTGCTATATGCCACACAAATACCTAATTCCAGTCGAAAAACGAGAAGAAGAGAACCTCGTCTGCGGAAACTTCTCGTTCAACCGACCCTATCCAGATGGCTGTAACCCGGAATGCATGACGACCATGGTCCAGCTAAACGGTGAACCCGGTCCTCTCTCCTACACTTACAAGTCCTATCAAGCAACCACTTGGATGGAGTGTGTCAATGAGTGTCAAAAGAACCGCGAGTGTTTCGTGACCTACTTCCGGGATGGGGTGGAGAATTGTACTTGGTACATGGTCGACGATATCATGTTCATCAATCGAACAGAAGCGTCCGCCGGAAAGCATATCGCGTTGAAGTTGCCATTGAGTAATCGGTCATGTAAACTGACTACAGATGAGCTGTTGAATGATCAATACTATGTTAGTGAGTTAGCAGCAGGCTTCTAAAATTGAAATTGGAGGAAAAATTCCGAGAGAAATCTGGAAAATTGGAAAATCGGGAGTTCCGTTCTCTGATTCTGAGCAAGCCTGATTTACAGTACGTTGCTGAAACTATTTCAGCTTGCGGCCGGCAAAATCGATCATGCATTTGAGATGTCGTTTTTCCGTGTGAGGACCACACCTAAATACTACAAGATGCAGTTTTATCGTGAGTTCACAGAGACCCTAACAACTATGGTAACTTTCTCAAGAGTTCAATCTTCACAAATCTAATTATTTTGACAGGAATTCAATTTTGAAATTTTGTCTCTAACTTGTTTCTCGGGTTTTTGAACTTTTCCGGGATTCTAGAAAACCCGGGACTCATTAATAGGACATGGTATCTAGGTAATACACGTAACTCTGAAAAAAAACATGATTTATGATTCGGGTCTGGAAAGCTTGTTGAAAAACACCCGAGACTGAAAAAACATTTACTGGCATACTTGTCCAAATCCGGGACGGGCCCTAATGGAACTTTTCATCCCGGTGGGCCCTTGGCCAAGGTGAGGGGGGAATTTTATTAGCTGAAAATCGATGACTTTTTCTCGGGAAAAACCAATTTTTCCGTTATTAAAAATAAGCATTCCCGGGAGACGGATAAGAGCCAAAGTTGGACTCTCATATACAGTACCGTGCAAAAGTAAACGAACACCCCCCGTTTTCAGTTGATTTTAGCTGACTTTGAGCATGCGCCACACGGTCAAAAATTTTTCTACGGCTCTAAAACTTTTTGGGCGTATCAAACCTAGCTTGAACTTCATTTTTGTAGTTGACAACTTTTTTGTAACCCCACTTTCCGGCAGATACAGCTCGTCCAAAACTACTACCTCAGAAAAAGACCGTTTTCTGTTGAAAATTTGACGATTTCCGGAGTCCTTTATTGAACGAGCTGTATCTCCCTGGCGGGTGGTCGCACAAAACAGTTGTCAACTACAAAAATGAAGTTCGAGCTAGGTATGATACGCCCAAAAATTTTCAGAGCCGTAGAAAAATTTTTGACCGTGTGGCGCATGCTCAAAGTCAGCTAAAATAAACTGAAAACCGGGGGTGTTCGTATATTATTGCACGGTACTGTTCATCTTCTGAGAACGCGTGGCCGCGGCCACGGCGGCCAATCACTGTTTCTGTGCAGTTTTTATTTGAGTTTCTAACGATTTTTCTTGCTTTGCAGTTGGAAAAAGATGAAAAACACTGAAAAACACGCCCGTTTGCTCCCCGGCAAAAAGGAAAATTCGCGTTCTTAGACGCTGTGTATCTTGTCCTGTAGCATATTTTGACACGACCACCAAGAGGAGAATGTCTCTAAAAACTGCTAGTCTACCAGAATCAAAAATGAGAATAATTCCGAGAATCCGTACTTTTTCCAGTCAACGAAGTGCCACAAATCACCCGAACCATCCCTGGATGTGAGATGAACACTGTCGGTTCACAGGTGCGTGAAAACGGAAAAAACGACCCGAATCCAATTGTGTGCATGCGTCTCGAAAACGCGCCAGGTATTACCTACAATGCCGCCAAGGAGATCTGCAATGAGTGGGACGGCAAGCTGATGACGCAACGACACGCCGGATTCCTCCAAATTTGTTATGCTAGGCTGGATTACGCCGCAATGCCATGGAGATGGATAACACGGTTTGGAAAGTGGGGATTCCCTGACTGGCCGACGAAGGATGTCAAATTCTGGATGGGGTTGGAGAAGGATAATGGCACCGGACAGTGGCACTGGTTGGCACCGGAGTGGGCAATCACTAGCAACTACAAAATTACGACGTGCCGAAATCCCGAAAATACAGAAGACATCACCTTCTATCCCAACAAAGTTGAAATGACATGGGCGCCGGGACAGCCGGTCAATAAGCCCGGATTGGATTGTGCCTACACACTTCACACGGCAGGGGCGTCGTTCCCAGGATTTGGACACTACAGTTCGACGTGAGTTGAGCAATAACTTCTCGATTCATTTTGAAGAATTCCCAGATGTGACGCTGAACAAGCCGACGGATTTTTGTGCGGAACTCCTAGACAACAGGACAAGGGTATCATGAAATATGCTGACATTATGAAGGAGTACGAAGGATGACTTACTTTCTTTGAAAATGTATTCACAATATTGATTTTTTGATAATAAAACACAAGTTATTAATTAATCTGTCATTTTTATTGAGTTTTCGTGATTACCGCGCACCTAGTTCGAGCAAGTGCGCTCCACTCGAATTACGCGGGGTTTCAAACTTTCCGTATTTGCTGCAACGTCTATGATGAGGCGGTATGTAGCACAAAACTTGAACCTATTTTCAGAAAATTAGATCATTTTTTATCAATGTTGATGAGAAAAAAACTGAAAAAAAATTTCTTTTCGAAACGTCTTATTAACGAGGGTTTTCAACCACAACATCTTGTCAAAAATGGAAATTTCATGCTTATTATTCTGCTTGGCTTGAAAAACAATCAAAAATTACATCAGAGTGGAAATTATAAAAATTTCGAAATGCCACCGGAAATCGGAATGTTCGCAGCAGAGCGCGCTTTGCGTTAGCTGGAGATTTTCGGAAAGACCAGCCAGAAACCGGCAAAATCAATATTTGAGATCTAAATGATCACGCGTTTTTGCACCGCTCCGCTCCCCATGATCTGACACCACCAACAAAGCTTCTACGGAAACAAAACCTGAGAACTACCCCATAACCCATGTGACCCATCACTTCCTCCATATAAAACACCCCTATTTCCTCACTTTTCCTCACTTTTCCTTAGTTTTCCCCCCACAAAATGAGGTTCTACCTCTCCCTCACCCTTCCCCTATTACTATTCCTAACCCCCTTGCACAGTCTAGATTCTGAAACCAACTCACCCACCTATAAATTCACAATTGTCTCCGGTGCCCCCACTACTTTGAATGCATCTGATTTCCTTGAAGTCGCTAGCTTTGAGGAGTGTACTGACAAGTGCTTGACCGATCAGCAGTGTATAATGGCTTATCAAGCGAATTCTTCGGATCCATGCTATCTGTTTGCGTGGAATTCTATTCAGGAGGTGGCACGCAATGAGTCCGGAGGAGTGGGAACGGTGGCGTTTAAGGTGAGGGGTCAGAAAGTTGAAAAATGCTCTTTAGGTATTGTTGAATTCTCTGAAAAAAATCAGCAAATTCAAAAAGGGTTAGGAGTCCCGGGTATTGCTCAGAATCCAGTAACCTAAAAAAATGTGGACCCCCGCTAACCATTTCTTATTCCAGGTCTACACCAACCAACCATCTTGCGATCTGAACGCCCAATTTTTGATGAATGGAAGGATTTACGTAAGTGCCCTTGGTTAGTGATCCATCATGAAAAGGCATTGTTCCAGCCAATTTCCCCAAATGACACTATGAACTACCTATGGAAAATCGATACATCAGAGGACGGATGGAAGATTACTTACAGTGAGTTTGAGGGTTACAGGTACCTGGATACTGGTGGACTAGATCCTGTGGCATTCTGAGCATGGCAACCCCTAGCCACTCTTATTTCCAGTCCAACAACGCGAGGAAGACAACATTATCTGCGGAAATTTCTCATACAACCGACCATATGAAGATGGATGTAACCCCGAATGCATGCTAACCTTTGTCCAACTAAACGGAGAACCCGGTCCTCTATCCTACAATCCCAACACCTTCCCAGCCTCTTCCTGGCAGGAATGCAGAGATACGTGCTTCAATAATCGAGAATGCTGGATTCCGTACTGGCAGGAAGGGGTTTCCGAGAACTGTACCTGGTACAAAATCGACGACATTTGGTTCATCAATAAGACACAAGCATCGGAAGGCAAACGTATCGGGTTGAAGCTTCCACTGAGCAATCGGTCATGTAAGCTGACGACAGATGAATTGTTGAATGATCAGTACTATGTAAGCTGCTTATTTTGTAGAGGCTAAGGACCCTTTTTGCCATAACTCCCTTCAAAATGGTCCAAACTGAACGGTTAAAAAAGCAAAACAATCGCAAAAACGGTGATTTTTCAGTACATCAACAAAAAAATCGGTTGGGCATTCGCCTCGTCCTTCCTTCGTGTCCGGACCACGCCCAAGTACTACAAGTTCCAGTTTTATGGTAAGTTGCGGGTACTTGAACCCATTCTGCCCCTTCTTCCGGTATAAAAACTTCGGAAACAGTGTTTTTGTGGTTTGCTGCAGTCCTGATCCTGACCTGTCGCCAGAGCTTCGCGGCCGCAAAGCTATCGCGGCCGCGGCCCTCGGTTTTTTTTTCTATAAGTCAGCCGCGGATAACTCAATCGGGCCGTCCTTTCACCAAACTGCACGGCTCTTCATGCTCTACAAGGCCGCCTCTTATATCAAAAAGATCCCACCGCTAGGAAGCGAGATATGAAAACGGCCTTGGCCGAAAAAAGGCCGATGCGACAGTTCTGCCTGACGCCAAAACTGTCCGAGGGCCGGCTGCGGCTTTTTGCCATAAGTAGGCCGCGGTTCAGGCAATCGGGCCGCCGGAGGCATCAAAAACATCCCACCGCAGCGGCCTAGCCGTCACGATTTGTGACGGAATGGCGAAAAAAGCGTTGCAGGCCGCGACGCGACTGACTAGCTTCCCGCTTACGACCATGGTTTTAGCTGTCACATTTTGATAACTGTGCGCCTAATACCCATGGTTTGGGTAGCGCAGCGGTCGCGTTGCGGTCATGGCGGCCACACTTGAGTTGCGGCGAGCCTGTAGGGATGCGATCTCT
Source organism: Caenorhabditis brenneri (assembly GCA_000143925.2). Lineage (NCBI taxonomy): Eukaryota > Metazoa > Nematoda > Chromadorea > Rhabditida > Rhabditidae > Caenorhabditis > Caenorhabditis brenneri. The sequence goes on along the minus strand of GL379796.1, from coordinate 587,861 downwards.
CGAAACAGTGGGGGCAATGTGCCCAAATTGCTGGGCCAGCTGCTCGATCAGTAGATCTATTTGCGCGATGTGGCAAGAAACGGCGCTATCATTGGGGCCGATGCCCGGTTACTTTGTTACCTTTTGGACGAATAAATACCTCGGCAGAAACGCCCGTCTCAAAATGAATTTCCAGTCGACGAAAACGCAACACTTGTCCGTGCAATCCCGGGATGTGAAGTGAACACTGTCGGTTCTAAAATGGAATTGGATTTGACTAACCCGACGGTATGTATGCGATTGCAAAAAGCACCGGGTATTACTTACAATGCGGCGAAAGAAATTTGTAACGAGTGGGACGGAAAACTGATGCCAGAGCGGCACTCTGGTTTTCTTCAAGTGTGTCTGGATACGTGGACCCACGCCATGATGCCATTTACCTGGTCGAATCCGTATCCGAAATGGGGGTTTCCTGAGTGGAAAGAGAAGAATACAAAGATTTGGATGGGTATAGAAAAGGATCAAGCATCCGGGCAGTTCAAATGGCTGGCACCTGAATGGTTGATAACAAATGGGCAAATTGTGAAGACGTGTGCCCGATTTGATGCATCCGATTGGATTACCTTCCGTTCGCACAAAGTCGATATGACATGGGGTCCCAATCAGCCCGTGATGAAGCCCGGATTGGATTGTGCTTACACTTTGAAAGTCGCTAAAGATTCCTATCCAGGTTATGGACATTATACCGCAACGTGAGTTAACCTAGTGGAAGAAGACTACCTCTGTTTTTTCAGATGCGACGCAGAACCAGCTGATGGATTTTTGTGTGGAACTCCCAGACAAAAAGACAAGGGTATCCCGAAATATCAAACCATTCTGGACGAGTATGGTGATGTGACGGCATGGAAAGAGCAAAACATTTTTCCACATTTGTATCCTCAGTGATTGCTGCTTGAATTTTTATTTGAAGAAAATGAAACATTATAGAAATTTTAAATTGTGCTTGTTTAAACTGGAGATTTCGAAGTTTCCGAAAAAAAAACCAGCAAAACATTTTAAATGCGCGCGGAAATTTTCAGTCCACTGGAGCGCGTTTGTTGGAATTTTGAATTTTTCCAGCAAACAATTACTTTGCAAAATAGTTTTTGTTAGCTTTTCAGCGCTCTAACGACTTCTATTTTGGAAAAGGTTTTTACATTCGATTCTTCGCAATTTTCGAGGAAAATAAGCATTAAAATTTTGAATGCGCGCGGATTTTTCTAGCTCGATGGAGCGCGCTTGCTGGAATTTTTTTTTCCGCAAATTCGCGCGAAGTATATTTTTCTAAACAATTCTGCTACTTTTTCAGCGCTTCAAAAGCCTTTTCCAAAATGTATCCGTCAAAAAACTACAATTGGTACTCGACAAGTAAGAAAAATACCCAGAATTTTCAAAAAATCGATAATTTTTTTTTCGAAGAAAGCCAACGACAACATGAGCAACAACAAACAAATGAGTCGCGACAAACACGGTATTCGGACGTCGGACGGTATGAGTTGGGAAGTTTCAACGATGCGGAGAGTGTCGAATTCCGAAAACGATCAGTTGGATCAGTTTCCGATGAAACGATAAAGCGGTGGACGGACTTTCAGACAGAGATGAGGGAGCTGTGTTCGCTGAGAAAAGTTATTGATTTTTTGAGGGAAAATCAATCGATAATCGATTTTCCAGGTTACAAAAGAGGAAATCGACGAGAAATTGAAGACGTTTCCGAAGAAGAAATGGGAATTTGAAGAGGAGATTGATGATTATCCACAATATTCACAACAATATGACAGTTCGTAATTTTGAAAAAAAATCAATAATTATCGATTTTTTCCCCAGGAAGCAAGTACAAATTCGTGCGGACAGTCGAAAACGAAAACGATAGCCAATCCAGCAGTTCTAGCGCTAAACACGACGATGACGACTGTCAAATAATTAATGTGACCTCCAGATTGGCATCGGAAGATAAAGAAGTACGAAAGTGCGCTCTATTGATCGTGACGCGAAAATTCAAAAATTTTGTCATTTCTGGTTGAGTTAGACAGTTTTTGCATATAATTTCACTTGTTCATCGATTTTTTCTGCAAAAAGCAAAAAAATAGATTTCTCAATTTTTCACCGATAAAAAATTGACCTCTATTTCTAGAAAATAACGAAATTTTTCAAATTTTCGCGTAATGTTCAATAGAGCGCATTTTCCGCATTTTTCATTTCTTTCAGAATGCACCACTGCCGCCGAAAGTCATTGAGAAAACTTCAGAAGAAAAACAGTTTTCTGATAAGACTGAAGACTCGATTTTCGTCATTTCTGAAGGAGAAAAAGATAAAATCACACCGATCGATAACCCCGTCATCACTCAAATTGCCACGTCATCATCATCACAAAAAGAAGTAAGTGCGCTCCGCAAGGATGTGCGTGACCGTAAGCCAGCGAGGCTATTTTGAAACTACAAATTTGAAATCCGCAGTTTTGTGATCGAAATTAGTGTGTAGCGCGAGTGAGAGACGCAGATAGAGGAATTTAAAGGCGCGGGCGGGTCTCGCCACGAAAATCTGCGTCTCCCCGTTTGCTGCGTCTCTCGTTTTTTTTTCAACCTGCGTCTCTCTTATCACTAAACTGCTGATTCCAAAATCTGTAGTTTTCCGCGACTACAGATTTTGAGGTCGAACGCCCCAAGGCCCATCCTTGGCGCTCCGTTGAAATCTAGCGCGCGGCAATTCGAATTTTAGTTTCCTCCAGGAAAATTTGAGGTTAGCATTATAGCGCACTTTCCTAACTAATAGACTCTTAATTACCTCCGAAACTCAGAAAGTTTGCATTAGAGCGCACTTTCCTCTATCAACGCTCGAATTTTCAGAATTCACCGTCCAAAGTCACCCCAACGACCCCAGAAAAAGTCACATCATCATCGCCACAAAAAGAAGTATGTGTGCTCCGTTGAAATTACACGCACCAACTTTTCTCCAGAAAAATCATATTGTTAGCATTAGAGCGCACTTGCTGCATAATAAATTTCAAATTACCTCCAAAACTCAGGATATTTGCATTAGAGCGCACTTCCTCTACAAACTCTTCTATTTTCAGAATTCACCGCCCAAATTCACCCCAATGACTCCAGAAGAAACGCCAACACCCCTCGTGACTCCGCCCCCTTCTTCTCCATCAAAAATCGTGTCACCAGAATGCATACTTCACAAGTACGGACACTGTTTCTCACCCAAAACATGTCCATTTGCTCACGGAGTCGTTCAGGCAGTCAGACGGTAGCTGACTTCAAAAAATCAATAATCACCAAACAAATAATTTTAAGAAAACAAACTGTGGCCACTGGTTGGAAGCGAAAACTTCCAAATGTTCCCATTTGCTTAGTAAGTTTTAGGAAAGTGCGCTCTATTGAACGCAGGCGTTTTGGCGGTCGTTTGAATTTTAGCTCGTTCAATAGAGCGTACTTACTAATGCAGCTATAGTTTTTTCTTAATTTCAGGGCTATTTCAATTTTCAATGCTGGAATTTCGACTGTGAAATGCGTCACATCGTTTACCCGTCCGACGATATTTAGTTCTTTTCATTTCGTTATTCTGTTCCTCTCTGTACATTTCAATGTTATTTTTTTGCAAAATTTGTTTTACCAATTTTCTAGTGTTATATTGAAATATTTTTCCAGATAAAGTTTTCAAAACTAACCTGAGTCTAGTTGCGCGCGGAGGTTTCCATAGAGTGTAAAAAAGCAAGCGAGGGGAGATCCGACAACTTGACGGCCCCGTTATCTCACCACGAAAACTACCGTATAAATTTAATTGCTACCGTAAGAGAATTCGAAAATGTTTATTTATTCAACAATTTTAATCAATTTTCAATAATTGTTTTTTTTTCTGAGGAAGAGCTAGAAAAATTGCTGAAAATCGATGGAAAATTGATGAAATTCGATACTTCTTACGGTAGAAATTAAATATATACGGTAGTTTTCGTGGTAAGATATCGGGGCCGTCACGTTGTCGGATCTTCGGTCAGCACTTGCTTTTACACTGATTGCTGTAAAACTTTAACTGTGAAAACGAAAATAACTCTGAAAATTCAATTAACCCAATACAATAAAAAACTACAGAACACAGAAACAATCAATCAAGAAAAATCAATAAAACAGAAAATTCAACACAAAAAATGCTATAGAATACTAAAGTTCATCTCGGTGACTGCTCCTCCCACGCAAACTGCAATCCCTCTCTCGTCATTCCACACCACTCCATGATCCTCTGCCACTCTCGAAATCCACAGAAATTGAGATCCTCCGTCATCGCGTCGTACACCTTTTTGTCAATCAGACACGATTTTATGGTTCGAATCGAGTTGGCCTGCTCGATGGCGAACTCCCAGTCTAGGTTCAGATCGTCTTGTCGGTATCTGGAAGGAGTGATTTTGATGGGGGCGGGATTTGTAGTTTGTAGTCGAAAAATTCTCTGAATATCGGTTTAAAGCCCTTGAAAAACGCGGGAAAACGGCTCCGCGACATTTGGAAACCGTTGAAAATAGGCCTCGAAGTTTTCAAATTTTTACTCGATTTTAATCGATTTTCTGGAAAATTAGAACAAAACAAAATTTTAAACTTTTTTTGAAAAAATTTTTTTCAAAAAAAAAAAAAAGAATTTTTATTCTGTTCTATTTTTCCAAAAATCGAGTCAAAAAATTTGAAAATTTCAAGCCTACTTTTCAACGGTTTCAAGATGTCGGGGAACCTAAATCTCGGAAGATACTCAACTGCTATGAAATCTACTGCTATATCTCAACTGCTATGGGGGTGATCAACTGCTATGTTGTAACTGCAAGTGTCTCAACTGCTATATTTGGCTCTTCTGCTATGGATCAACTGCTGTTTTATCCACTTTTGATGCCTCAACTGCTATGGATATAGCAGTTGATCCATAGCAGAAGAGTCAAATATAGCAGTTGAGACACTAGCAGTTAAAAGGTTGTGGGAAAAATTTTTCGGCTTTTCGGACATTTTTGAAAAAAAATTTCGGTACAAAAATTCCGAAAAATGTTTCCGGACTCTGAAACTTTTCATGGAGAAATTGATAATTCACTGGCGATCTATGAAAAAAATTCTGAAAAATGAACTTTTTGGCCAATTTTGAGGATTTTTGAAGTTTTTTGTTGAAATTGTTGAGACTGGAACAGAAAAAATTTCATTTACGTTGCAAAATTTTTTTTTCGGTTTTTTTCGAAAAAAAAAAGATTTTTCGAAAATTTTTCGGAGGTCATTTCTCGAACAATCCTGTTCTCAACTGCTATAGCTATAGCAGTTGATCCATAGCAGAAGAGTTAAATATAGCAGTTGAGACACTAGCAGTTACAAAATAGCAGTTGATCACCCCCATAGCATTTGAGTATTTGCCGTAAACCCCCACTTCACCGAAATACTAACTTCGTAGCCAACAACATAAGCCGATAGAGGACATCAGGATCAAAATACGTCCAGAAGAAGGTGCTCTCATTCTTCACATCCCAATTCTCACACCACTCGCTTGAATCGATCAACGCCTCCACATTTCGTTTCTCCCGTTCACTTTCGACCAGAAAGGACTGTATAAATCGAGTCCGCTTGAACGAAAGTCGGGTGCTCGAGACGTCTTTTGGCGAGAAGTCATTGATCCTCCCGAGGTTTTCAAGCACTCCGTAATCCCATTTGTGGTCGGCGGCCACGTTGCAAAAGTAGAATTTATAGGATTCGTTATTCGAAGAGTTCCGAGGTCTATCCGTGGATTTCAGAATGCTTTTTATCACGATAGGCGGTTTTTCAACGACATTATCGATTATTATCTCAGGCTCCTCAATCCGTTTTTTTGGAGTCGAAAGTCCGTGAATTTTATCCAAAATCTTGTCGATACGTTCTTGAATTTCGGGATTCCAGCTACTTTCAACTCGCCATCTTTTATCCGATGGACCCTCCTGACAGTCTAGTGAGTCGCGTTTTCGAGCTGGTGGGGACGGGCGTTGGGATACTGTCTGAGAGGACTGGATTTTAGGAAAAAAATTGTGATTTATATTGGAATTACATAATAAATATCTTCCTCGGCGATCACTTCTTCTTTGACTTCATAGGAGGAGGAGGAGGGATGGGGTTGGGCTGGAAGGGGTATCTGGAAAAGGATTCATGGAGGCCATGGATATTAGGCTCCGCGATATCTCGAATTCGTTGAAAATTAGGCTTGAAAATTTCAAATTCTTAGACTCGATTTCGATCGATTTTATGGAAAATTAGAACAAAATAGAATTTTAAAATTTTTTTTGGAAAAAATTTTTTCAGAAAATTTTTTGTTTCCAAAAAAAATTGACATTTTCCTTTGTTCTAATTTTTCAGAAAATCGATTGAAATCGAGTCGAAAATTTTGAAAATTTCCAGCCAAATTTTCAACGGTTTCGAAATGACTCGGTTTCCAGATGTCGTGGTTTCGAAATAACGCGGTTTAGAAATGTCGCGGAGCCTCCGGATGAGAAGTTCGAATTCAGATGTGCCCTTGTACCAATTACACGGTTCGGCTGTGGCGACGGCGGCCTAGAAAAATTGGCAGCGGCGGCCGCCAAGCAATAAAGCGTTACATTTTAAAATCCGTTTCAAAGGCGTTTTTCACGTACTTTTCTGCCTTTATTCATTAAAATATTGTTCAAATGGAGCATCGCAATGTTTTTTAGGCGCCCTTTCGCAATATCGTCGGAAAAACAACTCATCAAAATTTTTCGGAAAATAAGTCTTCAACAAATTATAACTCTACAAATAATGCCACAAATTTCCTGAAACTTGCTCAATTCGTGCTCCTGGGTGTGCTGAACATTTTAATACTAAAACTTCATAGGGCTCATGACCTAACTTCTGAGAGAATCGAGAAATCGTCGAAAAATAGTGCCACAGAATCACAAAATCAGAGATATCTCGGCAAAAAATGCCACAATTTTTTTGAAACTTTCCCAAAACTTGCTCCGGAGTTTGCTGGATGTTTTTATATAAAAACTTAATGAGATTCATGGTCTAACTTTTGAGAAATTCGTCAAAATGTCGAAAAACAGTACTCAAAAATTACAAAATCAAAAATAACTCGGGAAAAAATGCCACAATTTTTCTAAAACTTTCTGAAAACCTGCCCCTAAGTGTGATGAACATTTTGATATAAAAACTTGATGAGGTTCATGATCTAACTTAGGAGAAAATCGAAACTTGCCTGAAATATAGAGAAAATAGTTCATATAAATTTTAATGCCTACTTTTTCAGTAAATCATACATATAAATGTGGTAAACATGTTTTCATGTCTGTTTTCTCATATTTTATCAATTTTCCGAGACTTTCTGCTAACTTTTTAGCTTTTGAAAAGAAAAATGCGATTGAAAACGCGAATTTTAATGTGGGTTACGGTACGCAAGCCGCAAACACTGCCACGTCTGATTGCGGTCAATTTCGCTGCCGGCTTCGTATCAAACTTTTTTTTTTCTCGGCCTCGTGTTTTTTTGGCCGAACCGTGAATTAAAAATAAATGCTGAATGTGCGCTCTACGGAACGCTCTTCCCTAGAAAATTCGGGGAATTTTGAAAGCTTTCGTATTATGCCAATCTGTATGAAAGACTGTTGTGGCCGGCGTTTCGACCCGGTGTCCCACCACGAAAACTACCGTATAAATTTGATTTCTACCGTACGTACTGTAGCAATTAAATTTATACGGTAGTTTTCGTGGTGGGACACCGGGTCGGTACGCCGGCCACAACAGTCTTTCATACAGATTGGCATACTACGAAAGCTGGCCAAATTACACGAATTTTCTAGAGGAGGGCGCGGTGTAGAGCGCACATGCAGCATTTATTTTTAATTTCCGGTTCGGCGAAAGAACACGA
>GL379796.1:541371-574528 GCA_000143925.2 Caenorhabditis brenneri | reverse complement strand
ACACCGGGTCTGGACGCCGGCCACAACTGTCTTTCATACAGATTGGCATAATATAAAAGCTGGCCAAGTTAGACAGTCACATAAAAGGAGGTTCCGGTTGGGAAAAAAACGGGAAAATTGGTTTTTTTTTCCGACTTTCAAGCTAGAAAAATTGTTTTGATCTTCGGATAAAAATCGGAAAATGACCAAAAACCCAGCAAGAATGTTTTTCCGTGCAACCTCAACTGCTATGTTGTAGCTACTCTTCTGCTATGGATCGAGTGCTAATTCGGTCATTTTTGATGTCTGAACTGATATGGCTATAGCAGTTGATCCATAGCAGAAGAGTCAATTATAGCAGTTGAGACACTAGCAGTTGATCACTTGAGAACAAGCAGTAGAGATACAAAGCGGTTGAGTATTTGCCCCACCTTCATTTCGACTGCTGAAATTTCCGGGAAACGGTCAAGAAAAACCGAAAATTGATAACAATCATATTTCACCCACGAACTAGCGCTTTTCGCAGAGTTCTATGTTATAGGCGCAGAGTAAGCGGAGCACTTTGATGAAACGAAATTCCTCATCCGGGATGCTGTGAAGTTCGGCGAAAAACTAACCAAATGAACAGGCTCACTAAGCGCGAGTTCCTCGTGTACCGAACCTTCCGAGCCTTCGTCACCAGAATGTTCGCTGTCGTCTTCCAATATATCCTCTTTTCCAGTTCCAGACAACTCTGAATATTCAACAAGTTTCGAATTTGGACTTGAAGGCTCTGTTTCTGGCTCCTTTTTTATTTCCTTCTCGGGACTTGTGAAGACTGAAACTATTGCCGGATCTTGCGAAAGTAGAGAACTGGCGTCGGTATTTCTCGGAATATTACTGATATTCAATTGTTCAATTTCATTAATTTTGAAGACCACTTTCTCGAAGACGTTCTCCGCGGCTGGCATGTGTCGTTTACAAGGCCGAGACTCCGTTCCGAAGGTTTTGACGAAAGTCAGTGAGATCGTCCAGTCTTCAATATCCACATAGCTGAGTGTCCCTTCGTATCGAATACTTGATGTGGTTATCACACTCGCTTTGCTCCCAATGAAGGGGATGGACATCTGAAGTCGAATTGAGAATCCGATGACTCGCATATGGTCTTCTGTTAACAAGCTCTAGTTGATTTGAAAAAATATATACATTTAAAACAGAACGAATTAATTATACAGTCTCTGCAATTTTTATTAAAATGACAAACTGAGGACAACAGAACGACATGCTTTAAAATTCACAAGCTAGAATTTAGAAAAAGGGGGACGGGTGGAAAGGACAAATCACTATAGTAGTGTCGGGATGTGGCGATTGCGGGGAGGGAAGGAAAAATAATAAGGGGACAAAAAAAAACAAATTGGGAATTTTTCTTGACGGGAGATGTGTGTTTGTGGGTGCGCAATAATTATTACAAAATAACAGAAGGCCCGCATTGAATTGTACGAGATTTCCAAATAATTAACGGGTTGAGTTAACACGCCAATGGTTGAGAGAGAGAAAAAAGACAGGGATGATAGCTGAATGGGGGATCGGTTCTGGGGAATTTCACTTACATAATAAATTAACAAATGACTAATGAGTGTCTGAATGTTTTTGACGAGGAACGACGACGACGGGAAGAAACAGACAATTTTAGGCGGATAAGAGATTAATGTTCAACGGCGGCACTGCTGTTGTTCTGATTATCGCGTGGCGCGTATCCACCACGGCGGTAGCCTCCTCCGTTGTTGTTCTGACGATAACCTCCATTATTGTGTTGATGTTGATTGTTGTATCCACCACGGTTCTGGTATCCACCGTTGTTGTATCCTTCAAAAAAGAATGTTTGATTATTTTACCAATCAGCTATTGGCCTAAAACGCGCCCCATCGATAATGCAGTCACCCACGTTGCAAAAGCGTGGCGGGCTGCGTCGTCAATTAGGCGCGCTGTCTCTCTTTTTTCCCTAATAAAAAATACCTCCGAATCCGCGGTTTCCACCACGTCCACGTGATCCAAATCCACGACGATAGTTCAAGGAACGAACGGCGTTGTGGCCGAAAGTCTCTTGATTCGTTTCCCGCTCCTTCTTCCAGTCTGGACGTCCGGTCTTTCCTTCAGCCTTCTCCAATGATTCACAACTGATGTTGTCGAAGAACGAGGTCTTCTTATCATAGAAGCCACCCTCCTTCTTATCCTCCACCTTTGGCTGCTCCTTCTCCTCAAGAGTCATCTTGTCAAAGTTGTCGGTGAGAACCTCTTGGAATTTTTCGTTGGCCTTCTCGAAGTCAAAGTCCGACTCGAACTTCAGCTTCTCACGATGGTTCACACGGGGCACTCCGTAGTTGTTGTGGCCACGTTGGTTGTTGTAACCACCGCCGAATCCGCCGCGGTAGTTGTTGAATCCGCGGTTTCCTTGGAAGTTTTGTTGATAGCCTCCGCGGTTACCACGGTGTGGTTGGCTGACAGCTTGAGCCAACGGGCTGTTGCGAGATGGGGTTCCGGCTCGCGAAGAACCAGCGGAGGCGGCTGGTGCTCCATCGCTGTTCGAAGCTGGAGCCGATCGCGAAGAGACCGAGATGATGGCTGGGTCGTAGGGTAGTCCTCCTCCAATGTTGGCCATCTGGAAACACAAAACTGGAATTTGTAAAACCCTAAAAAATTAATTACCTTTGGGGTGTCGCAGACAATCAAATCCTTGATGTCGCTCGCCTTGAAGATGATGTACTCGTAGACATCGTCACGGGCGGCTACTGGATTGGCAGTCGGGCGCTTCTCGGTTCCGAACGAGCGAACCTTGGCCAAGGCGATGGTCGAGTCGGCGGTGTCGACGGTGTAGAGGATACCCTCGTAGCGGATGTCCAACTTGGAGATCAAACTGATCTTGCTTCCGATGTACGGTGTTTGATTCGACATTATTACCTGAAAAGATGAGAATGAGCGATGAAAAGGAGAAGAGTGAGGAAAAAGAAATAGAAAAAGTTAATAAAAGAAAAATACAGAAAAAGCATTCGAAGATTAGGAAAAACTGGCTCCTTTTCTAATTACACGAGCAGAAATTCGCGATTTCTCCATTTCGAATTCTATTCAAACTCATCAAAGTGGCGAGTATGCCCAAAAGTGATGCAAAACTAAAAAAAAATTGCAAATTAACGCGTTTCTCAAGAAATTCATGGTTAATTAGCTCAAGTTCTCATTAAAAAACGAACACGCAACAATTTCGAAAAGCTCCCCTATAACCAACAAAAAACAAGGATTACGGGATTGAATAAAGCTTCTTATCATATATTATCTTAACTACAAAACTATCAACACTTTCTAAAGGTAAAATAGGCGTTCGGAACTCAGAACTCGCCGCTAAAAGCGTTCAGAAGGGCGCCTGGCGCAACGCCGCCGTCATCATTATTGATTCTTCCCAGCAGAGCGCGTTTGCTGTGGAAGAGGAACAAGAGCGACGACCGCAAAGAAAAAGAGGCGCATTTCAAAGTGTCTTGTGGCTAAAATATCCAATTTTTGCATGAAGTTTGAAGAATTTATCTTTCTTTCTGCCAGAAGCAAAAAGCTAAAACTAGGTTTTATCGAATTTCATTCAAAAACTAGATTTAATTTTATAATTTTTTAGCTCAGCTAATTTCCGAAGAACCGAAAATTCTCAATTCTTAATTTCTACAACTCGAAAAAAATTTTGCTATAAACTTAATTTTCTCCTTTGAAAACATCGTCAACTCCACATAAGACTTAAAATCGAGAAAATTCGAAAAACATCGACGAAAATACTGAAAATAAGCTCTCTACCGAACGAAAAATTTCGATTCGGTCACTTCCGGGATTCGAAGGGTAATTTTGCCATTCTGACACGAAAAATATATCTTTTGACGTTGAAAAACCATGAAATTCGACACAGAACCGAAAAAAAATCGAGAAAATTCGCTAAAAATTGACAAAAATTGACGGAAATCCGGAAAAAAGCTCGAGAAATCCCAAAACCCCGCGCGCGAAATTTCAAGCAGAGTTAAAGGCGCATGGTGGGTCTTGCCACGTATGTCCAACTACGGTAGGGTGCCAGCTCCGTAAATCGACCCGAGTTAAATTTCAAATACCTTTTTCTAGTGATTTTTCAGTGGATCCACGAAGCCACTAGTGGAATCTGTCATTTTTTTCGGGTTTTCCTGCTAAATTATTGAAAAAAGAGATCAACGCTTTAAAATTATAACAAGAACCATAATAAAAACATTAAAGGTAGCTGAAACAGCACTTTTCGAGATTTTGACGATAAATCTCTTTTTTCTGAATGTTTCCATGACTACCAAGCGTGGAATAGAAGATTATCTTGCCACATCCCACAGGGAATTAAGAATTTATTAACACTTTGACAAACAACTTCTCTGATTTTTGCACTCAAATTGCCCACGGCCCGGCGAAATCGACGCGGGTGCGAACCAACTACAAAACAACCGACTTTTCTATAATTTTTCTGATTTTGTTACATGAACAGTTGTATTTGGACATGCTGAATCCGAGAAATTCGCTTCTGTAAGGGCTTCATTACTTGGTTTTTGAGATAATGCGATATTTGTATCACAAAAAAAAAAAACAAAAATCAACGGAAAATCGAAGTCTTCAACAATTATTATCTCAAAAACTAAGTGATGAAGCCTTATCAAAACCATTTTTTGGATTCAGCGTGTTCAAATACATATTTTGTTTAGAAAAAATCGAAAAAATCATAGAAAACTGTTGAAGTTCATTGCTGACTGTGAGCACATTTCACGCGTCGCGTCGATTCCGCTGGGCCGTGAAGTGGCAAAAATACTTAACTGGAGCCAATTTAGGCCCATTTTCGCCGTTTTATACTGTCTAAACACTCTGAAACAACTCGAATTTCCACGAAATCCCCCGATTTTTTCAGCTAGTATCCAAAAAAACTATGTTTCGTAAATTTTGATTTTCCTTTAATTTTCTATCATGTTTCGCATTTTCCAGAACCTCCCCACCACCAAAAAATGGCCGGAATCACCGCCCACTCTCAATCGCAACAATTCGAGGACGACGAGTTCAACGAGCTGAAAAAGACGGGAATCTCGTGTGATCGCCTACGGCAAGCGCTCAAAAAGTGCATCAAAAACTCGCATTGCGTACAAGTCCAGGCGCGGTCCGCCAAAGAATGCATCGACGCTCACGACGGGAGTGTGCCGGACAAGTGCTTCGCCGTGCTGCAAAACTTCACCGATTGCAAGCGATCGCTGGTGGATATGCGATCGAGATTTCGTGGAAGGAAGGGAGATTTGTGATTCGGAGGATTTCTCGATTTTTGTTGAGCTTTTTTTGTAATTTTAGGTTTCTAATACGTGTATTTATAAATTAATTTTCAAGTACTCTATTCTGACGTAGGGGGGAAACAAGTGCGTTTATAATCGACGGTATTCAAAAACACAGTAGAAGAGAAACCGATCTAGAGAAAAAAAATCAGAATAATACATTAAAACAAACACTCGGAATTTGATGAATTTTGAATTGCACCCAAGGCTAGTAAGGAACATTTGAACCCAAAGAAGAAAGAAATATAAAAAAGGGAATAAAAATCGATCATTTCTTGTAAATCACAGGCGGTGCTCAGGAAATTCTATTAGAGAAGAAAAGGGATGGGGGATATGTACAAAAGCACAATTAAAGCAATAATATGTCTGTTAAAAAAGAAGAAGTTAGAACTGCAAGTGCTCGGAGAAATCCACATAGAGCGCCGATTCCAGCCGTGCCACCGCATTCTTGTAAGTGAGACTTCCAGAGAGAGCGTGCGCGTCGCGGAGGGTGTTCTGCAAGAAAAACAGATGAGATTATTCTGAGAAAAGGATTAGCCACCACCGCTTTTTCACACTTACATTGCTCTCCGGCACCGACTTATTCAAATTGGCAAGTGTATAAAAGAAGGGGCGGAGCTCCTCGAACGACGTCAGGATCTTGATTCCGGCGAGTGAAGCGGTGTGATTACTCATCGTTTCGGGCGTCAGCTCTCCGTATTTCTTGGCCAACAAATCATTGATTCTCTCGGCGAACGGCTTGAAAATCTCCGTTTTATCCGCCGACACCGACGAGACGAATGCCCAGTGGAACATTTGGAAATGAGAGAGATAGCCGGCTGGGAGGGTGCAGAGGGTCTCCAGAAGTTTACAGGCGGCCACATACAACTGCATCCATTGATCCGATGAGGATGAAGCGGCGGATCCCTCCTGCTCACCACCCTGGAGTTGTTGTTCGAGTTGGGAGAGCGCGTGAACGAGTTCGGTGACCATGATTGGCCAAACTCCGATGAGACTTTGTGGTCGGAGACGGAGAAGAAGGACACGGATGCTGAGGAAAACTGCAGAGCGGATGACTGGGGATTGGGAGACACGGAGGTTGTCGGAGAGGCGTTCTGGAAGAATATTTCGGTTTTTTTTCAATTTCGGAATACTCAGAATCTCGGGATAATATGCTTTTTATTCACGAAATTGTGCATTTCGGGAAAGTACGGTTTCTAAGCTTCACGCAATTGCGGTTTTCAAACTTTCGAAATTCCCGGCATTTCGGAAAATTCTGGAATTCCCGAAACTTTCAAAATATTCCGATTTTTCGGAATTTCAGCATTCCGGTTTTCAAATTTCGAAAATTTCAGAAAAATTGAAACTCCGAGTATTTCGGAAAATCGGGGCATTTTCGGAAATTCCGGGGTTTTCGGACATTTCGGAGCGTTGTGGTTTTGAAAATCTGAAAATTCGGAACCTACAAATATTCCGATTTTTCGATTTTCAGAAACCTCGGAATTTCGGAAAGTTCCGGTTTTTGAATTTCGGGATTCTCGGCATTTCGGGAAATTCCGGAATTTTCGAAACTATCGGAGCATTCCGATTTTTTTTTTCGAAATTTCATTTCTGTTTTTAAATTTCGAAATTTCGGAACCTAGGAGTATCCCATTTTTTGAGTTTCCGCAAATCCGAAATTCCCGAAAATTCCGGGAAATTGTGATTTTTCAATTCTCGGAATCTCAAAACGTTCCGTTTTTCGAATCTTCTGGAGAAAACACGGTATATTTTCAATTCTGATTTTTTTGTCCGAATTTCACTCCGAAATATCCCGGATTTTCAAAATCCGTTTCATACGTCTCTCATAAAAAAGAAAAAAAACTAACCCTGAATATCATTCATCTGTCCATGATACTGATCCAATTGACTTCCAAAAACCACAAAACTCAACCGTTTCAACGCCTGCGCTCTCGCCTCAGCCTCCTGCTCCTTTGTCGTCATAATAGAGAGGGAGTTGGGCGAGTAGGATATACTCTTCAGCAGATCCTTGAAACTAGTTCGATCATGTGTCATCAAGTGATCCGTCACCACCAGCCACTGCTTCAACGCGGCATGATCCATTTTGAAGAATGCCGAGTCGAGGAGCAAATCCAGCGTAGTCTTCTTCCACACCGGTCGCATGTACGAGTACGACGACATTGATGCGAGGAGTTGGGAGCTCGCAAGGAAGAACCTGGCGTTTCTGGCGTTCTTTGCCTTCAGGTACGGTACAACGTTCGCCCAAACCGCTTGGAGAGTCGGCAGAACCTTGTCTTTCTCGTCAGACTTGCTCACCGAATCCAGAAGGTCTGTGAGTCGTTCAGCCAGAAGGAACAATGCCTGAGTACTGTGCGCGGGGTCTCTCCGATTGTTATTAGTGTCTTTGATAGAGGCTCGGAGATTCGAGGAGCTCTTCTTCTCAGTTTTGGAGTCATTTGTCCCAATGGATCCTGGCTTATTATTGATTAGACTGAGCGTGGAGTTTCGGGTACTTTGCTGGTCAAGGGAACCCCCGCCGACAGTTGACAGATTCGACATGGACGTCTGAATCTCAATGATTGGGCTCTGATCCACAGATCTCACACTTGAAGACATCGAGGATCCATGATCCTGTTTAACGACCAGAGTTCTCTTCAGCCACGTGGTCGTCTCCAATTGCCAACCGACAATAGCATTGACTGCCTCGGCGAGCCGCGAGCACACTTCTTGCACATTCCGATACATTGCCTTATCCTCCACAATATACGCACCGCCCACACACTTTACAAAGTCACTTAGGACCACAAAAAGTAAAAATACAGCTCGAGCCGAGAGAGCCGACAGGGGAGCATCGGAGAAGAGGGATAGAAGAGAACTCCAGCACAGCCGCAATTGAGCCTGTGGTACTACTGCAACACAAGAGTGCACCAGCTCGAGGAGAGGCTCTTCCGTGGGGAAATTCGCCTTATCGATGGTGGTTATGCCGACTTTATTGGCCTTGAACGACGCTTCCCGTAGAGTTGAGTTGACCGAAGTGATGAGATCCTCGAATGGAATATATTGAATTGAAAGGAGCAAGTTGGTGATGTCCAGCTGAGCAGTCGAGTAGTCGAAAGTGGCACGATCCGGATCCTGTTTCCTCAAGGTTACTGTAGGCTTCGCAGTGCTTCTCGTCAACCAGACAAGGGCCAGAGAGGTTAGGAAGGCGTGTTTGTGGTGTTGAGCAATCGGGGAAAGCAGGTTCAGGACAAGTCGTCGTAATTGAGCATTGGTTCCGATGGGAACCAACGGGGACTGTGCCCTCCGGACCACCGTCCACACATTGCATACAGTGGCGAGGGAGTGCGGTAGGGAGGTGAGCATGTCCGATTGAGCCTGCCGCCAGCCGTTTCCGTGCTGCCTGGAGCTATCCATCTTGGAGATTGGGCTTCCCGAGTCGCCGCTCATCGAGAACACTTTTCCTATCTGCGAGAACATTTCGGTGGCCACCTTGGATCCCGGGATCGATGAAATCACATGACCAACCATTGAAGTTGTGTTAGAAGATGATGTTGGTGTGGTGCCATCGCCGGGAACAGCTCCGGGAACTCCAGAAGTCGGTGGTGAAGTGGAGGAGGTTGGAACACTATCAATGACACAGAAATGAACGAGAGTCGTCAGAGATTCGAGGGTCATTGCCAGGTAGTTAGCGGGGTAGCTGTCCGGTTCGTCGCGAGTCTCTCCGGGACTATCCACCACTACATCACTGGTGGGCGGGTTCTCGTAGGCTACGCTCATCGCGTTTTCCATGTTTTTACAGAGTTGCTCAACGACTCGGCAGACGATTGTGGCGAGGGATCTGGAAAAAGTTTTTTTTCGAAATTTCTGCAATAATTTCCTTCAAAATCTACATTTTGGGCTTTAAATTATATAAAAATGTAGCTCTCGATGAGTTCTACCCGTAGAATCACCCTGGGATCGAATTCGGTCTACACAGGACGGGCCAGAAGGTCCGAACGTAGCTCAGTGCCCTAGCAGGGCCGAAAGTAGCAGTTATGGCTCGCCGAGAGCAACAATTGCTACTTTCTGCGCTGCTAGGGCGATGTACAGCTTCTTTCTAGTTGGTCTAGCTAGCCATGGCTAGTTACCAGTGCTATTGGGAAGGTGTCATTGTCTTATATGCTTTTTTGACTCAATAGCAATAGAAAAAAGCACTTGAGACGATAGCACATCCCTTCATAGCACGTGATTACCCAGTAGCAGTTGAGTCCTTACCTCTCCACCCACGGCAAAATCTGCACAACAAACTGCAGCCACATCTCATGTCGATGCGGCTGTTTCTTCAACGCATTCAGCAGTATCAACAAAAACGCGCGGAGCTCCACCGTGGACGCATGATTATCAGCTCTCGATGTTCGATTGTTGAACGACTGATTGATGACCGAGTGAATAATCGAGAACCGGTGCGATGAATTGGCATCGGAGAATGTGGAGAAGCCACGTTTAATATCACACTCTAGTCGGATCGCATGTGATGTGAACGTCAGTAAACTTCGATGATACGCTGCCAGGAGAGGCGAGAGTCTTCTGGATTCTCCGAGCAATCCCTCGTTGAATTTGCTAATCGACACGGATAACGGACCACCAGTTTTAACACTTTCCATCGGGTTATGATCCACAGCAGTGAGCAAAAGATGAAGAAGACACTTCTGGAGTTTCGATCGATTCAGAATAGTCTGCACAAACTGCACAAACTGCTTCGATTCGTGCTCATTGAGCATTGCGGATAGCTCACGGAACAGTTCACAGAGAAATTCTAACGCCGAGATTTTACACTTCCAAAGTGACGCTAGATCCGCTTCCGTCACCGGAGAAATCGGCGAATTCAAGAAGTACGACCTCAAAAAGTGCAAAGAAATGGTGATGAGCAACTCCAGCAACGTGATATGCTTATGTTTCTCCTCATCAGAAGCCGGCGCCGACCAGAAGTGCTGTCCAAGAATCGCTCTTACGTGTCGTTGCATCAGCTCCACCAGTGAGTGTTCAGCGCTGGCTTCCGAAGGCGTCGGTGACGTCGTCGTTCCAGAAGACACCAAACAATTCAGAAGCATTCGATTCCCGGTGGCTCCACGTGGCGCCAGAAGGGCCGTTAGAATTCTGAATGCAGTTTCCGCGCGTGCCAGATCCACAACTTTTCCGCTCTCTCCATAAAGAAGCATATGTGTGTGCATCTCCTCAAACAGAGATGAGGTTCCTCCTGTGGTGCTGCTCGTGGAGCTTGCCGAGGATACGGTACCAGGGAGGATCGTCTCGCGAGCTTCTTTCGTGGTGCCACGTGTCGATTCGGTGGAGGGACGGAATATTTCAGAGGTGTCGAATGCGCACAGATCCTTTTCGGTCATGTTGAATATGGATTCTTGAAGGGAGTCCTGTCGACGGTGACCTTTTTTGACGCGTTGAACGATGGAGTCAGGGCAGATTGGAGCGGGTTTTTCCGCTGGCTCAGTGTCATCGTTGGGGAGGCTGGAAATTGGAATTTTACTGTGAATAGTGCCGAAAACTGGCTGCGCGACATTTCAAAACTTCAAACTACGACACTTCGAAACCACGACATTTCGAAACTAGGGCATTTGGAAACCGTCAAAAATTCCGTTGATTTTTATTCGATTTTTCGAAAATTGAAAAAAAAAACATTTTTGGTGACAATTTTTTTCCAGAACTGCTTGAAATTTTCCAGAAAATCGATTCAACTTGAAAAATGGAAGCCTAATATTCGGCGGTTTCAAAATGTCCCGGTTCCGAAATGTCGCGGAGCCCAAAAATCCATTATTTACCTAAAACTAGTCCCAGTTGGCTCCACACTATTCATCATAAGCACCGCCCGTAGTCGCTCCCTCTCCAAATCCTCATCCTCATACTCCTGACACACTTCATCCACAAGGATCGCCAAAATATCCTTGACAACGTCTTCCGGCGACTCATTTCCCATTGATAGTGTGTCCAGGGAGTCTGTATCATCGTCGAATGCGGGTAGGACATCTGGGTTCTCCGGAGAAGTATCTCTCAGAAGTGACGATGCTGCTCCACAATCTCCAGAATCCTCTCCAGCCGATGCACGTAGGAGTCGATTGCGGACTTCGGTGATCCACGTGGATTCCGAAGGATCGTAGGGAGAGCTGTTACTGTTACTGATAGCTGGATGTCCCGTGACATGATACAGTCGTTGTTTACCATCGATAGTCATCAGTGTGACCGCCGCAACGTCATTGGGAATTGCCTGACACTCCTCCGCAGTCAGCTTCGATTCTTGCCGGATATACTGAATGGATATCCGTGCTGTCACCGGGTTCATAAGCATCGTCGACAACATTTGAACGATTTTCGGTAGATCATGATGCTTGGAGCAGTCCTGGAACCACGCCGAAGCCGCTGCTTTGAGCTCCGGTCTCGTTTTCGATACACTTTCATCGGCCAGCACTCCCAGAAGAATCATGACAGCCCTGTTAAATGGCTTCCGGTAGATTCCACTAGTCTCCTCCAGATTTCGTGTCAAGACCCAAACTCGGTGGAATGTCCTGGCGGCTTCTGTACATACCAAGTCATCACTGGAAGTGAGCGCTTGCACCACAATACTCTCCACATCACTGCTCGCTTCCTGTGGTCTCCGGGAGTGGAGTTCCACTAGAAGACGTGCAAGTCGTTGCTGCTCGCAGCAGAACCTTCTAGAAGCGATTCCAAGCCAGACGGCCTCCCCACAAGTCCCAAACACTCTTCCCTGTTCGATGAACTGTACATCGCGTTTTCCAAGTAGTGGTTTCAGGAGAACATGTGTCATTTCGTCGTAAAAATCGTCATGGGGTCGGTGGGCGGCCTCTTCGTGCTGATGAAGTACTGAGACGGATTTCACGTAGATGTTGCAGAGGAGCTCTAGCAAAGATGCTCTAGCGCAAACATCCGCACAATTTCCAGCACGCATCTCTTTCAGCCATCCTGGGCCGTCGATCACTTTCAGCATGTTCTTGAGCCATGGTTGGACTTCTGTCTGGTCTTCTGGATGATCGACAACTTCGAATCCCAGGTAGTAGATGGGAACCTCAAGGAAAGCGTTAAGCAGAGAGGTTGACGCATCGATGAGCGGAATTAGCGAGGATTGACGATGTTGGGTGTAGATTTCGAAGATTGAGGAGAGTGCGGCGACGCATTGGGATAGGCACGCGTCCGTTTGACTTCGTTCTGGAAATATTTAGGCTTTGAGGGAATGAGAGGCTAAGCTGAATTTGTAGTTTGTAGTTTTAGCTGGAAGCGAAACTGAATAAGTCACTTTGAAAGCGTAGGTCTCACCACGGGAAAAGTTTACTGTAGAATTTTTGTTTTCTTGGGACGAAAAAAATGTTTTAAATTATTGTTTCATCAAATTGTTTTGATGAAGCTTTGGCGAATTCTCAACTACTATATTTGGCTCTTCTGCTATGGATCAACTGCTATCTTTCGCTCTTCTGCTATGGCATATGGATCAGGGCTGTGCGAAAAATTTTCAAAAATAAACTTTTTTTTCGGTTTTTTCGGTTATTTTCCGAAAAATTTCT
This sequence comes from Caenorhabditis brenneri, assembly GCA_000143925.2. Lineage (NCBI taxonomy): Eukaryota > Metazoa > Nematoda > Chromadorea > Rhabditida > Rhabditidae > Caenorhabditis > Caenorhabditis brenneri. The sequence continues at coordinate 561,672 of GL379796.1, read as the reverse complement.
CAAGAAAAAACGAAAGAAAAATTCGGAAAAACGGTTTTTAGTTGTTTATTTTTATGTTTTTAACGCCTTTTCATCCATTTTTCATGGAAAAACCGAAAGTTTTTTTTTTTTTTTGGACCAAAATTTTCGGAAAAAACATTTTTTTTTCCATTTTTTCGGAATTTTTTTTTTCGCAGAGCCCTGTTTGAGACATCAAAAGTGGCAAAAATAGCATTTGATCCATAGCAGAAGAGCCAAATATAGCAATTGAGAAATAGCATAAATAGCAGTGTGTATTTGCCAACAAAGCCTTGTGTAGAGGCTAAGCAATTTTGTAGTTTGTGCTCTTAGCCTCTACACACCCAAAAGATTCCCAACAAAATAAAACTGAATTTCCCCCGGTTGCCCAAAAAAAAAAAACCAAACCGAACCATGCTCAATGGCGGTGACCTCGTTGCTCAGCGACAGCGAATCCTCGGCGATTTCGTCAACTAAAACAGATGGAATGGGTTAGAAACTGAAGAGAAAAAAAACCAAAAACCCCATTCCCCTCCCAGAACCCTAACCCCGCCCCTCCTCCCCCCGAAGGCTCACCTTCAATCGGCGATTGCGGATGGGCGGTGCTAATTTCCAGAAGTTTCTGACAGACAGTATACAATTGAATGAGATCATTCTGATCGCAAGACGATAGCAAGGTCTTATTGGAAAGTCCATGAAGAATCGTCTCCAGAAGACGTGGCAAGTGTTGGGTCCGGATCGTTGGGTCACTCTCCACATTGGACATCTCCAAACAAACTGTGACAACCAGAGAAAAATTGTGTATTTGCCTTTCGAACTCCGTGCTCTCCACAATTTTCAGGTACCACTCTCCAAGAAAACTCCACAAGAATCCAGGTTCCAGGGAGCCTAGAAGCATGTTAAAGGTCTTAGAGAGCTCATCCACCCTTCTAGTCTGCACCACATCCTCCTCATCTGGCACTGGTGGCACCACCGAGGAGCTGGTGCTCGTGACGTCATCGTCTTTATTCGATGTAGAGCACACTGAATTTAGGTCGAGGTACAGGCCTTCTCGGTCACCGGGCTTTCTTTTCACAAGTTTCTGTTGTAGTTTCCTCTGATTTCTCATTTTCGCTGCCGAGTTTTGATGGAATTCCGCGGATTTTTTCAAAAAATCAGCGAAAACAGTCTCCAGAATCGTCCGTCCGATGTCCGCTCGATCTTGAAGGTAGAGGAGGAGGCGGCAGACACGGACCTCGGCGAATTGCACCTGTTCGGCTTCTTTTCGGTCACCCCACATTGCGTTTTGTTGGTTGGCGAATGGGGTTTCGATGATGTCGAGGGCGAGATATTGTTCGAGTGCTCCGTGAACGAGGCCGAGGACTCGTGTATTGAAGAAAGTGAGATCAATCCCGTCGTCCGCGCCGCCAATGCCTGGAAAAAGAGGGAAAATTGCTAGTTGCCTCCTATAGCACATGAGAAAATAGCAGTTGATCATTTGCCTCTACTGCTACTTTCTCAACTGCTACTGGGTTATCAAGTGCTATTTTTGCAATTTTCAATGTCTCAACTGCTTCAACTTTTGTCTCAAGTGCTACGGCGATTAAACATGGAAAATAGCAATTGAGACGAAATTCATAGCAATTGAGCCATTGGAAATTGGAAAAATAGTACATGAGCCGAAATAGCATTTAGCACTTGATCATTTGCTTCAACTGCTATTTTCTCAACTGCTACGGGGGGTGATCAAGTGCTATTTCGGCTCATTTGCAATAGATTTTGTGCTATTCTTTAGGAGCACTAGCTTATGAAAAATAGCAGTCGAAACACTGAAAATAGAAAAAAATAGCATTTGATCTATAGCACAAGAGCCAAAAAAGCACACTTGAGTGAATAGCAGTATATTAGCGGTAGCAGTTGAGAATCCGATCTAGATACGTGCTAAACGTGGAACTACAGTTTCAACCAATATGGGAAACAGGCTAGAGGGTCCGAACGCAGCTCAGTGCCCTAGCAGAGCCGAAAGTAGCAGTTTGGCTCGGCGAGCGCAACAATTGCTACTTTCTGCGCTGCTAGGGCAAAATAAAGCGTTTTAGTAGGGTTCTAACGATTATTTTGAGCTAAAACTGACCGCGATCTACGTTTGTGGAGCCCAAACTCACCGGAAACTCCTCTCGTCTCTCCGCTCTTATTAATCATCCACGTGTACAACCTGCGATTCAGTGACATATCCCTTCGAAGGACCACAAAAAGGCAGCGGCGAAGCAGCTGCACAAAATCCTCGTCTGTCAAATTGGTACTGTCCAATGGGAAGGCGGAGACCAGGAAGTCGAGCAGGTAACGCTGAACTAACGGTGATCCGGTGTCATCTGCCACTGCACACAGGGCGGCGACCTGGAAAAATAGGAAATTGGAGGCAAAGCACTCTAAAATCCTCAGAGAACCACTGAATTTTCAAAATGTTCCGTATTTTCGAATCTTGTTCAATAGAGCGCATTTTCTACATTTTTGAGATTTTCTATTCCAAATTTCCCTGGAAAAAAAACCCCCAAAACCAACCATATGATTAACATGATCCCCAACCAAATGAATCTGATCATCCAGACTTTTCTCCTTGTCAAACTTCGCATTCACATAAATCATCGCCGGCAACCTCACAGGCGGCGAGCCCAGAATAGCCTGCCATAGACACGCGTAGAATGCACGTGGACCAACTTTCTCGCAGACTCGATCCAGAAGAATGAACGAGCGCTCGTAGAATTCTGTACCCTCCTCCAGTGCCAACAGTACACCTCCAAGGAAGCCAGGGAGGGCGGGGCGAAGATTGGCTCCAAGTGGCACTAAATAGTTCTCAAATATTGCGAAAAGCTCCGATTTCACTTTGATTCCACAGTGATCCATTAGGGGGAAGAGGCCGACGGCGTAGAGGTAGAGGCAATCGGGAAGTTTAGTGGGACCCAGGATCTCGAAGATTATTTTGTAGGTTTCGAGGGCTTTTAGATGGACACCTGGAAATAGAAAATGGTTGGAAATGACAGTAATTTTCGAGTTAAAAGCTGAAAATTGAGGGGTTTTCCCGGTATCTAGCTAGTTCAAGCACCGTAGCAATTGAAAAAAATAGCAGTTGAGTATTTGCCTCCACTGCTATTTTCTCAACTGCTACTGGGTGATCAAGTGATATTTTTCCAATTTTCAATGTCATAACTGCTGCAACTTTTGTCTCAAGTGCTATGGCAATTAAACATGAAAAATAGCAATTGAGACACTGGAAATGGTAAAAATAGCACATGAGCCGAATAAGCACTTGATCACCCCGTAGCACTTGAAAAAATAGAAGTTGATCATTTGCCTCTACTGCTATTTTCTCAACTGCTACTGGATTATCCTTTGCTATTCCTTAACCCCCAAAAATTGATCAAAAATACACAGGAATTCATCATTTTGACATAAAATCGGCTAAAATCTAGCGAAAATTTCCAGAAATTTGAATTTTTGGCTAAAATTTAGCGAGAAATCCTCAAAATTGAAATGAAAATTCATCGGATTGGTTCGGATAAAAACTGGCGAGAACATCAGTAATTTTTAGTGAGGAGAAGCTAGTAAACGGTGTTTTTCTAGCCTGAATACACAGAATTTAACGATTTTCACATAAAAAACGGGGAAAAACAGCCAAAATCGCTATTTTACCCGGTTTTTGAGCCAAAATAATAGCAGTTGAGTAAGTGCTATAGCTCCTCCCCTATAGCACTTGATCACCCATAAGCAGTCGATTATTTGACCTATTTCCATGAAAACTCACCCATTGGAAGTGCCGGATGTAAGCATTGTGATAGCCGTTTGGCGACGGTGACCCGATTCGGAATTGTGCAGAATTTCGCGTTCGATTGGAATACCTGAAACACCTTCCTTCATTTTTTTTGCAAACATTAAAAAACCGCCTACTTTTGCCAATTTTCCCAGCGCTGAAATCAAATCGGCCCACTCGTTGGGCGTCTCGAACGTCTTCAGCGCCGTATCGATGGCTTTTGCGTACGACTTTATTTTGCTATCCTCCTTCCGACCCGCTGGCACGTCTCCACCCGATGTTGATGCCATTTTTTGTGTGGATTATTCTGGAAAATTGGAGTTTTTACCAAGATTTTTGAGGGAAAAAACTTTGAAAAGTGAAGACTTTACTTATTTTTTCAGTGGTTTCGTTGAGATTTTTGGAGAAAAAAGACGAAAAAAAACCGCGGTTTTCGAGAATAGAGAAATGAAACAAAAAAGGGGAAACGTGGGTATTTTTTCAGTGTCAGTGGAGCAGTGTTGCAGATGTTTTGGAAAAGGTTTTGTAGTTTGTAGTGAGCTTCTGTGTGTAGTTTGCAAACTAGTTTGTAGTGTTAACGGCGACAAAAAACCGGTCAAAATGCGGAAAAGGGTGGTTTTTGAGCTTGAAAATAAGCAGCTGTTTCGTAGTTTGTAGTCGCGTAGCCTCAACAAAACAATGGTGATTTTGGCTGGAGTCTAACCATTTTTCCGGTTTTTTGCAGTAAAAAACGTCAAAATCTGTCTATTTTGCCGGAAAAAACAGCAGAAACTATAATTTTTGATGGGATTTAAGGCTTGGAACGTGCGCCAGATTCAAAAAAAACCTACAAAAAAACGAAAATGGTGTCAGAGAACTAGAAAAAAACTGTGATTTTTGGCGCGAAAATTACATTTTTTTTCGACGCAATTTTGGTTTTTTTTTCGAAATTGAAAAAAAATGCGCGGAAAAATTTTTCCGAAAAAAAGGATTTCTTTGCACGTCTTCAAACTAAAAATTCTCATATGCTCAGCACGGATTTTTTTTCAGCTGCTTTTCCTAATCTCAATGTTTTTCGGGGCTCAAAACTTTTGGCTCGCTTCAACAGCATGAAATTTCCAGAAAAAAATTCACGTCATCTCACAAAAAAGGAGAAAAATCTCTAGTTTCCTTCATTTTTTTTTTGAGTAATTCTAGGTGTAAACAAACTTCAATTAGCTTAATTAACGCTCGCAGTGAATTTTTTTGTACGTGTTTTCAAAAGATTTCATTCGCGGGCTCTGTCTTATTGTAGGGTCGCATGCCAACTGCGTGGCGACTCAGCGATACGTAGGCATTTTTCTCATTTTGTTGAAAAATTAAAAATCAGGGCCGAAGCTTTTTTTGAATTAAATTGAATAGATATTTTTCTTCGCATCATGTTGAATATAATATTGACAGAATTTGATCAAACGTTATTACTGAAAAGTGATCTGGAAACATGGTGCGCGCTCCTTCGGCTTAAGCTTACTGTCAGATTTTAAAGACGCAATATGAAATTCGTAGAAGTCCGTGTGAGATGGAGCGTAGAAGCCGAGAAAAAAAAATTGTACGTACAAAAAAATTTACTGTGAACGCTTCAAAACTGATGATTTTCAGTGGAAAAAACGTCATTTTATAAAAATTTCGCAAGATTTATTACTAGTTTTAAACCTCTAAAAAACAAAAAAACATGCGCCAAAAGTTCAAAAAAGTGATGACGTGGAAAGGTCAGCTTTCCATGATTCTGATCACGAGAGTGAGGGGAGCGAAGAGAAACAGAGATGCACAGAAAATCAAAAATTCTGTATGGAAAACTGAATATATATAAATTTATGAAATATGGAATCGACTCTCTCCCTTTCCACAAAGGATGATGACGACGGCCCCCAGTGAGAAACACAGAGGCGGAGAGACATCACACAAATATAGGAGACGCAGCGGACATATGTGCGCGTGTCAAGTGAAATCAGAGATTGACGGAATCGGTGGAGACGGAGACGACGAAGGGAGGGCAAATGCAGGTGTTAGTGTGTGGCGGCGGGCGGAAAGGAAAGACTTTTCCTTTCCGCTGGTGATCGAAAAGGAGTGTTCGGAGGAGCGGAATGGGCCTGATCAGCCTAGAGGAGCTAAATTTTAGGACACTTGCCCATTTTTTTTCGGTAATTCCAAAAATGATTTTCTGGCCCTTATTGGACTATAATATAGATTTTGAAGACTGAGACTATATATAGATTTTGAAGACTGAGCAACTACAAACTACAAAGATTCTTAGCATCTACAGAAAAATTTAATTTGACGTCGCCGTTTTTTCGTGATTTTTTTTTCCATTTTTTCGAGGCCCAATGATATAAAAACCTAGAATTCGACGAAAATTCGACTAAAACGCTTAAAAATTAGCAAAATTTCAGAAAAAAAAAACAGAAAGTGCGCTCCGCCGCATTTTTTTTCGAAATTTCTCGAAAACTAATTAATTTTATTTTGAGAAAGTTTCGGAGCTCCCTAGTGCCTCAAAATGAACAAAATTCTACCCAAAAACGATTAGAAACGCTTGAAAACTGGAAAATTTACAGAAAAATCAAGAAAAAAAATTTTTAGAAAAAAGTTCAGAAAGTGCGCTCTGCCGCACTTTTTTTTCGAATTTTCTCGAAAAGTTATTTTTTCAACTGAATTTTTTTAGCAGAATTCGGCGTTTTCCGAGCCAATAATAATACTCAAAAATTGTTAAAATATCTGTAAATTTTTTCAGACCAAAAAAGTGAAAAAAAATTCAGAAAGTGCGCTCTGCCGCGGTTTTTCGAAACAAAATTTTGAAAATTGTGTATTTTTATGCAAAAGTGAGAAAAATAACCGAAAAATTGACAGAAAACAGAGCAAAAATCGCTCGAAAATATAAAAATTAAATGGGATGACTCCATAAATCTACACCACCCCTCTCGTAAATCGACACGAGACTTCGGCGGGCGTTTGAAAAATAATTGGCGGTTTTCAAACTGAAATTCTTGCTGAAAAAGCGACATTCGAGGAAAAGAAATTGAGAAAAAATGGAAAAAGGGTGTGGCTTCTATTTGAATAATGCTTCATATAAAAAAGACACATTTTCCGTTGAAAAAACACATTTTTAGCCGGAAAAAGGAAGAAAACACAAATATTTGTCATGGAAAACCTTCAAAATATGAGAAAAATCGATTTGAGCTCCGTAAATCGACACAAGATTTGGTCGGGATTTTGGGAAAATATACAACACTACAAACTATACAAACTGAGAACTTTCACACTTTTACGTCTTCATCGGAAACAACAAACACTTGAGAGTGGGCGGAGCCAGCACGATTTCTCGCTCCTTTCTCCTTTTCATAAATATCCGGCATATGCTCTTCTGAATTCTGATGTCTTCTATGTTTAGTGAAGCGGAAAACTTGGAAAAGGGAGCGAAAAAAACCTACTCGGAGAAATTCCGGCAAGTTGCCAGAGAAAACGACAATTTGCCGCAACAGCAACTTGCCGTTTGCTTGCCGTAAGCATTGAGCAAGCTATGGGCAAGTTGCCATCCCGGAAATTGGAAAGTTGCCGGGCAAGCTGGACATTTTGCACGGCAACTTGCCGATAATTTCCTTAGTACCGTACCCCTCCCCCCCCCCTCAGCCTCCGGGAAGTCGAAAAAAGAGACCTTGAGAATCGAAGTGAGGGGTGAAGAAGCGAAAGAAAAGGGCAATAAAATGATCGGAAACGCATAAAAATTTTGGGGGAGAGAAAAGAAAGAACGACCCCCAAAGAGAGAACGAGTCGAAATATTTTGTTCCATTCGTTCCCACCACGTATTGACTTTTTTCTTAGAGTTTTTTGAATTTCTTGTGCTGCTTCTTGGGAATATTTGTCTTTTGGGGAGTTTATGTAGTTGTCTAGAATGTTCTGAAAGTCCTGGTGTTGGAAGAATGCAAACCCATAAAACAACCGAATTTTCTATAATTTTTCTGATTTTATTACATGAAAAGATGTATTTAAACACGCTGAGTCCGAAAAATTTAGTTTTGACAGGGCTTCATCACTTGGTTTTTGAGATAATGCGACACTTGTAACAAAAAATACGAAAATCAACGGAAAATCGATGTTTTCAACAATTATCATCTCAAAAACTAAGTAATGAAGCCCTATCGAAACCAAATTTTTCGGATTCAGCGTGTTCAAATACATCTTTTCATGTAGCTAACAGTGCAAAATTGCTTTTTCTTCTATCGTAGAGCCTCAATTAGTTTTCAGATCTCAGTTCAGAACGGTGCTCTTGGAAAGAACCTTTCCAATATTCTAGCAGAAGTAGAACACTCTGATCGCTTCTCCCAATATCAATTGTGACTCTAAGCCTCCTAGCTGACCATTTTATGTGATCGTTAAAAAAGGGATACCCCCAGTATTGGGTAGACTGACGGAAGTAACTTTATGATCTCACGGGAGAAAGAGAGAGAGAGAGATCAGGAAGGAATTACATTATCAAGGACAGTTAGCCAAATTGACTTTGGTAATTTGGACTTTTTCGTTTGACAGACATCTTAGTGGTGGTTTTTCAGGTGATAAGGTATATTCCAGAGCTGTGCGGAATCCCGTCATCCGACTTCCATTTTTGGAATTTTTACTTCCGTACAGCTTTGGTATATATCATTCATCAAAACCGTGTAAAACGATAAAAATTCGTTGCTACAACTTTCCGAAATACTGAAAACCTGGGATATCAGGCGTTGTTTAGGCTCTCCATTTGGGTAAAACTTTGCCCGCCCGCGCCCGCCCGGGCGGGTAATCAATTACCCGCTTTTACCCGTCCGCAATCTGCCGTCGCGGTGTATGCGGACAAATCGCCATACTTCACGCGCAGACAAATGAAAATTTTATATTAATTCTATGTTAAAATAATAGTCCCATACAATTTTTTCCCAACTATTCTGAAGAAACAACAACACTAAACCTCTCTCAGCCTTAAAACATCAATTCGGTCCGAAGGAGAGCCCATTCGCAACTATTTTGTCGGATACATTTTTTTCTGATGCGCTGGCATCGGAACTACTAATGTTTGATGAGTTTTGGTCCATTTAAGAAAAATCTGAATGCTTTTATGTGTAATTTCGAAGAATTTCGAGAATTAATATAAAAATTTTATTTGTCTGCGCGTGAAGTTTGGCGATTTGTCCGCATACACCGCGACGGCAGATTGCGTACGGGTAAAAGCGGGTAAAGCGGGTAAAGAGTTACCCGGGCGGGCAACGGGCACCCGCAATTTTTTTACCCACGTGGAGAGCCTAGCGTTGTTCAGTAGTTTACAGTACTTTTTGAGCATAGTGTACTGCTGCAACACATCCATTACCACATTGATCACTTTGGTCAGATTCCAGAGTACTTTTTGAGATACCATCCCAAAATGACGCCAAAACAGCTGAAGGAGTATACAAAAAGTCCAGGTAATTTTTTTATAGTTTGTAGCCTTGCTGTATCCTTAGCCTCTACAAAAAACGTGAGACTTCCCTATTTTTATTGTTTGATGGATATGAGATAGAGGTCCAGATATCCTTCGAACGGAAAATTTTTGTTTCATTCCCGCTCCCTCTTCCCAATTCTGAAGGAGCTAGTGACCATTCTATTTTCAGCTCTCTCTCTCTTCTCCTTTTGCTATCTTGTGCAAAATATAATTATTTTTAGTTTTTTTACTGCTCTCATAAAATTATGAGAACAGTAACAGTGAATTTCTGTGAAACATCATCAGCAGGAGTACTAATTATCATTTCTTTTCTATTTTTGGATTTCTTCCTGATTAGATGGGTATAGGGGTCAAGAACCTAAGGACATAAAAATGGTCAATTTCATTCGTTCTTTTTTTTCCTGATAAGAATTGTAGCCCATGAAAAATATTATTGCAGAAATTCAATAGTATGTAACCAAAGTTTTAAATGTACACCCATCGGATTATTTTTTGCTAAATACCTACCCCCGCCACGAGATTTTTTTCTCTCTATCTCATTTGACGAATATTTTTTTCTGTTGTTTGTATATTTGTTCATTCAAATCAAATCGTTTTTTGGGAATGAACGAGTAGGAGGTGTGACTCCCCTGTTTGATGAATGATAAGGTTGTACACATTGTCGTTTTGTTGTTTTTCTGTTTTTTTCCGCTAGGTTTTTGTTGAAGGGGGAAACCGATTATTTTTTGTTTTTTATTTGTTTAGAAAATGATGTCGGTATAACTTTTTGTCCAGTTTTCTTATTCTGAGCAATACAACGCTTGAGGCCCTGTACCCTGAAAATTCTTCAAATTACAAACATTCGAACCGTCTTGACCCGCTGATTTCAGAACTATAACTTTCCATGCGCAACTCCAAAAACTGATCGTGATACTGTGGTTTTTGATATTGATCTACCAAGTTTTAAAGGCGCACAGACCTCTAGAAATGCTAGAATTGGACAGAGTTCCTAAATTTACCGAAGGTACCCCAGCGCCATATGTTCAAAGCAGTATATATCAGTTGTCTTTAGAGTTACGAGAAAGTTTCCAACTGATAAATTGTTGAAAATGTGCTGATGAACATTTTTTAAGTTGTTCACTTTTTCAAATTCCCAGAGATAACCGAGATATGCCGCTCAGAACGTAAAGTACTATGCGAAGAAAGATGTCCCGATTTGTTTAAAGCAGTGTATCTCAGTTAGGAAAGAAGCTGCTAAAAAACTACAGACTACAAATTTGTGTAGTATTAAATTTTACACAGAGAACTAGTTGACACCTTTTTGATATCTCTGCTCCTAGTCGAGATATACTAGGTCAAAACTGTCGCTTGGAAGATTTGTAGAGGCTGAGCTGTTTATGCCTGCCTATCTCTGTTAGGAGTGGAGCTATGGAAAAATGATCAAATACAAATTTGACCAGTATCAAATTTTACACAAAAAACTAGTTGGCACCTTTTTGATAGCTCTGCTCCTAGTCGAGATATACTTGGTCAAAACTGTCGCTTGGCAGATTTGTAGAGACTAACGATTCTGCTCCTAGATATTTTTTTCCCTGCGTGGCGACTCAGCGATACGTAGGCATTTTTCTCATTTTGTTGAAAAATTGAAAATCAAGGCCTAGTCCAAATACTTTTTTTTTGTAATTCTACTGAAACACTAGCTTTTTCCCCACTATTCCAATTCATGCTTATCTCCACCATCTTCAATTCTCGAACCTCCCATTCATCATAATTTCCTCCTATTTCCTCATTATAATCTTATTTTCCAATCTATGAATTTTCAACAAAACTTGTTTTTTCTCTCTCTCTCTCTCTCCCTCCCTTCCTCTTTTTTCTGAAAATTCTGAAATAAACCCATCTTCATTTGAATTCAAAGAATTCCCCCTCACCCAATAGTCTAGTACAGATAGTGTTTGCACTGTGAACTAAAAACGTCGGAATAGATGATATTACAGAAATAAAACTGGTCGTTAAACTGAACTTGTTGCTCTTTTTTTTGTCATTCTCTCCACTGATAGATAGTAAAGTCATTTTGTTTTCAAACCCCTCTGCATGTTCAATTTGAATTCCTTCCCTTTTTTCATTATCAACTCGTTATCATTAACATTTTATCATTAAGTCTACCTCCTGTTGAGGTGCTTACTCAACTGCTATTTTTCTGAAAAATAGCAGTCGAGTCGAAAATTGCTCAAGCGCTATAAGGTGATCGAGTGCTATGTGTAAGATGCTATTTTTGCTTTTGTGCTATTCAACTGCTACGAGTTTTGTCTCAAGTGCTACGGCAATAGCACATGAGTAATAGCGCTTGAGACAAAAATCATAGCAGTTGAGACATTAATCTACAGCACATAAGCCAAAATAGCACTTGATCATCCTGTAGCACTTGAGAAAATAGCAGTTGGAAATCCACCAAGCTACAGCTTTGACCTTGTATATCTCAGCTAGGAGCAGAGCTATCGAAACGTTTCAAACCAACTTTTTGTGTAAATTTCTATGCTGATCAAATTTTCAGTTGACGATTTTTCTATAACTCCACTCCTAAAAGAGATAGGCAGGCATAAACAGCTCAGCCTCCACAATTTTGCCAAGCTACAGGATTCACCAAGCCTATCTCGGCTAGAAGCAGAGCAATCAAAATGGGCCTAACTAACTTTCTGTGTAAATTTTAATGCTGATCAAGTTTGTAGTTGACAATTTTTCAGCAGCTCCACTCCTAACTGAGATACACTGCTCTAAACAACCCTTCCTCATCTAGCTTTCCCTCAATGAGTCTGCTTTGTCGATGTCCTCACTATCCCTTCTTCCTATCAATGTTTCAAACAACAGTTCAAAAAAAAAACATTATTTCACTTCCTGTTATCACCTATTATTATCATTAGTCTACTTACATACCGTCTTATGTTCTTACACTCACACCCAGGGTAAACAAGGGTAAATAATGATACAAGTTAAGTCGAGAGCGGGAATTTTGAAATCTAAAATTTCAAATGAAAATGAATGACAGAATAAGAAATATTTTGAAATAGGTGACCAGCAGTAATCAGCTGTTATTCGGACGGTTTGAACCGGAAGGAAGAATGAGTAAACTACCCCCAAACTCAAAGCAGTGAGTGGCAAGGATAGAAGCAGACCGACTAGAAAAGAAGCAGATCAACTAGAATAGAAACAGACTAGATAGAATAGAAGCAGACCGAGTTGAATAGATGCAGACCAAGTACAATAGAAGCAGGCCAATTACTGTCTTGTGTAGGCTCCAAACAACATTTTTGGCTTATTTTTGATGGGAATGGCTTATTTTGGGGTCTAGGCACCGCTCAACAAAAGTCGTTGCCCTAAAATATCAATGGGAACCTTCCCATTCTCAGCGTTCATCCCAGCAGCAGTCATGGTCATCATAGCCATGGCTCAAGGGTCCCTAGGTGCAATTATGAGGTTTTCCAGCGATGATTTTCTGTGAGTGGCTGAAAACTGAGTTCTGGATAGCTGACTGTCAATCTATGCTCCAATAAACTGAGGTAGGCTTTGTGGAAGGGGGATGATATCCGATGATAGACCACCCTACTCGACGTCATCCACTGTTCCTAACCTTAAATTGATGAGTCAATTTTATGAGTTTTTTAGTTTTGAATGTAAGTAACATCTTGTTGTTATCGCCATCAAACCCTTACTCACAGATATAAAACAGTGAAATGTTCAATTTGTGATCTTGAAAACAACCCCGTCTTACTCCCACCGGCTTTCCATCCAGCTACCAACCAGCTCCAACTAACTGACCTTCTGTTTTGTTTCATTACCCATCATGATTATTCTAAACCTGTTGCAATCTGCTACCAATGTAATCATTCTATTACTTTTAATTACATTACCTAGATGACAAAGTATTGAGTTCTGATATCAATGAAGGTAATTAAAAGAGAATAGGTGGAACTCGACTTTCAAAACGAGAGGGTCAGCTGCTTTCATTTTTTATAACTTTATTATTGATGTCTGACTAACAAGGGAAGTACTTGGCGGACCAGCTTAAGAACCTTCCACAAACTTGTGTGTACAGTAACTCGACCCTGCTGAATCCATTTCTGAAATAAAAACCTGCTATCTCCTTCTGTGAGCAGCACATTGAGCTCCAAGTTAGGGTGCGCTAGCGAACAGTCTCGCGCGCGGGTAGAGAGCGAGAGGGTATGTATTGGTGAATAAAAGAAGAAAATGAACTCAAAATGCTTTAGGAACGGTCGAAAATGAAAAATAACACATCAAAAACAGTTTACGAGAGAAGGGGACCGAACCCATTCCCTCTCGCTTACTACCCGCGCGCAAGACTGTTCGCCAGCGCACCCTTACTTTGAGCTCAAAGTGCTGCTCACAGAAGGAAATAGCAGGTTTTCATTTCAGAAATGGATTCAGCATGGCCGAATTACTATACACACAAGTTTGTGGAAGGTTCTTAAGCTGGTCCGCCAAGTACTTCCCTTGTAAGAAACCAGAACTGATTTTCGAAAATAACTCTAAAATTTTAAGGCACTAATTCAACTCGGTAGTCATCCTAGCTAAAGTAAGGGTCCAGTTTCATGGAACTCTTATAGATGTAATGAGATTATCTACCTTTTCTAGGCTGCTGTATTTTGGAAGCCTCATGGAACAGGTCTTCTCAAATACGTATAGCCAGACTTTCTAATTATTTCTGATTGGCCTGTGACCCATTCAACGATCAGGCGGTAATTTCAAAATTACATAGAACACAATTAAAAAAAACTTGACTTGTACCGGGCCCAGAACTTCCATGTTGTTCCTAACTGTCTTATGTTTCTACATGGAAAAACACGTTGTAGCTCTCCACCAACAAAAAATGTTCGTCTCCGGAATCCTCGGGCGTTGAGATTCGATGCTCTTACAAAGGAACACGGTAAACTTTTTTGTACGTACAATTTTTTTCTCGGTTTCTACGCTCCATCTCTCACATCACATTCTGTCAATATTATATTCAACATGATGCGAAGAAAAATTTCTATTCAAATTGATTCAAAAAAAGCTTAGGCCCTGAGTTTTAATTTTTCAACAAAATGAGAAATGCTTACGTATCGCTGAGTCGCCACGCAGTTGGCATGCGATCCTACAGTATGACAGAGCCCGTGAATGAAACTTTTTGAAAACACGTACTAAAAAATTCACCGTGAGGGAATCACCCCAAGCCACGCCCCTTTTGAACTTTCATTTAACCAACCTTTCCGGAACTAGTAACTAACTGTTGCAGCTGCTCCCCTTAGTGTTTTCTTATCAAGTAAATACTTTTGCAATGTCTCATGATTATTATTATTCATTTTGGTAACTAACTCTAACTCATATGACACAATGTGTTTGGAATTCTTCCGGTGTCTCCCTGTTGAAATTCATATAAAAAGAGAGAGGGAGGGAGGGGAGTTCCAAACATTTCTGACGAAAAAGAGGAATACTGTTATGTGTATTGTCAATATTTTTCTTTTTTTTTGTATCTTCTTCTTCTTTTGTCGGGGGGAGTTTCCCTTTTTGGTTATGATTATGTTTCTTTTTTTCGTTTTGAGGAAAAAAAGAAAATTGGAAAAAAGTAAAAAGAAGAACGACATAAAAAGACGATTCGAAGTGATTTTTCAGTCATTTTTTTGTTTTTCCGATACATTTTTGGCGAATACTCAACTGCTATTGGGGTGATCAACTGCTATGTTGTAACTTCTAGTGTCTCAACTGCTATATTTGGCTTTTCTGCTATTGATCAACTGCTATTCTCGCCACTTTTGATGTTTCGACTGCTATTGCTATTTTCTCAACTGCTATATAGAAACAGCAGTTGATCCATAGCAGAAGAGCCAAATATAGCAGTTGAGACCAGGGCTGTGCGAAAAAAAATACCGAAAAAAATCAACAAAAAAAATTTCTCGAAAATTTTGGTCCGAAAAAAATCCAAAAAATTTTCTTTTTGAAAATTTTGTTGGTCCTAAAAAAATTCGGAAAATGATTTTTTCGAAATTTTTGGGTGAAAACATAAAAATATTCAACTAAAAACCGTTGTTTTATTGGATTTTCTTTTCGGAAAAAAATCGAAAAAAAAGCAAAAAAATTTTCGGAAAATGACCGAAAAAACCAAAAAAAAAATTTTTTTTTCGAAAATTTACGCACAGCCCTGGTTGAGACAATAGCTATAGCAGTTGAGAAATCAATAGTGGTAAAATAGCAGTTGATCTATAGCAGAAGAACAAAATATAGCATTTGAGACAGTAGCAGTTACAACATAGCAGTTGATCACACCCATAGCAGTTGAGTACCTACCTGCATGTCCTAACTGACCCCAAAAAAACCGAAATTCTCGACGATTTGGAGTTATTTCTAGTCATTTTTTGTTTTTCCATGCATTTTTTCCACGTGGAACAGTTTTTCGAAAGGCCTAGCTGACCCGAAAAACCGAAATTTTGCCATCACTTCCTCTCCTCCATTTGCATATTTTCCCTCTCTCTCTCTCCCTGTACATTCAATAAAAACGGTTCTCCCTCCCCATCATTTTTATGTCTTTTTCGGAAAATCTTTCTCCCTTTTTTTCCAATTCCGAGGTCGTCTTTCTTTGTTTTAGGATTAAAAAAATGGTAGCCTTGAGGAAGTAATGTGTGGGCGGTGAATGAGCTGTATTCGACACTGCTGATCCATATCTTTATGGGGTCTTATTTCCTTGTTCAAGGGAAGTAGACGGTTAAGGAAGTGGTTTACTTAGCCTCTACAAAGTTTGAAATTGTTGTAATTTTCTAGTTTTTGACCTTTTCGGATGGTTTTTACCAAAATGAAAAGAATTTTACTGTTTTCCTGTTTTCTAATTAAAAAAAAAAAACAATTTCCCCTCATCGCGCCTCCGGCGCTTTGGCAGTCTTGACCTTATGCACTAGGCTCGATTTCGACAGCTTTTCGGCGAAAAATTCTGTAGTTTGTAGTGATGCAACCGTTTATGACTGGGCTTGGCAGAATGTGGACATGTTTTGTAGAGGCTAAGACGATTTTAGTTGCTGAGCCTCTACAAAACTTAGAATCGCTGTAACTTTGTTAGTTTTGGGCCGTTTTCGATGGTTTTTGGACCAAAATTTACTTAATTTTCCGGTTGTCAATGTGGTCAATCTGTCAAAATACCGTTGTAGTTTGTAGCTGCTTAGTTTCTCTGTACTACATTTTCACGCAGCTTTTTAGAGTCTAAGGAACTTGATTAGCCTGTATCAATTCCTTAGCCTCTACAAAACTTGAAACCTTTGCAAATTTGTCAGTTTTTCAAAGTTTCTGAAGATTTATGGATGGTTTTTGAATCAGAATGTTCAGAATTCTGATGCTGGATATTCGATATAAGCTAGAAAACCGTTACAAACTACAAGTTAGCCTTAGCCTCTACAAATCTTGAAACCACTGTAACTTTGTTGGTTTTTGACCGTTTTTTGATGATTTTTGGAGCAATATGTTCAGAAATTCTTGGTTATTAACAGGTTAGAAGCTTGTCGGGCTGAAACATTTTTTTGTTTGTAGCGACTCCTTTCGTTTTCCACTCGTTTTTTAAAGTTCTAACCATTTTAGGCTGAAAATAATGCTAAATTTACCATTCTAACGGTTTTTGTGTTGGACAAAGCGTGTCACAGGACCTCGAGACCTCGAAACCGTGACAAACTTCTCTAGACCGGTTGTTTCCAAAGAGTTTTCCAGATTTCCTTTTGTTTTCCCATATCATTTTTGGTGTCTTCCTCCTCCTCCTCCCCATTATTTCCAAATAAATATTCCCATTCACCCCCACACATATCAACATCATATTCACACTTTCCCATAGTTCATTCTTGATGTTTGTCTAACTGGGAATACACAGTATTTCGAAATGTTTTTTGATTTCTTTCTGGTTGTAGCATTTGGCAGGGAGCCAAGCCTCTACAACTTGGAAGGGCTTGAAGTTTTGTAGTTTGTAGTGGCTTAGCCTCTCTGCATGGCTAGCACAAAAATTCCTAATGGGGGCATGTCAGACTCCGCCCATTTTTTTCTCATTCTGAGTGTTCTCTGTGCTGCTCTACTACATTTTTTAATACTGAATAAGCAGTTTAGTTTACAAATATGTGTTTTAATTCCCCTCCTCTTCACGTGAGACGAAAAGAGGGCATGAGTTATTTTAGTACTTCCTATCAGTTCCTGACTGATAGCGAGGGCAGGAAAATAAAAATAAATGATGAGTGAGTGCACCCGGAGCAAACAAATCATTTTCATTTGATTTTGAAGTAGAAATTCAAATAAACAGATTAATATTGTTTAGTTATTTTATTTGATATTGAACTTTGGTAAACTGTCGGCGTCAGGGACCAGTTACCCAAGGGGCGGGGCATAATCATCATTAGAACCAAATTACAAGCAACCAAGTCATAGCTTTCAAAAACTTGAATTGATTGTGTTAGCGTCCTTATCAACCTGGAAATTTTTGTTTGAAGTCATGACTATACTCATTCGAACCGGCTCAAACAGCTGATCAAAGTGGTGTAAATTTCATCGCTCTCTGGCCAAAATTGGCTGAGTTACAGGAGCTTCTGTGTTTTCGTGGTAAGACCCAGGAGCCCTAAAATTGAAATTTCTCCAAACTTAGCCATGATCATACTTCTTTGAACCGACTCAATTAGCTAATTCGAACGCTATATTTCTGATTGCTCTCTGACCAAAAATTAACCGTAATACAGTAGAATCTGTATTTTCGTTGTGAGACCCCCGTAATCCTGAAAATCGAAGTTTTTACAAACTTAGTCTTGACTATACTCATTCGAACCGGCGTACTTTGCTGATCAAAACGCTCAAATTTTCACCGCTGCCTGACCAAAGTTAACAGAGATACCGCAGTTTTTGTCATTAAATTTTATTCTGAGCAATTCCTGAGAATTCAGTTCTACTGCTTTCTGATGCTGAATATCAGAGTTTCAGAGGGAATAAAGTATGAACCACAACGATAAAACTTCGAGAAACCTCGGTATTCATTGAAAAAATTCTATTTTCGGTTCAAAAAAAGTAGTACGTACCAAAGTTCACTAGAAGTCTCAGTTCAGAGAATCGGATGATTTTTTTGTGTGTTTCTTTCGAGAAAGTGATACATAGACGTCTGTAGATGTCGACGGGAAGACGGTTGTGTTCTCATTTTGACGAGTCGTTAATGGGCTGAAGATTTATGACCGTTACACACACTTCGACTGTTTTAGAGATAGTGAAGAACACACACTTCCGAAGAAATTTATTCTTTGAAAGTGACTTTTGTTTGATGGCTAGAATTCAGAAATTTTTGAAATGTGAGTTTTTTTTCGAATTTTTAGTTGTTAGAAATTCATCATAGTCCCTAGGACCCTAAAAAACCTAAAAATCTTGAAAAATGCATTCCGGTACCCACTTTTTGTAGTCTTTTGTAGTCAGGTTGTCCAGAATTACAGTATAGTTCGGTTTTTTACTGACTATTGTTATCATAGACGATCTTTCAATGATACTCTCGACGTCAGCATCTGATGTATCTTTTTCTGTACGATTCATCTTCTGAAGAGTCGTTAAATTGGGTGATTAATTAGTGTAACACATTCTCAAGTCTATATTAGTTAGGTAAATGTTCTTTAGAGAACATATGAGTAGGAAAGATAAGCTACAAGCCCGGTCATTTTTGAGCTCAGGAAGTTTTATGGCTGGTCGGTGCGGCTCAGAGGCTGCTTGCTCTTCCTTGACCATCCAATGCTCCACCTGCCAATCTGTGCCAAAATCTTTACAGGCCAGGCCACGGGCTCGGCGATGCGCAGCAATTCTTCCTAACGCCGTCAAGAAGATTTCCAGCCCTCAGTTTGGAAAACTACCGTATAACGTTCTATCTTTGCCAGGAGGATCGTCTGGCAGGACACCAGACGCACAACCGGCTATGCTATGTGCTCGATCATTTCTAGACGTCGTAGACTTTGTAGAAGAACGAGGGTGTTTCTGTTGCTGAGATGCTGGATGTCCTCCATGATCTTTCGATCCGTCGCCTGTTAATGGTTGGTCATGATGTGCCTAAGGCTTACTGGCTGCGCTAAACCAGGAATGTGAACTGAGCTTGTTAGGGTTTGAGCGTCAAAAGCTCATGAGCTATCTCTTCAATTCTGTTTTGAAACGTGTACTCGCTGCTAGAAAAGTATTTTTCAGCTGCTTGGATCCTGGGCTGAGCAGTCTGAGTAATGGATTCTAGCTCCCCCGAAGTCATCTTTCTATGCCGGACGTCCAAGCCTTACTGACACTTTACCTTTGTACCCTTAGAGCTTTTTTCCCTCAAATCTTGGAATATGATCATCTAACCCATCCCCATTCCATCATCTTTCCACTTTCTCTCCCCTATCTGCCTATATTGAATCCCACCTTCCCCCCGGGTACACCCCGTTTGCAACAAAATATTCTCGATGTTAAACAAATACTGTTACTTTTCCCCTCTTCTAGACTTTCTTTATCAACCCCAAATCACATGATCTCCATCATCATCTCCACCCACCTATCCTCTATAAGAAGAGTCCATAAATTACTCAATTACAGTTTAAGAAAGAATTCGACGAGAAAAAATTAACGGTCGCTTCTTGATTTATTATTGTATCTCTGTGTCTCTGTGTCCTCTTTGTCAGAAAGTTGCGCACCACCGAACCCATTAAAGTTTTTTTTCGTGCGTATTATCATCATCATTTCATGTCGACGAAATGAAAAGTGGCGCTTGGATTGGGGGAAGGGGGCTAGGATTTTGTGTTTTGTCAGTGCTAGAGAAATCCAAGCCGCTCCAGATTTCACAGAGTTTTTAGCGGTGACACTCATTTTTTTCCTGTGATCAGAGGCTACTGAGACAATAAGGACTTAGGGTTGAACAGGTCCTGGGTACCTGGGGGCATAGTTGTAATGGGCCGGGCCGGGCCGGGCCGAGCCCGTTCGGCCCGCTCGGCCCGCCAGTTACCGCGAAGTTTGAATTTGAATTTTCAAAATCGAAAAATCAGCTGATTTTTGCATATTTTCTGTAAAATTTTACATATTTTGC
>GL379796.1:444108-541361 GCA_000143925.2 Caenorhabditis brenneri | reverse complement strand
CAGAACCACCAACACAAAATGGGTTCCAAAAAAGTGTATACCGTCAACTCGGATGGGAAACTTCCGCACAAGGTTTCCGACAATTCGATGGCGTCGAGTGATTCGTCGAGTACGGTAAGCCGCTACCCCGCCACAAACTACAAAACCCACAAAATCCATCCATGTTTCAGTACCACAACTCCCATGGAATCTCCTGGGTGATGGCTGCAATCTTCATCGTTGGAGACATGATGGGTGCCGGTATGATCTCCCTTCCCCTATCCCTCGGAAGAGCTGGACTGATAGCCGGTGTGGTCCTGATCCTCCTAGCCAGTTTGTTCTCCGGATACACCGGAATTCAATTAGGAGAAAATTGGGAAATGATGCAGACCCGCTGGCCGAAATACCGTACCCATTGCCGGCGTCCTTATCCTGAGATGGCCTACCGAGCACTTGGAAACTGGGCGCGGCAAGCTGTTGCCGTGTGCCTCGTGGTCTCACAATTCCTGATTGCCTGTGTGCTCCTCCTAATTTCTGCTGAGAACTTTACCCAGTTATTGAACACCTTCTTCAATCTCCACCTCGATTTTTGCATCTTCATCGTGGCAATCGCCTTGGTCCTCTGGCCATTTTCCCTGCTCCAATCCCCCATGGACTTCTGGCAGTTGGCAGTGATCTCTGCACTTTCCAGTACCGTTGCAGCCGGGTTAATCGTGTTTGGAGCATCGTGGGACATGCCGAATTGTGCCCCATACCGTAAGATGCCTAGTCTGGAGGCCAAGCAGTTCACCTTGGCCTATGGTACCATTGTCTTTGCTTTTGGTGGCCATGGAGCGTTCCCAACTATTCAGCACGACATGGCTAACCCTGGACAGTTCAATAAATCTGTGATTTCTAGTTATATTTGTGAGTTTGGGAGGTCTGGGGGCGGGGCTTGAGCACAAATCCTTCAACCATGGAGCCTCTTTCAGTAATCACCATCGTCTACCTCGCGGTCTCTATCACTGGTCTTATGGCCTATGGTAACAGTATGGTCGATACCGTAATCCCATCAATCCAACTCACCTGGGTGGCCCAAACCATCAATGTGCTCATCACTGCCCATATCATGCCCACTATCATCATTGTGCTCTCACCATTGTCCCAGCAGGTTGAGGAGTGGATTAAGATTCCTAATCGTGAGTTTGGGGGCTGGCAAAATACAAACTACAAAAAAGTTTCAGAGTTCGGAGCACGCCGCGTCTTGGTCCGTACCATCATTCTGTTCTTGGTCTGCTTCACCGCTCTCTCCGTCCTTAAACTTGGGCTCTTCCTGGATCTGGTTGGTGCCACCACTATCACTTTGATGACGATGCTTCTTCCATCGATCTTCTGGCTTTTCATGCAAGCATCCGCAAAGAAACGGGAGGATGGGTTGAAGGCAGGAACCATCCAACCGAATAGTCCTGATGTGGAGACTGCGTCGTTGGCTGAGTGAGTAGCTAAGGGGTCTGGGGGGGGGGGGGAGGTCAAGGCCCGGGATCTAGAAGATTCCGGGGTTCTGGGGCCCGGGATCTTCGAGTCTCAGGGACTAGTGTACTGGAAAATTGGGGTACTAGGGGAACCGGGCTCCGACAGTCTCGCAGCCCTCAGCGTCCGGACATAAGGGGTTTCGCTGTCTTGGTAGCCTGAAGTCCTCAAACAGTCTCGGGGTTCCGGCTTCTGAGTAGCGGGGTACTGTGACGCTAAGATCCTGTGGTTTTGGATTCCCGAATCCCTGGGTTACTGTGGTACTGAGACACTAGGGGTTCGGAGCCTTAGAGGGGTACGGGCTCCAGTGACCGAGAGCTTGAGGTCCTGTGGATCCGCTGACTTCGGGGTACTAAGTCACTGGGGTACTGGGGTACTGGGGTACTGTGCTTCGGAGTCTTGGTGTGCTGCTCACCAAGCGTCTGATGCCATGTAGTCTGGTGGCTCTTGCGGTTTGAGTTTCCGGGTCTCCGGGTCTCCGGAACTCCGGTTTAACAATCGATATTTTTCCAGTGTCTGGTACTACACCCCAAAGCTGCTTCTGGCATTCAACTTGATCTCTCTCAGTAAGTATTTTCCCATTCCGCTACAACTCCCTCACCCCCTTCAATTCCAGCATTTGGTTTCATTGGCGGTGCCACCTCCGCCTGGTCAGCCATCGAAGCCCTGATCTTCTCCGAACAACTCGCCCCGTGCTATGTCAAGTGGTTCCGTCACGGATTCACCGCTTCAGTGGCAGGAGGCTCGTTGAATTGTTGTGGAGCTTTCAAGAATATCTCGTACTACGGTGATCAGTGTGCTTCGTTAGATTCTGCATTTCATTAAATTTTAATTGGTTTTTTCTGTGGATAGTGTCTTTAACAAAAAACAAAACTTTTGAAACCTACTAGTCCCCATTTTTTTGCCCAAAAAGAGAATTGTTTTGGTTTGTTTTTCAGTGAAAAATGAATAAATGTACGGGTGTACTATTTGTGAAAAATGTTTGTTCTGAGAAATTTATTTTGAGAGAAAAATTAGGTTAGGCGGGGACAGACCAAGACACTTCGGACCGGATCCGAAGGAACAACATACCAAACTGGAAGAAACAGTCGTTTTCAGTGGATTTGACCAGGAAATAGCGGATCGGACTGGAAGAGGCGACGGAACAGGCCAGATGGCACGGCGGACCGAACTGGAAAACATAGCGGAAAGAGACAAAAACACAGTAAACCGGTCCGGGAAACACGGGGAATCGGACTGAAGGCATGTCGGACCGGACTGGTTCGGACTGGACCGGACTGGACCGGATCGGACCGCACTAGACCGGATCTGACCAAGCAAACATGGTTTGGGCTATGGTTGGGACAAGTTAGGTCAATCCGGCCCATGACTCACCGAGCTTGGGAACAAATCGGACGGTTGCGAGAAACACAGCGGGCCGGACTGAAAAAAATAGCGGAAAGGATCAAAAGACACAGTAGACCGGTTCGGGAAACACGGGGAATTGGACTGAAGGCATGTCGAACCGGACTGGCTCGGACTGGACCGAACTGGACCGGACTGAACTGGATCGGACCGGACCAAGCGAGCATGCTTCGGGCTTTGGTCAGGACAAATTGGGTCAATCCGGCCCCTACTGCTGCTAGTGTCTCTGACGTACTTTTCTCAATTTCCGCCTCCCTCCACTAGACTTTTTTTTCCAAAACCAGGAACCGACACTTTCCGAGACGTCTAAAACATAAACCCTGGGATCCCCTTCCTCTCTCTAACCTCTATAAAACACCACTTCCTTCTCTTCGTTTTTGTCAGTCATCATGAAACTCTTCCTCTTCTTCTTCTTCCTGTTTTCCTGGATTACTGTATCCCTCCAACAACAACAGGACGGCAAACGTCTCGTAGCGCATTCCGATCCGTACTCCTCTGAGGAGGCTCGACTTCGTCATCGACGCCGTCGTCCCAGACCAACTACACGAAGACCGTGGTGGCCACCTCGTGGTCCCCGGCCAGGTCCCCGCCCACCAATCCAACATGATCCCACCCCGAGGACTTGCCCCAGTGACTGGATGACGTTCAATAGACCCCAGGGGGTTTGGTGCGTGAAGGTGAGGCATAGGGTACAAAGACTACAAAAACTAGATAGGTTGAAGGTATTCTACGGGCCGGCTAACCAAAACCAGGCAGAGCAAGGATGCAAGAACATGGGGACAACGTTGTCCGGGGTTCAGACCAAAGATGAGGCGAGGAGGATTGCAGGTGAGTTGGGGGGGGGGGGGTTAAGCAGACCAGGGGCTGGAGCGGTTTGTGTGAGCCCCAAGGCGATGAAATTGGTGCCAGAGACCGGTGCTAGGAGCAGGGATGTGCGGGAATGTCATGCTTGCTCTGTCAGCATTCCACCAATGCCAGTTCATATCCGCTGCTGAAGGTCCAAGGCTAGATTCAGGCTCTTGGGCTGTTTCGGCCCAGTTTTAATATTTTCCATAGCCCGATACCCTGACAGCCCGCTAGCCCGATTGCCCGCTAGCCCACTAGCACGGTAGCCCGATAGCTCGATAGCCCGATTGCAAGATTGCCCGATTGCCCGACAGCCCGCTATCCCGACAGCCCGCTATTCCGATAGCCCGATAGCCCGATAACCCAGGAGCCTGACAGTCCGATCGCCCGGTAGCCCGATAGCCCGGTAGCCCGATAGCACGATAGCCCGATTGCCCGATTAACTCCCACCCCTAGACCCCCTGAACCCTCGAGACCCACAAGACCGTACCTATCTTACAGACGCCGCCCGTGTCGTTGTCAACCAACACGGAGGAGGCATCGGCGAGGTTTGGCTCGGCGCCCGTCGTAAGAACATGTGCCCCTACAAAGAATCCTGCCAACCCTTGGAAACCTTCGAGTGGACCGATGGACACACCACTGGCAAAGATGGATTCAACTTTGCCTACAATGAGCCAAACGGATGGATTCTGCCAGCCGGAGGGGACAATAGACCATGGGGACAACAATACTGCCTGGCAGCAGAGGTCCATCCGAACTGTGACAGTTGTCCAGTGGTCTTTGGATTCTTCCATAATCAAATGGATGATAAGCATTGTCAGGACACTTTCAGGACTTATGCGTGTGGAAAGAAACCTTGATTGGACGTGAATAAACTGTTTATTTTTCAAAAAAAACTCAAAAATCAAAAAAAAAATCAAAATGAATTGATTTGTGAACCCGAAACTCATAAAAACCCCGCACCCCTTCTTGCCATCAAATTTTCACCTATAAAAATCGGTAACCTGATCAAAAACCCGTCACTATGCGAGTGTTTGTTCTTTTTCTCCTCTTGATCCCTTTTGTTTCGGCGATAATTTCCTATGGAGGTGGTGGTGGGCGTCGTAAAAACTATTACAAATCTTATTCATCATCCTCTTCTGAAGAGTACAGACCACGACCCCATAAGCCACGCCCACCTCGTCCTCCACCAGCACCGGCGCCAACTCCACAGTGCGCCAGTGACTGGATGACATTCAACAGGCCCCAGGGAACTTGGTGTGTTAAGGTGAGGCTTAGGAGACCACAAACTACGAAAAGTAGATTGCTACAGGTGTTCTACGGACCAGCGCTCCAAGTGACCGCTGAGCAATTGTGTCAAGGGCAGGGAGCTACTTTGTCAGGGGTGCAGGACGCCAATGAGAATGCGCAAATTGCAGGTAAGGAGTGGGAAAACTAAAGAAGACACGGAAAGCGCGTCTCAGGCTGTGTTGCTACGCGATGCGGTCGCGTCGCGGCAAGATCGAAAATCCAATGCCTCAATTTCCAGCGGCCGCCCGTGTCGTCATCAATCAAAACGGCGGAGGAAACGGAGAAGTATGGCTAGGTGCCTCCCGCAAACCTACCTGCCCTGTCCGCTCCTCCTGTGCCGCCCTCTACACCTTCGACTGGACAGATGGGCATACCACTGGCGTTGCTGGATTCAATTGGGGACCCACTGAACCCAATGGGATCATCTTCCCTCAACCACCGAGGTATCTTCCATGGGGACAACAAATGTGTTTGGATCAACTTGTCAGTGGGAATTCGAACACAGCGCAATTCGGCTATCCGCATGGCTCGATGGATGATACTCATTGTCAGAACACTTTTAAGATGTATGCTTGTGGTAAACGACCGAGTTAATTTTTGAAAAATGAACAATATAAATATTCGACAAAGTTGTTTTTCCGTCTATTTATTCACGCCCAATCAAGAATTCTATCCACAGGCATAAGTCCTGAAGGGCCTCCGGAAAATGCTTGTCATTCATTTGATTATGCAAGAATCCAAAGACCACTGGATAGCTGTCACAATTCGGATGAACCTCTGCTGTCAGGCAGTATTGTTGTCCCGATTGTCTCGAGTCTCCCCCGTCTGGCAGAATCCTTCCGTTTGACTCTTAGTAAGCAAAGTTGAATCCGGCAGCGCCAATAGTAAATCCATCGGTTCATTCGAAGGTGTTCATGGATTGGCAGGATGCTTGGTAGGGGCACATAATAGTCAAGCCTCACCGATGCCTTCTCCATATTGGATGACACTGACACGGGCGGCGTCTGAAATATAGGTACGGTTTCGTGGGTCTCGCGGCGTTTGGGGGTTTTGTGGGACTTGTGTGTTTCGGGGTTTTAGTGGTCTTGGCTCAAGAGACCTTAGAATTTCTAAGACATGCCACTCTGCTCCATAGCCAGTTTTCAGTTTTTTCCTCGCACATATGGCCTAAAACTGCGCCAAAGCAGTTCAAAAGACCTAAATTAGCTTCTAAGGTTTAGCAGGGGACGATCGTCCAAACGTATCGGGCTAACTGGCAATGAGATAATTGGGCTATCGGACTAAAGCTTGTGGGGTTCCACTCGGTCCATACGAAGGTAAATTCACGACCGGCGCCGAGCTAAACGTGTTAGTGTTAGGCCCCAAAAGCCGAGGGTTTGAGTACCTTAGACACCGAGAATGATACACGTCAGACTCGCATTTTTGTACAAATCGGGTCTCTATTTCCAGACTACCGGAGAATTCTTAAACACAGAGACCACGAGTTCCTGGTTACCCCAGGTCCAACACAAAACTCAAAGCTCATGGAAACAAAGATCCCGATCAAAGTTCGCTCTAAAACTTGCCCAGGTCTTTAGGGGTTTTACAAAAAAAGCATTGGTTTTGTTAACTTTGATTCCGAAAAAACTCATAAAACGGTGATAAAACCTCGGAACAATATATGACATAAAAACCCAGTGTCTTGCCCCGGAAAAGTCATTCAGACATGCGCAGTTTCCAGGTTTTTCTCTTATTTTTCTTATGGGTCACTGTAGCCTCCTGGATTAATTTGGACAAGTCGGAGTCTTCCTCTTCCTCCTCATCCGAAGAGCATCACCACCACGAAAAACCACACCGGCATCATCACCGCAGGCCTCAGTCGCCGAGACCTTCATCATCCTCTGAGGAGTATAGACCACGACCCCAGAAGCCACGCCCACCTACCCGGAAACCAACCTGCCCCAGTGACTGGATGACATTCAATCGACCCCAAGGAACGTGGTGTGTTAAGGTGAGGCGTAGAATACAAGTGACTACAAAAACTACAAAAAGCTTCAGGTTTTCTACACAGCGCCGGTGCTCCAAGTGACTGCTCAACAGTTGTGTCAAGGGCAGGGAGCCAATTTGACAGGAGTGCAGGATGCCAATGAAAATGCGCAGATTGCAGGTAAGGGGTGGGAAAACTGGAGGAGAGAGCCTATAGAAAATGAGGCCTAGCAGACGAGGAACAGAGTCTCAGACTGCGTTGTTAGTGGTGACAGATACAGTGATACGCGCCGCGGTCGCGTCGCGCCAATATCGAAACCCCAATTCGATTTCCAGCGGCCGCCCGTGTCGTCATCAATCAAAACGGCGGAGGACAAGCAGAAGTATGGCTCGGAGCGTCTCGTAAACCTACCTGCCCTGTCCGCACTTCCTGTGCTCCCCTCTACACCTTCGACTGGACAGATGGACATACCACTGGCGTTGCTGGATTCAATTGGGGACCCACTGAACCCAACGGGATAATTTTCCCGAATGAATACGATTCGCACAATTGGGGACAGCAAAATTGTATAATTCAGGTGGACAGTGGGAATTCGGCCACAGCGTTGTACGGTTATCCACATGGTTCCATGGATGATACTCATTGCCAGAAGAGCTATACGATGTATGCTTGTGGGAAGAGACCCAGATGATTTTGGGAGGGAGAATAAAGCATTTTGGGATTTTGTGTGGAAAAAAGCCTTGATTGAGAGAATGAATAAATTGTTTGTTGTATTTAAAGGCGGACAGTCAGTAAAAAAATGTCTTCGAGATTTTTATACCATCGTATAGAGCTCGTCGGGTTACGTCGAAAATTCTCTTGTAGACACATCTGAAAATCTCATTTTCGATCTGTTTTTGGACGTGGAAGTAGAGCATTTCGCTTTTTTCGTGTTCCACTTTGCCTTTTTGGGACTGTCTGTACTTTGGGTCCTAACTCACTAAGGAAGAATTTTTATAAAAAATGATAAACTACAAAATTTCTTAGCTGACAGATCGATACTTTTTTAAAGTTGAAATCATCTTTCTAGCAAGGGGGCGTGGCTTGCTGGAAAACTGGCGAAGCCAAAAATAACTTATACTTTATTAAAAGAGAAAACCAATATTGTAAATAAATTCCCAAAAAAAGTAAATCATCCTTGGTACTCCTTCATAAGGTCCTCCCATTTCATGACACCCTTGTCCTGTTGTCTAGGGGTTCCACACAAAAATCCGTCGGCTTGTTCAGCGTCACATCTGGAAATTCTTTGAAATGAATTGGAAAAAAGTGTTGTGCAGTCGCGGGGACACTCCAAGAACGCTTTGTTTTCTGCGTGCGTAGCAAGGCTGTCAAAATGGCGGCCAGGCCGTAGAAGGCCGTCATATTATAAACATATTAAAGCTTGGTCCCTCTACCAGGGCCGTTACTCCTGAGCAGCGGAATAACAAAATCCAGAAACCCGATTTTGGCTGTGGCCGCCATTTTGACAGCCTTGGTGCGTAGTACTGGTGGAGCGGGGTGGCGCGAATGTTCATGGTACCGCGACTGCATAATATAGCCAAACTCACGTCGAACTGTAGTGCCCAAAACCTGGGAACGACGCCCCCGCCTTGTGAATTGTGTAAGCACAATCCAATCCGGGCTTATTGACCGGCTGTCCCGGAGCCCACGTCATTTCCATTTTGTTGGTGTAGAAATCGACGGTTCCTAAATTGGTGTTATCTTTACACGCCGTAATTTTGTAGTTGTTAGTGATTGCCCATTCCGGTGCCAACCAGTGCCACTGTCCGGTGCCATTGTCCTTCTCCAACCCCATCCAGAATTTGACATCCTTCGTCATCCAGTCGGGGAATCCCCACTTCGAATATCGTGTCCACCATGTCCATGGCATTGCGGCGTAATCCAGCTTAGCAGAACAAATTTGGAGAAATCCGGCGTGCCGTTGTGTCATCAGCTTCCCGTCCCACTCGTGGCAGATCTCTTTGGCGGCCGCATAGGTGATGCCTGGCGCGTTTTCGAGACGCAAGCACACAATTGGATTCGGGTCGTTCTTTCCGTTTTCATACACTTGTGAACCGACAGTATTCACCTCACATCCAGGGATGGTTCGGGTTAGTTGTGGCACTTCGTTGACTAGAAAACACATGGAATCAAATTATGGAAAAAGTCCGAAATTCTAATACGTTTCTCGGAAATTTAAGAATTTTTCTGGGACTTTCAGATTTTGGAAGGTACCCGGAAGGCTGGAAGGTACTGGAACCCCGGATGTCGACGCGAGCCGGTTGACTCACTTCAAAATCAATTTTTGTGCTGAAAAATAGCTGAAATTGTAGATATCGGCGAGTTCTGCAACCTCAAAAACTTCGGACTCACTGCAACGTCCTAGAGAGGAGCTAGGCGCGCCGGGTCGGCACAAATTGGCCGGCTAGTCTAGCTAAGACTTTTTAGCGAGCCCGATTATTTCGAGGTTGTTGAACTTGCCGAGATCTCCATCTTGAGCTTTTTTCCAGCACATAAAATCAATTTCGAGTTATTAGCCGGTCCGCATCGGCCCGGAGAGAGGGCATTTCACAACTAGGAAGTTTTTGAGGTGCCGGAAAGTTCAAAGGCGTCTCAGACTCGTGCCATGAGTCCCGTATATAATTTCAGAGTCCCGTGTATTTCCTAGATACCATGTACAATAAATGAGTCCCGGGTATTTCTTCGGAGTCCCGGGAAAGTTAAAAAAACAATTTTGAATTTTCGTCAAAAATTTTAAGTTTTGTGACTATTGAGCGAGCGTACAAAATCGTTGTCATGGTTTGTAGTCAGTGTGTACTCCCGGGAGTTTCCCGGGAACGAGAATTAACCGATCCGGGGTGTCCCGTGAATCCCTCGAAGCTTGGGAGTCCCGTTGATTCCCGGGAATCCCGTGAGGATTGTGACTCAGTTTTGGCCCACCATGCTTGGGCCTGGTTCAAATCAATTTGCCCCAAATCAGCCTGAATTGGCACTTTTGGTCTCAATGGGTCTGAATCGGCTCAAACAGGCCCGTTTGTCACAAATTAGCCCGATTAGGCTCGAATCGGCCCGTTTAGTCTGATTAGGCATAAATCGGCGGTCCGAACCGATCTGTAATCGGCGGTCCGAACCGATCCAATCAGGCTGCTTCAGGCCTATTCAGGCCAATTACAGGCCTATTCATTGCCAAAAAGACGGGAACGGAACTGGATTCCCGGTAGCACACACTGCTGGTAGGTATAAGAAAATAACAATATTCGGATCAAGAATAGGCGAAAAGCTTTCGTTCGAAAAATGCTACCATTGTTTTTTCTGAAAACTTTTTCGGCGAAAAATCATGAGAAACAGCTCTGATTTGGATCATTATAAACTCACGATAGTAATTAATCTTATAGTATTTGGGTGTAGTCCTCACACGGATAAAAGACATCTCATATGCATAGAGGAAGTTGCCGGATGCGAGCTGAAAAAAGTTGGTGACACCGCGACATTTCGCAATTAGACACTTCATAACTGTGACATTTCACAACCAATTTCGCTACTGTGACATCAATTGCGAAGCGAATTGCGAATTGAATTTTGAATTGCGAATTGCGAAGAAGAAGAATCGCGAAGCACCACAGTTGCGAAAAGTCAGGTTTTGAAATGTCATGGTTGCGAAACGTCTAGTTGCAAACTGTCACCCCGAAAATCCTGGTTTTTCCGATTTTTCCTACTTTTTTCCGAATTTTTTTTCCAAGTAAGCCTACTGTTAACCCACTAACATAGTACTGATCATTCAACAGCTCATCTGTTGTCAGCTTACACGACCGATTACTCAATGGCAACTTCAACGCGATATGCTTTCCAGCCGACGCTTCTGTTCGGTTAATGAAGACGACATCGTCAATCGGATACCAAGTACAATTCTCCACTCCATCCCGGAAGTAGGTCACGAAACAGTTGAAGTTCTCGTGACACTGGTTAACACACTCCATCCATGTGCTTGCTGGAGAGGTCCTGGGATTGTTGGAGAGAGGACCGGGTTCGCCGTTTAACTGGACCATGGTCTTCATGCATTCCGGATTACAGCCATCTGGATAAGGACGGTTGAACGAGAAGTTTCCGCAGATCAGGTTCTCTTCTTCGCGTTTTTCGACTGAAAACATTTATTTGTTTGCCAGCATGTTGAAAAAGTTATGCCACGTCGTCATGGCCTAGGTTTTTGAATGTGGCGGTCATGGTCAGGCAAGGTGCGGTTTGCCGATCCGGAATGTGCCGCATACGCAGGTCTTGGCAAAAAAAAAACGCGTTGCAGACCGCGTCGCGTCTGAAAAAAACCCGAATCTAGGCGTGCCAGTTACAGGAAAACAACGAGAAAAAAACGTTTCCCGCCGAAGTTCCAGCGCGCTGCGGCTGCGTTGCGTGTGCCGCAGACATCACCTTTGCGGCAAAACGAGGTGAATTCGTAGTCATCTGATGGTACTGTTAGGATGAACTACCGGGTCCTACGTACTTGGTCAATATCCGGTACCGGTAGTCTACCGGTATCCAGGTAACCCTAAAACTCACTATAGGTAATCTTCCATCCGTCCTCTGATGTATCGATTTTCCATAGATAGTTCATAGTGTCATTTGGGGAAATTGGCTGGAACAAGGTCAATTTATGATGGGTCCCCAACTGAAAACACCTACGTAAATCCTCCCATTCATCAGGAACTGGGCGTTCAACTCGCAAGAAGGTTGATCAGTGTAGACCTGGAACGAGGAGGGGTTAGCGGGGGTCCACATTCCTCCGGTTAGTGGGTTCCTACTGTCGGGGATATGTGATTTTTTCGGGTTGCTTAATTCCGAGCAATTCAGTGACCCTCAACTCGCTTCAAAGGTTCTACAATACCTCAACAGTATCAGGGAACCTGCTAAAAAACTGCTAAAACAAACGATCCCTCACCTTGAATGCCACCGTCCCCACTCCTCCGGACTCATTGCGTGCCACTTCCTGAATGGAATTCCACGCGAACAGATAGCATGGATCGGAAGAATTCGCTTGATAAGCCATTATGCACTGCTGATCCTTCTGACACTTCTCCGTACACTCCTCAAAGCTAGCGACTTCAAGGACATCAGATGCATTCAAAGTAGTCGGGGCACCAGAGACAATTGTGAATTTATAGGTGGGTGAGTTGGTTTCCGAATCCAAACTATGCAAGGGGGTTAGGAATAGGAATAGGGGAAGGGTGAGGGAGAGGTAGAACCTCATTTTGTGGGGAGGAAAACTAAGGAAAAGTGAAGAAATTGGGGGTGAGAGGGGTGTTTTATATGGAGGAAGTGATGGGTTGCATGGGTTATGGGGTAGTTCTCAGGGTTTGTTGAGGGGAAGGTGGTGATGTTTCGTCAGGTTTTTTGAACTTTCGTAGTTTGTGGTCGTGCTAAGCCTCTACAAGTCTTGGGAGCTAGTTTTTCTCAATTTCTGGTCTCTATTTCTTGATCTATTTTTGGGATTTTTCATGATTTTTAGGGAATTTTAGTTTTTCGGTTTCGAAATGACGAAAAATGTATCTAACTTTGCTCGTTTTGGCCCGTTTTTGATGGTTTTTGGACCAAAATCTGAGAAATTGGCTATATTTTTAAGTACAGTAATTTTACTGTTCAAGTTTCGAAATTTTTTTTGGTTTTTTTTGTTCCGGAAATTCCGAAAAAAAAGCTCCCCAGAATTTTTCGGAACCCTTTTTTCAGACAGTTTTGGCCAGAATTATATTTTTGAGTTTTCGTAGTTTGTAGTGGCGCTTAGCCTCTACAAAAACATCTGACAAGAAAACTAGCGACTAGATTACCAGTTTCTGACCCCTGAAAAACATGAAAACTGGCTTGGAATCTCAAAATCAGGGCCCTGGAACTTTTGTAGTTTGTAGTCGCGTCGCCTCTACAAAAATGTTTTTCCTATTCCAAAAATCATGACCGATCCTCATCATTTCCATTAGCACCTTCTTCTCCTTCTTCATCCAATTAAATCAAAAACACGTCATTCCCCCTCCCCTCCGACAATTAGTCCCCGACGCTCCGCCCCCTCTCATCAGATGACCACTACCTCCTCCATAGGCCTCCTTCTCTCGTTAATCCGTGACGGGAAACCGGTCAAAAATGGAGGAAAATCATGAGGGGGTGGAAGTCATCAAGAAGCTTTACCTTTTTTTTCGAATACTAATTATCTCCCCCCCCCTCCTCCTCAGAATTTTTTTCATTGGAATTGGTAGTCATAAGGAAGAAAGATTTCCACTATTCTACCCCTCAAATCCCCATAGAAGAAGATGATTTTTTGCAAATTAAGAGCTGCTCCACTGGAGCGGCCCTGGGCTAATATAGTAGCTAAGTATTGTTTGTTTGTGGCAAAGTGAGTGTTTTTTTTCACATTTTGGTCCAGAAACCATCTGGCACGTTTTTTGAACCAAAACAAGTGGAAATTTTGATGAATTTCGGTCCAAAAACCATCAAAAACGCTCCAAAACTAACAAATTTCTGAGGAACTTGAATTTTGTAGAGGGTTAGAGAACTTTGTAGTTAGTAGCCCGCCAAATTCTGAACATTTCCCGTCCAAAAACAATCAAAACGGTTCGGAACAAACAAAGTTACAGTGATCAGAAAATTTGTAGAGGCTAAGGAACTTTTGTAGTTTGTAGCCTCTTAGCCTCTACGAGTTGGTCTTGTTGGAACATGTAGAGGCTTAGCAAAGCATCTTTTGTGGAGGCTAAGAGGCTACAAACTACAATATTTTCTTGGCCTCTACAAAACTTGAAACCCTTGTAACTTTGGTAGTTTTCGATCGTTTTTGATGGTTTTTGGATCAAAAATTTTCTCCGATCTTTCATCAATTTTGGTTGATAGTTTTTCCCGAAAGGGAAATTTTTTTTGAATGTTACGTAAAAAAAAACTCAGTAAATTTTGATGTTGGAATTACTGTAATCAAAACAATTATCCAATTTCGAAGATTTTGGTCCAAAAATCATCAAAAAAGGTCCAAAACTAGTAAAGTTACAACAATTTCAAGTTCAGTAGAGGCTAAGAACGTTTTGTAGTTTGTAGTTTTATGGCCTATCTGAAGTTCCTTTGAAAAAACGGAAAATTTTGGTACAAAAACCATCGAAAACGGTCCAAAACTAACAAAGTTACAGTGGTTTTAAGTTTTGTAGAGGCTAGGAAAGTTTTGTAGTTTGTAGTCGTTTAGCCTCCACAAAATTTCAGCCCCTTGTTTTCCAGGTACCCCTGGCCATTCATCATTGTCCCATCGTGTATCACAATATGTCTCTCCATGGGAATCATTCTCAATTTCAAAATCGTTCGTGGTGTCAATTACCTGTATGCCCCTTTAAATGCCACGTGGAAATCCGAGGAGGCGGTGTTCGGGGAGAATTGGGCCAAGGATGATGAGCACTTTTATCCGGGTGAGTTGCAGGGATTACAAAGACTACAAAAACTACAAACTACAATTCCTAAATTCCAGGGAAAGACATTCTCCGCCGCCAAGGAATCTACCTAATTGTAAATGCGAAGGACGGTGGTGACGTACTCCGACAGGACCATGCTAAGGATTTTTTGAAGATTCTCGAATGGATTTCCACTGTGAAATTGATATCTTCGGCTGGAAGGATTTACACTTATAAGGATGTTTGTTTGCATTTTCAGGTAGGGGAGTTTTGCATACAAGGATTCATTCGCGGGCTCTGTCTTACTGTAGGGTCGCATGCTAACTGCGTGGCGACTCAGCGATACGTAGGCATTTTTCTCATTTTGTTGAAAAATTAAAAATCAGGGCCTTTTTTGAATCAAATTGAATAGAAGTTTTTCTTCGCATCATGTTGAATATAATAATGACAGAATTTGCTCGAAAGTTATTAGTGAAAAATGCTCTGAAATCATGGTGCGCGCTCCTTCGGCTTAAGCGCGTCTTACTTTCAGAATTTGAAGGCGCAATACAAAATTTGTAAAAGTCCATGTGAGATGGAGCGTAGAAACCGAGAAAAATTGTATGTACAAAAAAATTTACCGTGAGAACAGTATATCTCGGTTGCCTTTGGAAATTAGAAAAAGTACTCAACTGAAGAAATATTGCCTAACAAATTTTGAACATTTTATTTGTTGAAAACTTTTTGATAGCTCTGAGGACAGCAAAGATATACTGCTTCGAACATACAGTACTAGGTCACGGCCCCGCGAAATCGAAGCGATGCGCAAAACGTGCTCACAATCAGCAATGGACTTCAACAATTCTCTATGATTTTTTTGGTTTTCTTTTAAAGAAAAGCGGTATTTGAACACGTTGAATTCAAAAAAATTGGTTTTGATAAGGCTTCATTTTTTAGTTTTTGAGATAATAATTGTTGAAAACATCGATTTTCCATTGATTTTTGTATTTTTTGTTACAACTTTGAAATTATCTCAAAAACTAAGTAATAAAGCCTATCGAAACCAATTTTTTCGGATTCAGCGTGTTCAAATACATCTTTTCATGTATAAAAATCAGAAAAAACATAGAAAATTCGGTTGTTTCATAGTTGTTCCGCACCCGCGTCGATTTCGCAGGGGCCATGGTGTCTAACATATTTTCAAAGCAGTATATCTCGGTTGGTTTTGAAAATGTTGAAAAGTACTCAACTGGTGAAATGTTACCCAACAAATGTTGAACATTTTGTTAGTTGAAAACTTTATGACAACTCCAGCGGAAATCGAGATATACCGCTTCAAGCATTTAGTCCCTCCCAACAACAGGGCAGCCTCAGTACTGTAAATTCAAAGCAGTATATCTTGGTTTCTTTTGAATTTCAGAAAAAAGTGGTCAACTAAAGAAATATTTATCAGCAAATTGTGAACAGTTCATTAGCTAGAAAATTTTTGATAGCTCTGAAGACAGCCGGTATATACCGCTCCAAACAAATAGTTCTCCTAGACAACATGGTCCGCCAAGTACTGTATGTTCAAAGCGGTATATCTCGGTTGCTTTCGAAAATTTTAAAAAGTAGTCAACTGAAGAAATGTTCACCAGTTTATTTTACACATTCTGCCAGTTTACAACTTTTTGATAGCTCTCAAAACAACCGAGATATACTGCTCCGAATTGCTTTTGAACCTCACTTTTCCCATTTTCCAGAATGACTGCTTCTCGAACACCCATGCCAAGCTGCTAGCCGACATTTACTCCAAAAACCATCAAAACTCAATGTTCAACATCACTTATCCGATCTACCGTAGCACATATGCCACTGAACCAATCGATATTTCAAAAGTACTTGGGAATGTTACTCTGGGACCCAATGGCCACGTGGAAACTGCATCTGCCTGGATGATACTGTATCAATTAAAAGCGTTCGGACCCGGGAAAGGACAGCTGTCAAGAGATTTTGAGGATGGGCTGGCGGAGAAGATTCAGAAGGGGGAGACCCCGTCGGAATTGTTGAATTTGTACTATTTTCATTCGGCAACTTTTGATGAGGAGTTGGAGAAGGAGAACAGGAGGTTGACACCGAAGTGAGTCAAATTTTAGTTGAAAATCCGAAGATTTTGGTCCAAACACCATTAAAACTATCAAAAAAATCAGTCAAAAACGGCCAATTTGAAGTTTTGTAGAGGCTAAGCCAATTATTGTAGTTTGTAGTTTCTTAGCCTCTACAAAATTGAGAATCACTGTAACTTTGGTAGTTTTCGTCCGTTTTTGATGATTTTTGGCCCGAAATGTTCAGAATTTGACGGGCTACAAACTACAAAGTTCTCTAACCCTCTACAAAATTCAAGTTCCTCAGAAATTTGTTAGTTTTGGAGCGTTTTCGTTGATTTTTGGACCGGAATCTTCAGAATTTGATGGGTGTTTTCTTGATTGGCTAGACCTGAAATCACAGAAAAAAATGCATGGTAAAATTGATTGAAAAACCACAAAGAGCCGTCAAAAACGAACAAAATTAGACCGATTTCAGACGTTGTAGTCTACAATTGAAATGAAAACTTTTCTAACTCGTAAACTAAATCTATCATGTTTATCATGTCTAGACGAACAATTTAAGATCCGTATACGCTATATTTCAGTTTCTGGCAAAAAAGTTACGACCTCATAAAAAATTATGAAAAAAATTTTCAGATTCACGACCTAAATTTACCAAAAAAAAAATTCACGAGATAGAATAAACGTTTTCATACATGTATGGTTGTAGAGGCTGAAAATAGTTGGTTTCGGACCATTTTCCCTGGTTTTTGAATCAGAATTTTAAGGGTTTTTTCATGCTTCCTGCTAATCTAGTCTAAACTGCAGAAATTTCGGTCCAAAAACCTTTGCAATCAGTCAAAAACTGGAAAAGTTACAGCAAGTTTTGTAGAGGCTAAGCCGAAAAAATTGTAGTTTGTAGCTTCTTAGTTTGTAGCTTCTTAGTTTTCTTCTACGAAGTTCAGAATCGCCGTAACTTTGGTAGTTATTGTCAGTTTCTGATGATTTTTGGACCGAAATGTTCAGAATTTGACGGGCTACAAACTACAAAGTACCCTCATCCTCCTAGAAAATCCATGTTCCTCAAAACTTTGTTAGTTTTGGACCGTTTTCGATGTATTTTGAACCGGAATTTTCAGAATTTTATGGATTTTTCATGTTACCTGCTGATCTAGACTGAATTCCGATCATTTTGATCCAAAATACATCAAAAACCGTGAAGAACCATCAATTTTCTTTTCAGATTCTCAATAACCTTCTCCGTGCTCATCGTCTTCGCCATCCTCTCCACCTTTACCATCAAATTCGTTACATTCAAAACGGAGAATGGAACTAATCGATACCCGGTTATTGATTGGGTTCTGAGCAAGCCTCTACTCGGTATTTGTGGAGTCTTGGTCACCTTGTGTGCAATTGTCTCGTCAACTGGACTCTTGATGCTTCTGGGTGTCACTTTTGTGGATATGTGTACCGTGATGCCGTTTTTATCGTTGAGTGAGTACTGAGGGGAGGTCCGGGGAGGGCAGAGGGTCTGGGTTTTGAGGCTAACCCGGATCGAAAACGGACTAAATTGGGCCGATATAAGCCATTTTGGTGAATTCGGACCGATTTAGGCCAATTCGGGCCGTCCAAACTGTTTCGGACCTTGTGAATCGATTTGGGCCGACCCACGCCGTCTTAACTGATCTGCCCTTTTGGGCCAATTTGGGCCGATTTAGGCCAACCTAGGCCGTTTGGGCCAATTCAGACCGATCAGACAGCTCGAACCGGTCTGACTCGATTTAGGCTGTTTGGGCCTATTTGGGCCGATTTAGGCTGTCCAAACTGATTCGAACCTTTTGGGCCGATTTGGGCCGCCTGAACAGATTTGAACCTTTTGGATTATTTTGGGCCGATTCAGGCTGTCTGGCCCGATCTGAGTCGATTCAGGCCGTTTGAGCCAGTTCGGGAAAATTTAGGCCGTTTGAACTGTTTTGTACCTTTTGGGCCGATTTGGGCCGTCTAAACTGATTTGGACCTTTTGGACCATTTTGGGCCGATTTAGGCCGTCTAAATTGATTCGGACCTTCTGGACCGATTCGGGCCGGTTTAGGCCGTTCGGACCAATCTGGGCCCATTTAGGCCGTTTTGGCCCATTCAGGCCGATTTGGGTCATATGGTCCCATTTGGGCCGATTCAGGCTGTTTGAGCTAGTCTGGCTCTAGCCTCTAGGTCTGCTAGAAAAACTACAAACTACATTTTTCCAGCTATCGGAATCGATGATACCTTCCTGATGCTAGCTGCCTGGCATGAAACGGATAGGAATTTACCGTATGAGGTGAGGGGGGTACAAACTACAAGTAGGCTACAATAAATACAAAAACTACATTTATCACAAAAAAACCTCTGAAAACTATCCCTTAGGCTCCGCCCACTTTCGAAAGCTCCGCCCACCTCGAATTCACTCAAAACTTCCAAAAACTCGAATCGTTCATCAGGATTGGTGAAGTTCGGAGAGTTGAGGATAGCAATGTCCATAATCTGAGAGAATTTGTAGTTTGTAGTGTGTGTAAGCCTCTACAAAAGGGGTGTTACCTTGGTATCCTCGGGGAACAGTTTTTGACGGACTTCAAGGAAAACTCGGGAGGCGGAGCTTTCTTGCACAATGTTGATGAGCTGGAATAGAGAAGGCTATAAGCTAGGAGCTACAAAAACTACAAAAGCTACAATTCCAGAAACGAATCGAAAAATCGATGCGTCACGCGGCGGTATCCATCTCGATAACCTCCCTAACCGATGCCCTGGCCTTCCTCATTGGATCCATTGCCCCTCTTCCAGCTGTCATGTACTTCTGCTACTATTCATCTGCAGCAATTTGCTTCATTTTCCTCTATTGCTTGACAATGTTCGTGGCGGTTTTGGCTCTACAAGGGAAGAGGGAGCAGGAGTTGAGACACTCGGTGACTGGGGGGAAGACTATGGATTTGGATGATTATGGTGGGTTTTTTGATTTTGAGGCAAATGCTCAACTGCTATTCCTCAGCTGCTATTGGGGTGATCAACTGCTATAGCCATTAGACAACAAAAGTGGAGAAAATAGCAGTTGATCCATAGCAGAAGAGCGAGTAATAGCAGTTGATCACCCCCATAACAGTTGAGTATCTACCAGTTGTTCACCATCAAATTCTACACAGATTTGTCTCTTGCACCGTTTCTCTAGCTCTCCTAGTTCCTGAGATATGCGCCTTCTTCTCATGGCAAGAGACGCAGACAGCGAGAGTACTCTCGCTTCTCTGCGTCTCTCTGCGCTTCAAAGGCGCATATCTCGAGAACCAGAAGAGATAGAAAGTTGGTTCAAGAGACAAATATGTGTAGAATTTGATGAGGAACAATTCTCTAGTTGACTAATTTTTGATATCTGTGACGAGAAAGGAGATAAACTGGAAATACTAGGTTGGCATTTCCCAAAATGGTCGAAAGTGGTGCTCCGACACTAAAAACCGCCGAAAACACTGAAAATTAGACTATTTTTGCCCAATTTTCGGGGATTTTTGGAAATTTTGAATTCCCCCCGAATTCCAGAATCCTCCACCTTCCATCAACTCCTCCTCAGAATGGGAAGTCGTGTGTCTGTGAAATCTGACGAGGAGAACAATAATAATAATAATGAAAAATCCCCACCCGTCAAAACCGAGGAGGAAAAAGACGTCCGAATGTGGTATCAGAGATTCTTCGAGGATCGATATGCTCCATTTATTTCCGATTGGAAAGTGTCGATTTTGAGTTTGCTGGTGTATTTGGGATATCTAGGGGCTGCGTTTTACGGGGTGCAACATCTGAAAATTGGGTTTGATGTGAGTTTTTAGGGGGCGGGGCTAGGAAGGCTACAAACTACAAACTACAAACTACAAACTACAAAAACTACAGACTATGCAAATTCTAGTTTTTTTTGTAGTCTTTGTAGTCTGAGCAGCTCCTATTCTTCATTCCAGCTCATCAACATTGTGCAAGAAAGCTCCGCCTCCCGAGTTTTCCTTGAAGTCCGACAGAAACTGTTCCCCGAGGATACCAAGGTAACCCCCCTTTTGTAGAGTCTTAAACCCAGACTACAAACTACAAATTCTCTCAGATTATGGACATTGCTATCCTCAACTCTCCGAACTTCACAAATCCTGATGAGCGATTCGAATTCCTGGAGGTCTTGAGTGAATTTGAGGTGGGCGGAGTTTAGGGGCGGAGCCTAAGGGATAGTTTTCAGAGTACATGGTGTTCGGAGGGCAGGAATTCGACGCAATTTTGGTTTTTTGAAATGCAAAAGTATCTGGGACAGCTGGGATTCGGAGGAGATTTGACGAAGACGTTGAATAGTGAAAAGGTAAGGAGCGGAGAAACCGAAAATTCAAACCGAACCTGGTTAAAACGGCCTAAATCGGTCCAGTAGGCCTAAATCGACAAAAATGGCCTAAATCGGCCTAAATTGGCCCAAAAAGCCTAAATCGGCACAAAGGCCTGAATCGGCCCAAAAGGCCTGAATTGGCCTAATAGGCCTGAATCGGCCCAAAAGGCCTGAATTGGCCTAATAGGCCTAAATCGGCCCAAACAGCCTAAATCGGACCAAACCGGCCTGAATCGGTCTTAATCGGTCCGAATCGGCCCAATCGGCCAAAATCGGCCCAAAGGGTTTAAATCGGCCAAAACGGCCTGAATCGGACCAAATCGGCCGAAATCATTCCAGATGAACAATTTCTGTCCAGGTTTTTGTAGATGAATAATCTGTCCAGGTGGTTCAAATCGGCTATCATGTCCCAAACCAGTCTAGACCGTCTTAATCGGCTCAAATCGGTCTAAACGGGCTGAATCGGCCTGAATCGGGCCAAATCGGTCCGAATCGGTCCAGATGGCTAGAACCGGTTCGAATCGACATAAACCGGCCGAAATATGTCCAAATCGGCCCAAATCGTTCTAAAACGGCCTGAATCAGTCAAAATCGGCCTGGATCGACCAAATCGGCCGAGATTGGTCCAAATTGGGACAAGCGGCCTGACTCGGATCAAATCGTTCCAAACTGCCTGAATCGGCTTAAATCGACCGTAACGGCCTGCATCGGCCAAAATCGGCCCAAATCGGTCCAAATGGTACAAGTTGACTGAATTGGACCGAATCGGCCTGAATAGGTCTAAATCGGTCTGGATGATCAAAATCGGCCTGAATCGGCCAAGACGGCCCAAATCGACTAAAACGGCTTGAATCGGCCGAAA
The DNA here is from genome assembly GCA_000143925.2 of Caenorhabditis brenneri. NCBI lineage: Eukaryota > Metazoa > Nematoda > Chromadorea > Rhabditida > Rhabditidae > Caenorhabditis > Caenorhabditis brenneri. The sequence goes on along the minus strand of GL379796.1, from coordinate 519,667 downwards.
TCAGTCCGGATCGGCCCAGAAGCCCTAAATCGGTCCAAACCCCCTGAATCAGACCAAATCGGCCTGAATCTACCGAAACGGCCCAAACCGCCTGAATCGGCTCGAATCGGTCCAAGTGGACCTATCCGGGCCACACTATACGTCTTTATTAGTTATTCTAATTTGTAACTTTCCAGAAGCTCTCCCAATCCAAAAAAACCTTCCTAATGTCGAATGAGAAATTCGGTTATGATGTTCTCTCTGATCAGCAATTCCGTCTATCTACCCGTCTTAAGAATGTCAATACCGATGAGGACATATCGAATTGTGCTGTCACAATGAGGTAGGCGTGGTCTGAAAGGGGCGTGGCCACTAAACTCCGCCTACTCCCTCCGTCGTTTCCAGATCGCTATCCCAAAAACACTCGAAATACAACATGACAACCTACTCTCCCCTATGGAATATTGCTGATGAGTACGATATAATGTGGCCGCAAACGATGCAGGATATTTATATATCGATTGCTGTGATGATCCCCGTAGCACTGTTATTTATACCACAGCCATTGTGCTCCGTGATCATTGGTGAGTCTGTCCGGGGTTTGGGGGTGTTTGTAGTTTGTAGTTACTGTAAGCTCCGCCCCTTACCTTTTCACTATTCAACGCCTTCGTCAAATCTCCTCCGAATCCCAGCTGCCATAGGTACTTTTGCATTTCAAAAAACCAAAATTGCGTCGAATTCCTGCCCTCCGAACACCATGTACTCTGAAAACTATCTCTTAGGCTCCGCCCCTAAACTCCGCCCATCTAAAATTCACTCAAAACCTCCAGAAACTCGAATCGCTCATCAGGATTGGTGAAGTTCGGAGAGTTGAGGATAGCAATGTCCATAATCTGGGAGAACTTGTAGTTTGTAGTGTGTGTTAGCCTCTACAAAAGGCGATACCTTAGTATCCTCGGGGAACAGTTTTTGACGGACTTCAAGGAAAACTCGGGAGATGGAGCTTTCTTGTACAGTGTTGATGAGCTGGAATAGGAAGCGGGTTAGAAACTACGAAAACTACGAAGACTACAAACTACAAAAACTACAGAAACTACAAAACCTACAAACTACACATCGATCAATGAGTGAAGAAAACGGTGTCAGCTATATCGTTTGATAGTCATCCCAGTCAGTTCGTAGTTTGTAGTTTTTGAAGTTTTTGTAGTTTTTGTAGTCTTTATTTAGCTGGCGACAATCAGGCTCTTCGTAGCCCTTGTAGTCTAACAAGCTTCGCACGCTCTGCCAGTTCTAGTTTGTAGTTTTTGTACCCTCCCCCGAAATTCCAGGCCTCAACATTGCCTCAATCGCGTTCGGAGTCATTGGCACAATGTCCTTCCTCGGTGTCAGCCTCGACGCCACCTCCATGATCACCGTGGCAATGAGTGTTGGCTTCTCAGTTGGTGAGTAGCCTCCTAGCCTAACTTTGGTTTTCTAGGCCATCACATCATTTCAGACTTCGCCGCCCATGTCTCCTATGCCTACATGACAGAGTCCCGTGCCCCGAAACCCGGGGTGTCCCCAATTTTCTCCCGTTTCTGTCACACCCTCGGGACAGTTGGTTGGCCAGTCACCCAGGCTTCTGTGTCAGTGCTCCTTGGGGTTTCTTCATTGTACCTGGTGGATAGTTATGTGGTGCAGACGTGTTTTAGGACAGTGGTGTTGGTTATTTTGTTTGGTAAGGTTTGAAAAATGGAAAATCTTCACGAAAATGGGTTTTCAGGGACCACCCATGCCCTTGTATTTTTGCCACTGCTCCTGATGAACTGTCATAGGATATATGCGTTTTTTAGGAAAGCTGAGACGACGACGACTTAATTTTTGGTTTTAGTTTGATTTGTATATACAATAAATTATTGATTTTTGATTCCGAGAATTTGTTCTGAGCAATTCCCCTGAAACATTTTTGCACTGTTTCTGCACTGTTTTTGCACTGTTTTTGCATTGTTTTTGCTTTTTGTTAATGCATTTTCACATTTTTTTGGTGCATTTGCACTTTTTTTTAAAGCATTTTCATTTTTGTTTTTGGAGCATTTTCACATTTTGTTGGTGCATTTTTTCACATTTTGTTGGGGCGTTTTCACAATTCGTTGCTGCGTTTTGTTAGTGCAGTTGGTGCATTTTCATTTTTTTTGCTGCATTTTCATTTTTTAGGCTGCATTTTCATTCAGTTGGTGCATTTTCATTTTCTCTGGTGCATTTTCTTTTTCTTTTTGAGCATTTTCACATTTTGTTGGAACATTTTCACATTTTGCTGGTGCATTTTCACATTTGCTGGTGCATTTTCACATTTGCTGGTGCATTGTCACCTTTCGTTAGTGCATTTTCACAATTTGTTAGTGCATTTTCACATTTTCTTGGTGCATTTTCATTTTTTTGGTGCATTTTCATTTTTTTGGAGCATTTTCATTTTTTTTTCGGAGCATTTTAATTTTTTTTGGAACATTTTCACATTTTTTAGTGGATTTTCACATTTTGTTGGTGCATTTTTTACATTATGTTGGTGCATTATCTTTTTTTTTTTTTGAGGATTTTCATTTCTTTTGGAGCATTTTATTTTTTTTTGGAGCATTTTCATTTTATTTTTGGAGCATTTTCATTTTTTTCGGAGCATTTTATTTTTTTGGAGCTTTTTCACATTTTGCTGGAGCATTTTCTTTTTTTTTGAGCATTTTAATTTCGTTGGTGCATTTTCATTTTTTTTTTGGATTATTTTCTTTTCCTTGGTGCATTTTCACAATTTGTTAATGGATTTTCATTTTTTTTGGAGCATTTTCAATTTGTTGGTGCATTTTCATTTTTTTTTTTGGAGCATTTTCATTTTTTTTTGTTGCATTTTCTTTTTTTCTGGTGCATTTTCATTTTTCTCGGTGCATTTTCATTTTTTTCGGAGCATTTTATTTTTTGGAGCTTTTTCACATTTTGCTGGAGCATTTTCACTTTGCTGGAGCATTTTCAATTTTTTGGAGCATTTTCACATTTTGTTGGTGCATTTTCATTTTTTTTTTCTGGAGCATTTTCATTTTTTTGGAGCGTATTTTTTTTTGACATGATTCGCAATCTGACTAGGAACAATTAGACAACAAAAAAACAAACAAATATTCATTCAACACACATACTTTCTCACCCAATTATCCATAATTATATTTATTATCCTCCCAATATCCATAGATTCCATAGGTTTTCTCCTGCACTCCATACTCATCAAGAATCTTCTGGAACGCAGGGATTCCTCGCTTCGGTTGAGGATCAGTTCCACAATTGAATCCATCAATGTCAGTGGAGTTGCACGGCGCGGAGTACAATTGGTAGTAGGCGAAAAAGTTTGTGGGTTTTGTACCATATATGTACCGTACATAGGCACAATTGCTGAAAATGAGCTATAAGATTTTGGGAGCAGTATACTTATGAAGGAAATACAGCATATCACTTTGCGCCCCGTTGATAATGCTGTCCGCCACACAGAAAAAGCTCGTCTAAATTGGTCCGAATCAGCTCAAATAGGCCCGAACGGTCTAAATCGGCCGAAATCGGTTCGAACGGTCGCAATCGGCCTGAATTGGCCTAGATGGCTCAAATCGACCAGAATCGGCCCAAATCCGTCCTAACGGCCCGAATCGATCCAAATCGTTCCGAACGGCCCGAATCAGCTCAGATTAGGCCTAAATGTCCCGAATCGGCAAAATTTGTTCCGGACAGTCTAAATCGGACCGAATCGACCCTTTTAGTCAGAAAAGGCCTGTTTGGTCCGAATAACCCCAAACAAGACTGAATTGGCCTGTTTGATCCAATAGCGCCTAAATTGGCCCATTTTGAATCCTTTGCACATATTCGGGCCGTCCGGGCTGATTTAGGCCGTTTGGACCTATTTGAGCCGATTCGGGCCTATTTAGCTAGTTAGGGCCTAGATAGGGCCTGAATCGGCCTAAACGGCTTGAATCGGCCTAAATCAGTTTGAACGGCCCGAATCGTCCGAATCGCCCCAAATCGGCCTAAATTCATCCATGCCGCCTGAATCGTCCCAAATCGGCCCGTTTCGGTTCATTCAAGCATATTCAGGCCGTCCGAGCTGATTTGGGCCGATTTTGGCCGTTAGGATCCTTCTGGGCCGTTCGTACCGTTTTGGGCCGTCACGGCCAATTCAGACCGCCTAGGCCTATTTGGGCCGCCTCCACCTATTCGGGCCGATTTAGGCCGTTTGGACCTATTTGGGCCGATTCGGGCCTATATAGCTCGTTAGGGCCTATATAGGCCGATTTGGGCCGATTGGGGCCGTTTTGGGCCGGTTTAGGTCGTCTGGATCTATTTGCGCCTATTCGGGCCTATTTAGTTCTTGGTAAAAAAAAACTCACTAATCCGGAAGATCCTTCGGCTCGCCCTCCGTCCAAGCCCAACTCATTCGTCGTGAATTCTGATAGAGCTCATAAGGGAATGGTGCAGCACCGTTCTCATAACAAGTTTTGAATTTGGAATTATCCACAATGACCCAATCCTCTCTAGTGTAACTCCACAGTTTAGTCACCGGATCCCTCTCCAACCCGATCCAAACTTTCAGTCCTTTCGGGTCCTTCCAGTTCTTGAATCCCCAATTTCCACCGAATGGTAGCTTCAATGTCCATGGAAACAGTGCACCATCCCATCGGTTACCGGAGGCATCCTGACAACTTTCAAAAACACCCCAAAATCTTTCCGGGACCAGGTCCCCGTCCATTTCCTTGCACAGGGCCTTGGCTTCAGGTTGAGTGATCCCGGGGGCTTGTTGGTTACGTGAACACATCAAATGATTTCCGTTGATACTTGAGGTGGCTGTGTTCATCTCGCAACCCGACATTGGCATCATGTACTGCATTTTTTCATCAACTAAAAAAACAAGGTTTCCGGGGGGTTTAGGAGGCTGAGCTGGTCCTAAAGCGGCAATGATTAGGCAATTGTGGGGCAAGCTGCCCAATAGTCTGGTAGTTTGGCTCTGTTCGGCGGTCACTAGCTCTAGTATATGCTAACGATAGGCTTATCATGAGCAGAGGTCCGAAGATTTCGGTTGAATTTAAGCGATTTGGACCTCGAATTTTCGATAATTTTTGGCGGGAATTCAAAATTTCGAAACTTTTGGTGGGAATTCAAAATTTCAAAAATTTTGACTGGAGTTCGAAACTTCGAAAAATGTTTGGTGTGAATTCAAAGTTCCAAAACTTTTGACTGGAGTTCAAAATTTCAAAAGATTTGGTGAGAATTCAAAATTTCGAAATTTTTGACTGAAGTTCAAAACTTCGAAAAATTATTGGTGGGAATTCGAATTTTTGAAACATTTGATTAAAAATCAAAGTTTCAAAAATTTTTGGTGGGAATTCAAAATTTCGAAAGTTTTGGTGGGAATTTAAATTTTCAAAAGGTTTGGTGGGGATTCAAATTTTCCAAATTTTTGGTGGGAATTCAAAATTTCGAAATTTTTGGTGGGAATTCGAAATTTCGAATTTTTTGACCGGAGTTCAAAAATTCGAAACTTTTGGTGGGATTTGCAGGGGCCTAGTACAGCCAGAAGTCGCTGCTTACGGCTGCGATTCTGACAACCTTAATCACATTACTAAATCTAGCCTACTTGACCAGTTCGTTCCTCAAGTCAGCTGTCTACTTGACATGGATCTTGCAGGCAAACCCTCACACTTTTGCTCCATCAAGTGAAGATCTAGAGCATTTCATCTAGCTCAACCGGTTTACTAGGTCCAAATCCATGTAGTTAAGGACCTTCCATCACCCTCCCCAAACTCACGATAGGTGTTCAACTTGTAGTACTTCTCCGTCGTCCTAATTTTGAAGAATGACCTTCCAAACGACTGTTTTATGCGGTTATGGCATAGCTAAACAAAAAACCTCTCAACAATTTCTCTTCCATCCCTTCACTCACATAATACTGATCCTGTAACAACTCCTTTGTTGTCAATTTACACGAACGATTGCTCAGAGGAACCTTGATTGCCATATGATGTCCCGAGGGAACATTGGTCCGATTCATGAACACAAGATTATTGATTGACCACCAAGTACACTTGTAAGTAGGGGCGTCTGGTTGGAAGTATGAAACGAAGCAGTCGGAATTCTGATGACAGTACTTGAGACAGTCAGGCCAGGTGGTGGCTGTGTGATTGTTGGTTGCAACGGTTAGAGGACCAGGGACTACTTTCAATTGAATCATTGTGATCATGCATTCTGGATTGCAACTGTCTTTGTACGGGCGGTTGGCGGTGAAGTTTCCACAGATTAGGTTTTGAGGTTTGACTGAAAAATATTCAAGACATTTTAGGAGGCTACCTTGGATCAGGACCAAAAATTCAAAAACACAATTCCGAATAGGCCGGTATGGCCGTGAGATGGTCCAAATCACCCCGAATGGGTCTGAACGGCCTAAATCGGTCTAGATCGGCCCAAACGGCTTGAACCGATAAAATCGGACCAAACCGGTTCGAATGGGTCTGGACGGCCTGAATCGGCTTAAATCGCCCCAAATCGGTCTAGATCGGTTCAAACGGCCATACCCAGCCCACACGGCCCAAAACAGTCTAGATCGGCCCAAATTGGCCCAAATCGTTCCAGATCGGCCGAGGTGGAACGGTCTGAATCGGTCCGAATCGGTCTAAACCGGCCGAGATGGGTTGAATCGGCCCAAATCGGTCTAGGTCGGCCCAAATCAGTTTAGATCGGCCCAAACCGGTTCGAATGGGTCGAAATTGGTCCAAACAGGTCTAAACGGCCTAGACCGGCCCAAACGGCCCAAACCGTTTTAAACTGTCCAATATGATTCCAACTTGGCCCAAACGGTCTGAATCGGCCCATATCGGGCCGGTTCAATTACCTGAACCGGCTCAAATGGTTCTAAACGGCATAAACCGGCATAAACCGGCCCAAATCGGTATAAATCGGCCTAAACGGTCTGAAGTAAGTCCAACTCAATTTTGTCCGATTCTGGTTTGGCCAGTTCTAATCCGGGGTAGCCTCGATTTTTGGACAATTCCATGGTTCTTACCTTGAGTTATACTCCATCCGTCGCCTGTTGTGTCAATAGTCCATGTCGGATCTTGCTCGGGCTGAATCATCAGAAGATATTTCATCAGTTACCCAAAATTAACTCACATAAGACCCTTTCAACAACTGATCCGTAGTGAATTTGCATGTGTTCTGACTCAACGGAATCTTCACAGCCATATGATGTCCTTCCGTCACTTCCCTCTTCTTCAACACTGTTATCTCTCCGTTTTTCCACCATTTACAAGAGTTCTCATTGAAATATGTGACAAAACATTCGGATTGGGTATAACACCAGTATAAACAGTCTGTCCATGAAGTGAAGGGAGGTGCCTGTTGACCTGGAGGATCAGTGGAGGTATCAGATGGATCCGGTTGGGCGGATAGTTGAACCATTGTTGTGCTGCATTGGGGAGAGCAGCTGTCTGGGTAGGGGCGGTTGAAGGTGAAGTTTCCGCAGATCAAATTGTCACTGGAGCGCTTTTGCACTGGAATTTTGTTCTTGGAAAGGTCATACAGCTTAGAAAACTCACGATAAGTAATCACCCATCCTTCCTCTGCCGTGTCGACTCTCCATAGAAAATTCATAGTGTCATTTGGTTGGATTGGCTGTAAAAAATTAGAATTTCTAATCAATTAGTAAAAAATATCCCCAATTAACCTACATAAATCTTTCCATTCAACAAAAACTGCAAGTTCAGATCACAAGACGGTTGCTCAGTGTACACCTGAAACAGTACATCTTCCATAGGACACCCCTCCTCCTACCGTACCTTGAAACCCACAGTTCCCACCCCTCCAGACTCATTATTCCTGACTCCAGTCACTGAATTCCATTGAAACATGTAACATGGACCAGTGGTATTTGCCTGGTATACCATTACACATGCCGATGTTTTCTCACATTTATCCAGACACTCCTCGAATGTTTTGTCTTCCAGGGTGTCACATGCTTCCAGGGAATTCGGTTCACCAGTGACCACTGCGAACTTGTAGGTGGGGGAGTTGGTTTCAGAGTCTAGACTCAAAGTGGGGGTTAGGAATAATAGGAAAATGAGGTAGAGGAGCCTCATTTCCAGGATTGTGATGGGGAGTGGAAGTGATGTATAGTTTTATATGTACAAGTGAGACATCGAGAGCAGTTGGGGACAGGGTTCTCAGGGTTTATGGAGGCGAGACTAAAGGTTTTTTCAATGTTTTGTAGAAATTGGGAGAGAGTTTTGACGCTAAGATCGAATATATTTTGAGGGAAGGTACAAGGCGCCTGGAGCTGTTATAAGCGGTTGCATCCTTTCCGATTTTGGCTCACGCGGCCGCAGCGAGCCCAGGTCAAGGCTGTCAATTTGGGCCGCGGGCCTCGTAGAGTTTAGAAAGGTGAGCATTTTGGTGGAAAGACGGCCCGGTTTTTGTTATCCGTGACCGGCCGTCTGACAGCCCTGGTCCATATTTAGTGCTCCAGACGCGATGCGGTCTGCAACGCGGCTGTCGAGCGCATGCGGCACTTTCTGGACCTCCCGACCTTTAACCCACTTTTCATGAAAAAATCGAAAATTTTCGAAAAAAAAAATTGAAAAATCCTGAAAAATCATTTTCGGTTTTTTTTCGCCCTGAAAAACACAGTGAATTTTTTTGTACGTGTTTTCAAAAGGTTCCATTCGCGAGCTCTGTCTTATTGTATGGTGGCGACTCAGCGATACGTAGGCATTTTCCTCATTTTTTCGGACCAAAATTTTCAAAAAATAATTTTTTTCGATTTTTTTCGAATTTTTTTTTGCACAGCCCTGCTCCCGCTCATGCCTAGACTTGAATTACTACCCGCGATCGGCAAAAGCTGAGGTTCTGTCTGCCTTGTAGCTAAGCTAGGTTGTCTGGAGTTTTTCTTTCTTCTTAAATTTTTCCGTCACCAGAAAAATTACACCACTTTCAACACAACTTTTTCCCTTCTATCAAACGACGTCACCGCTATAAAACATGTGAACCATTCCCTCAACTTTTGTCTCCGATGTCTCACTTTCCTATTCAACTATACATCCTTTCCACTTCCATCCCAAATCTGGAAATGAGGATCTTCTTCCTCATTTTCCTATTCCTAACCCCCATTTTCAGTCTAGACGCTGAAACCAACTCTCCCACGTACAAGTTCGCTGTGGTCACTGGTGAACCGAATTCCCTGGAAGCATGTGACACCCTGGAAGACAAAACATTCGACGAGTGCCTGGATAAATGTGAGGAGACACCTCCTTGTGTAATGGTATATCAGGCAAATACCACTGGTCCATGTTACATGTTTCAATGGAATTCAGTGACTGGAGTCAGGAATAATGAGTCTGGAGGGGTGGGAACTGTGGGGTTCAAGGTACGGTAGGGGGGAGGGGTGACCTATGGAAGATGTACTGTTTCAGGTGTACACTGAGCAACCGTCTTGTGACCTCAACTTGCAGTTTTTGTTGAATGGAAAGATTTATGTGGGTTTCACTGGGGATTTTTCTTACTAATTGATTACAAATTCTAATTTTTTACAGCCAATCCAACCAAATGACACTATGAATTTTCTATGGAGAGTTGACACGGCAGAGGAGGGATGGGTAATTACTTATTGTGAGTTACCTAAGCTGAAATTACTTTCCGAGAATAAAATTACAGTGCAAAAGCGCTCCAGTGAAAATTTGATTTGCGGAAACTTCACCTTCAACCGCCCCTACCCGGACAGCTGCTCTCCCGAATGCAGCACAACAATGGTTCAACTATCCGCCCAACCGGATCCATCTGATACCTCCACAGATCCTCCAGGTCAAGAGGCACCTCCCTTCACTTCATGGACAGATTGTTTATATTGGTGTTATAACCAACCCGAATGTTTTGTCACATATTTCAATGAGAACTCTTGTAAATGGTGGAAGAACGGAGAGATAACAGTGTTGAAGAAGAGGGAAGTGACGGAAGGACATCATATGGCTGTGAAGATCCCATTGAGTCAGAATACATGTAAATTCACGACGGATCAGTTGTTGAAGGGGTCTTATGTGAGTTTACCCGATAGAGTATTCTCTGAATATTGGAAATTCAGCCCGACCAAGATCCGACATGGAGTGTTGACACAACTAGCGACGGATGGAGTATAAATCAAGGTAAAAACCGAGGAATCGTACAATAATCAAGGCTACCTCGGATCAGAACTGGCCTAACCGGAATCGGCGAAAATTGATTTGGAATTGTGTTAGACCGTTTAGGCAGATTTAGACCCACTTGGGCCGATTTGAAGCCATCTTGGCCGATTTTGACCGTTTGGGCCGATCTAGACCGATTTGAGCCAATTAAGCCTGCTTAGGCCGGTTCAGGCCAATCCGGACCCATTTGAACAGTCTTGAACTAATTTTACCGGTTCAAGCCGTTTGGGGTGATTCGGCACCATCTCGGCAGGTTTAGACGAATTTGCACCGATTCAGACGGTTTGGGCCGTATGGGCTTTGTCTGGCCATTTTGGCCGATCTGAACCGATTCGGGCCGTGTGGGCTGGGTCTGGCCGTTTGGGCCGATCTAGACCTATCTAGACCATTTGAGTCGGCGTAGGTCTATTTGAGCCATTTGAGCTGGATCAGGCCGCTTGGACCCTTTAGGGCCGAGTTGCGCAATTGGACCGGTTTAGGCCGATTTGGACGGTTCGGCCGTGTTAGATCGCTTCAGACTGTTTGGGCCGGTTTGTGCTGGTTCAAGCCATTTGGACCGGTTTAATCCATTGGACCGTCTTCGCCCGATTCGGGCCGATTTAGATCGGTTGAGCCAAATTGGACCCATCTTGGACGGTTTCGGACCGATTAGGGTCGTTTAGGGGATTAGGGCCGGTTGAGCCGCTTTAGGCTGTTTTGGCTCGTTTTGGCCGATTCGGTCCCATCTCGGCCAGTTTAACCCGATTTGGACCGATTCAGACCGTTTAGGCTCGGACCGGCCGTTTTTGCCGTTCTAGACCGATTTCGGCCGATTCAGGCCGTGAGGCCCTATTTGGACCGTCTCACGGCCATACCAACCAATTCGGCTTGTTTTTTCAGTTCTGATAGCCTCCTAAAATCTCCTATATATTTTTCAGTCAAACCCCAAAACCTAATCTGTGGAAACTTCACCGCCAATCGCCCGTACAAAGACAGTTGCAATCCAGAATGCATGATCACAATGATTCAATTGAAAGTAGTCCCTGGTCCTCTAACCGTTGCAACCAACAATCACACAGCCACCACCTGGCCTGACTGTCTCAAGTACTGTCATCAGAATCCCGACTGCTTTGTTTCATACTTCCGACCAGACGCCCCTACCTACAAGTGTACTTGGTGGTCAATCAATAATCTTGTGTTCATGAATCGGACCAATGTTCCCCCGGGACATCATATGGCAATCAAGGTTCCACTGAGCAATCGTTCGTGTAAATTGACAACAAAGGAGTTGTTACAGGATCAGTATTATGTGAGTGAAGGGATGGAAGAGAAATTGTTGAAGGTTTTTTTGTTTAGTTATGCCATAACCGCATCAAACAATCATTTGGGAGATCATTCTTCAAGATCAGGACGACGGAGAAGTACTACAAATTGAACACCTATCGTGAGTTTGAAGAGGGTGATGGAAGGTCACTAGCTTGAAGGATTTGGACCGAGTAAACCGCTTGAGCTAGACGCTTGAGCTAGACAAAGAGCAAAAGTGTGAGGGTTTACCTGCAAGATCCGTGCCAAGTAGATAGCTGACTTGAGGAACGAACTGGTCAAGTAGTCTATAATTTGTGATGTAATTAAAGTTGTCGGAATCACAGCCGTAAACAGCTGCTTCTGGCTGTACCAGACCCCTGCAAATCCCATCAAAATTGCTTTGAAAAATTGAATTCCCACCAAAATTTTAGAAATTTCGATCTCCAGTCAAAAAATTTGAAAATTTGAATTCCCGCCAAAAGTTTAGAAATTTTGAATTCCCATCAAAAGTTTAGAAATTTATAATTTCCATCAAAAGTTTCAAAATTTTGAATTCCCACCAAAAGTTTCGAAATTTCCAACTTCAGTCAAACATTTAGAAAAATTGAATTCCCGCCAAAAGTTTCGAAATTTTGAACTCCAGTCAAAAGTTTCGAAAGTTTGAACTCCCACCAAATTTTTTGAAATTTTGAATCCCCACCGAAAAATTTAGAAAAATTGAATTCCCACTAAAAGTTTTGAAAATTCGAACTCCAGTCAAAAATTTAGAAAAATTGAACTCCCGCCAAATCATTTTGAAAAAATTGTATTCCCGAAAAAATTTTTGAAGATTTGAATTCCCACCAAAAGTTTCGAAATTTTGAATTCCCACCAAAAGTTTCGAAATTTTGAAGTCCCGCCAAAAGTTTCGAAGTTTTAAATTTCCACCAAAAGTTTCGAAATTTTGAATTCCCGCCAAAAATTATCGAAAATTCGAGGTCTAAATCAGGGATGTGCGAAAAAAAATTAAAAACAATTTTTTTTTGAAATTTCGTTTCGAAAGAATCCGAAAAACTTTTTTTTCGAATTTTCCAGGGCGTCAAAAATTCGGGAAATAATTTTTCGAATTTTTCCGGGTTTTTTTTTCGATATTTTTCGGTTTTTTTCAGGAAAAATGGATAAAAAGACGGTAAAAACATAAAAATACACAATTGAAAAGCGTTTTCTTTTTCGAAAATTTTCTTCGGTTTCAAACTGCGAAAAGTTTTCTAGAAAATGACAGAAATAACCAAAAATATATAAATTTTTCGAAATTTTTTTCGCACAGCCCTCGTCTAAATCTGTACTAGGCTGTGCTTAACTCAACCAGACCGTTTCTGCAAACTGCTTCAAAATTACTTTGAAAAATTGAATTCCCGCCAAATTATCGAAAATTCGAGGTCTGAATTGTCTAAATTCTACCTAAATTTTTTTCGGTTTCATATACTAAAACTAGCTACCGCCGTATGAAGCCGAGCTGCCAAACTGTTGGGCACCTTGCCCCATAATTGCCTAATCAGTGCCGCTTCAGGACCAGCTCAGCCACTTGAACTCCAAAACCTTGTTTTTCAGTCGATGAAAAAATGCAGTACATGATGCCAATGTCGGGTTGCGAGATGAACACAGTCACCTCAAGTATCAACGGAAACAATTTGATGTGTACGCGTAACCAACAAGCCCCCGGGCTCACTCAACCTGAGGCCAAAGCCCTGTGCAAGGAAATGGACGGGGATCTAGTACCGGAAAGATTTTACGGTGTATTCGAAAGTTGTAAGGCATCTAACGGAAATCGATGGAATGACGCAGTGTTCCCATGGACAATGCCTCAACCGTTCGGCGGAAATTGGGGATTCAAGAATGCTCAGGATAAGAAAGGACTCAAAGTTTGGATTGGATTGGAGAGGGATCCGGTGACTAAGAATTGGGTCTATACTCGAGAGGATTGGATTATTCTCGATCATTCTGTGATCAACACGTGTTATGAGAATGGGAATTCAGTGTATGTCATCCTCACTCAGAATATACGACGGATGACTTGGAACACAGGCGAGCCGAAGGATCTTCCAGATCAGTAAGCTGCATGAGACTTTCCCTATTGCTCAGATTAAAATTTCCAGCAATTGTGCCTATGTACGGTACACATATGGTCAAGACTACTTTCCCTGGTACTACTTGTTCTCGGCACCGTGTAACTCCACTGACATTGATGGATTCAATTGTGGAACGGACCCTCAACCGAAGCGAGGTATCCCTGCGTTCCAGAAGATTCTTGATGAGTATGGAGTGCAGGAGAAAACCTATGGAATCTATGGATATTGGGAGGATAATAAATATAATTATGGGTAATTTGTGGGAAAGTATGTTTCTTGAATGAATATTTGTTTGTGTTCTTGTTGTTGATTGACTGATTGAGGATTTCCGGTAGTTGATTGTGTCAGACTGCACAATATGTAAAATTTGATGTAGTTCGTCCATGATAATTATAGCGAATTATAGCGAAAAAAGAGAAAAAACTGTAATGAGAATGCAGATAGAAATGCAGGAACATTTCATGATCAGGGGCACCCATACCCTCCGATTTCTATTGATCGTCATCTAGCAAATTTTTCGAGGCTCGTTCTAGATTCTCCATAGCTGTTCCGGCGCTGTTAGCCAGACCCGCGTCAAGAAATCGTCCCTATTATATTTTCCTCACTTTTATATTTTTTAAATCTTCCCAGTCAGTTAGTTTCACGTCAGCCCTAAGTCTCTTTAAACATCCTGTGGGAAACTGTCTATGCGCGGAGCCTTGAGCGCGTGTCTAGTTTGATTTACCCTGTCATGGGTGGATGTTTAGTCCCGCCGCTTCTCCCTGTCTTCATCTCCCTCCCTTCTTCCATTTGTTTTTCTTAATATCTCCTTTCTTTTTATCGATTTTTTTCCTTCAATCAAGAAGGAATAAGACTTCACCTAACTAGCCAGTCATCAGTTCTTATCACAAAACACTTTATTCCAAGAAAAAAAAGCATAAAATCAATAAGGCGTCGCCTTGAGTTCTTTCCACTCTGCATCGGAGAAACCACAGCAGTCCTGTTCATACCCAAACTCGGCAGTTACATCCTTGTACTGCTTGATGTCCATGTACTCCTGTTGCCAGGAGCCACAGGAAAATCCGTCAACGTCGGTGGAGTTGCATCTGGAAGTAGGATGGGGTTTGTAGGGATTTTGGGGGTCGTTAGGTGATAAAGTGTTCTCTAAGCTCGGACCGAGTTGGGCCGGGCTCCTGAGCCTTAAGTGAGCCGGTTAGGTGTCCCCCTAGGCCTGCCAGGCCAGAAAAGACTACAAAAAAAAACCGGCTTTCCTAGCCATGCCCCCGGACCTTACGGCCATTACACTAGGCAATACTTACGGAGCTGCGATGAAGTCATATCCGGCATACTCATCGGCTCCAGTTCCCCAATGTAGATAAGCACACGTGCTGAAAACTCAGATTTTTTCTTGACCTCTTTTTCCACGAAAACTCACTCTCCTGATCCTCCAGTGCCCACTGCCCACGGGATAGGCATATCCTCATCCTTGAATACTCTAAACTCGGGCATACTCCACGTCCATTTATCCCCAACCTTTTCCAGACCATACCAAGTCTTCACCGGATTCATTCCCGGGAATCCAAACCCTGTTCTGACGGGTGTCGTCAAATCAGTTTGCAAAATACTCATCTCCATGATATACCATTCGCCTTTTTGTCCTGAACTCACAGCTCCAGTGTACTTGTCGGTGAGCAGCTCCATATCCTGAAGATGGCAGAGCTCCTTGGCTTCGGTCTGGGTGATTCCTGGTTGCTTGCTGTGCCGGTAGCAGAATACTTCCTTGCTCAACTCGTTCCAGTATCCGGACGCCATTGACATGTAGGGGCATCCCTGTAGGGTGGTGCCTTGGTAGAAACTGTCCTTGTCCACTGAAAATTTGAATTCAAGTTCAGTGTGTAACTATCGACAATAATTTATCGATAAATTATTGAAAATTGTCGACAGTTTTTTTGTCCGATCTAGAAAACCAAAATCATCCAAACGGCCCAAACCGGCCTACACCGGCCCGAAACAATCCGAATGGGTCCAAACGGATGAAATCGGCCTAAATGGCCTGAACCGGCCCAAACCGATTAAAATCGGCCTAAATGACCCAAATCGTCCTGATTTGGCCCGAAAGGCTCCGAATCAGGCCATTTGACCTGATGTAGGCCGTTTGGGCCGATTTAGGCAGTTTGGGTCGCTTTAGGCCGTTTTGGACTGCCTGGGCCGATTTGCGCTGCTAGGGCCGATTTAAGCTGTGTTGAGCCGTTTTAGGCTGTATTGAGCCGTTTCAGGCTATTTTGGGCCGTTTAGGCCGATTTAGGCCGGGTCGGGCCGTTTCGGTCTATCAGATCCGCTGAACTAATGGTGGACAATTTACGATAATTGTCCATAAATTATCGATAATTTTCGAAAATTTGTCGGAATTCTTTCGAAGTTTTTCCGATAAATTTGTCGATAAACATTTTTCGACAATTATCGACAATTATTGAAAAAAATTTCTCGATATTTTGTCGATTAGATTTTGCTAAAATTATCGACAATTTTCTCGAAATGGTGTCAACAACACACTGTTCGAGTTTCGAATTGATTTGATGGCTTACGGTAGGTCTTGATCAGGTAGTACTTTGGTGTGGTTTGAACTCGGAAGTACATACGCTTCTGGGGGTAATACATAGCGGGAGCGACGAGCTGAAAGATCGGAGGATATCGGGACAAACAGATATCTGGCGGGACAAAATTAGGAAGAGATTCTCTCTGCCTATTCCTGGTTGTGATCGGGGTCAGGGCTGTGCAAAAAAACGAAAAAATTTTTTTTCGAAAATTTTGGTCCGAAAAAATTGGAAAAACTTTTCTTTTTCGAATTATTTTTTTTCCGAATTTTTCAGTGCAAAAAAAATCGAAAAGTGATTTTTCGGGATTTTTCAATTTTTTCTCGAATTTTTTCGGTTTTTTTTCAGGGAAAATGGGCCAAAAGGCGGTAAAAACATGTTTTTTTTTCGAAATTTTTTTTCGATTTTCTCCGAAAAAATTTTTCGGAAAAAAATGGCAAAAAAAAATTTCGGGAAATGACCGAAAAAACCGAAAAAATTAAATTTTTTGAAAATTTTTCGCACAGCCCTGATCGGGGTTACACTGATATTGGTATAGCCACAGTGAATTTTTTTGTACATGTTACCAAAAGGTTTCATTCGCGGGCTCTGTCTTACTGTAGGGTCGCATGGCAACTGCGTGGCGACTCAGCGATACGTAGCCATTTGTCTCATTTCGTTGAAAAATTAAAATTCGCTTTTTTTGAATCAAATTGAATAGAACTTTTTCTTCGCATCATGTTGAATATGATATCGACAGAATTTGATCGAAAGTTATTACTGAAAAGTGCTCTGGAAACATGGTGCGCGCTCCTTCGGCTTAAGCGCGGCTTACTGTAGGAATTTAAAGACGCAATATTGTAAAAGTCCGTGTGAGATGGAGCGTAGGAACCGAGAAAAAAATGGTACGTACAAACAAAATTTACCGTGATAGCTGTGGATATACGGACAAATCGGCAAAATCAACTCACATAGTACTGATTATCCAGCAGCTGATCTGTAGTCATTTTGCAGTTTTTGTCATTCATTGGAAGCTGAAAACTCATGTTTCAATCCGAAAAACTTCGCCCCGCCCACCTTGATAGCCATATGATTCCCATCAGACGCCGTCATTCTCTCGATGAACGTCACCATGCCGACCTTGAATCGGAAGCAGAATTTGGTGGCAACATCGTAATGAACCGAATTGCACGGCCATTCATCGTAACACTTGTTTAGACACTCTGTCCATGTCTCAACTGTATCGTTTTTGCCGTACATGATGGTGATCGGGCCGGGTTTTGCCCAAAATTGGACCATGGTGATGTTGCATTCGGGGTCGCAGCCGTCTTCGTAAGGGCGGTTGAAGGTGAAGTTTGCGCAGGTAAGGGGTGCTACTTCTCGGTTATCGACTGAAAAGTGAATAGGGTTGAGGTGCGAATAATGGGTTTGGCAAATGCAAACTGGTAAAGTTCGGAGCTAGAGACGCCTTTAGGGGATGACTAATGGTTTTGGCTTAAGCAGCCTAGTTTCATGGCTCAACATTGAATGTTTGAGGACTTATATGATGAAGCTGCTGACCCCGGGTAGTATTGGATAGATCAGGTAGCGCGCCACTGCCCGGCGAAACGACGCCAGTGCGAAACAGCCATGAAACAACCAAATTTTCTATGATTTTTCTGTTTTCATTACATGAAAAGATGTATGTGGACACACTGAAACCGGAAAAGTTGGTTTTGACAGGGCTTCATCACTTAGTTTTCGAGATGATACGAAATTCGTTAAAAAAAAAAACAAAAATCAACGGAAAATCGATGTTTTCAACAATTCTTATCTCAAAAACTGAGTAATGAAGCCTTATCGAAACCAAATTTTTCGGATTCAGCGTGTTCAAGTACATCTTTTCTGTAGAAAAAAATCGTTGAAGTCTATTGCTGAATGTGAGCACATTTTGAGCATCGCGTCCTTCGATTTTGCCGGGCCGTGGCGCCCTTATTATACCGATTTCTTAATGTGGTGGTCCAAGGCGAAATGGCGCTCACTGCTCAAAAGAAGACTCAAAAAGGAGTTGCTGACAAGTTGTGAGCTGCTGAAAAGCTGACAACTGGTGTAGGCGTGCCGGAGAACAGTGAGACTAGCTGAGCGCGCTGTGGTCGCGATATGAAGGAAATCTGACTCGAGTGCTGCAGATCGCTATAAAGTTTTTGGTCTTTCCCGTCCATGACTAGTATAGCTAGGTAACAAACTTTAGATGATATGACAGGACAGCTTCTGTCGGTCCATAAAACCGCAAGAATTATACAGAATGCGTCATCTAGACATCAGATCAAGCCTCTAGGGCTTTCAAATCGGGCCGCGGTCGGTTTTATACCTCGCTTCCGAGCTGTGGGACCTTCTTGATCCCACCGCTAGGACCGTCTGACAGCCTGCTCTAGATTAAAAAAACCCCATTGAAACTCACTGTAAGTAATCTTCCATCCACCCTCCGATGTGTCAATTTTCCATAGGTAGTTTGTGGTGTCGTTGGGATTAATTGGCTGGAATTAAGTCAGATTTCTCTGAAACGTAGGTGGGAACACTTACATAGACCTTTCCATTCAACAAGAACGGGGAGTTGAGTTCACAAGACGGTTGGTCGGTGTAGACCTGGAATATGGAATAGGGAAGGATGGAGATGGGAGTTGGGAGGGCTAGGTGTTGCGGGGGAAAGTACAGTAGCTCTGAATCATCGAGAAAAAAAGAGCAAAAGAGTTTGCACTCCATTGATAATGTCAGCAGCCACGTTGGAAAAGCTAGGCCATGAAGACGGAAAACTAGGCCATGAAGACGAAGAGGCCATGACGAGTAAAATCTAGGTCATGAAGACGAAAAGCTAGGCCATGAAGACAAAAAGCTAGACGGCCGTGAGTGTCTGCTGGCCTAGCTTTCCAACGTGGCAGGACGAGTAAAATCTAGGTCATGAAGGTGAAAATCTAGGCCATGACGACGAAGAGCTAGGCCATGAAAATGAAAATCTAGGCTATAACGGTCGTGGCCTGGCTTTTCCAACGTGGCAGGCGACATTATCAATAAGGCGTGTCCAGTATTTTCCTATTTTCTGCACGAGCTAGCCTGTGTAAGTTCCTGCATAGGACTCTTCCAGCTCCTCAAACCAAGAAAAATATTTCCAGACCGACCCACCTTGAACGCCACGGTGCCCACTCCTCCAGACTCATTGCGTGTCACTTCCTGAATCGAATTCCACGCGAACAGATAGCATGGATCCGAGGAATTTGCTTGATACGCCACAACACACACCGGGTCCTTCTCACATTTCCCGGTACACTCCTCAAAGCTTGCCACCTGGATCACATCTGACGCATTCAGAGTGGTAGGTTCACCGGACACTGTCACGAATTTGTAGGTGGGTGAGTTGGTTTCAGAGTCTAGACTGTACGAGGGGGTTAGGAATAGGAATAGGGGAAGGGTGAGGGAGAGGAGAAACCTCATTTTTTGAGTGAGGAAAATGAAGGGGAATAAGGGGAAGTGAGGCTTTTTATACATGGGAATCGGTCCCATGAGTTATGGAGCAGGTTTCCAGGGTATATGGCTCTGAGTCTTCCTGGTTGGAGAGGAGGAAGAAGAAGGAAGTAGAAATGTAGAGGCTTAGCGACCACAAACTAGAAAATTTGTTTAGCTTCTACAAAACTGGAAGGAGCCGTAACTTGGCGAGTTTTGGGCTGTTTTTAATGGATTTCGGACCAAAATGCTTGGAATTGTTTAGGCTATAAACCATACTTGCAAAATTACGGGCCGGCCCGCCTTGGCGGGCATACGGAATTTTTGTGATTTTTTCCGAAATTTTTACATAATTTTCGCCTTTTCACTATAAACTATTCTTTTTTTGTGATAAGTTCATTTTCACTCCAAAACTATAAGAAAAGTATGTTTTTCAATCAAAAAAAAATATTCCAAAAAAATTCTGAAAAATAGCAGTGATGACATCGGCCCGGGGGCCGGCAAAATTCAGAAATCGGCCCGGCCCGGCCCGTTGCAAGTATGCTATAAACTAGATTTAGTGGTTGGTCACTTCAAATTTCTAGCAGCTCAAAACTTAGGTTGTGTAGTTTGTAGTGCTTTGAACAATTAAGGAATTGTAACCAGCCGAGATTTTTTGAATTTTGGATTTCCCTTCAAGTTTTTGAGATTTTTCGAATACCCGCCAAATTCGTTGAATTTTAGGATCCCCACCAAAATTTGAGTTTCCGAACTCTCAACATAATATCGGTAATTTTGAATTCTCGCCAAAATTTGATTTTTGACGTCCCATCAAAATTTTAAAATTTTCGAATTCCTGGCACAATTTTTCAATTCTTCGAATTCTCGCCAAGTTTTTAGAACTTTTAAATATCCGCCAAAATTTCCAAAAATTTTTGATTTCTTGCGAAAACTGTTGTTTTTTTGAATTCTCACCAAATTTTTTGGGCTTTTTCAAATAGTCCCTCCGAGATTCGTTGATTTTTTGAATATCCGCCAAATTTTTCGAATTGTTGAATTCCCTCCAAAACTTTTATTTTTCTGGAATCCTGTATATTTTTTTCGAATAGTTTGCTTTTTTGAATTCCTGACAAAAGTTTTGAATTTTTGATTTCCTTCCAAATTTTTCGAATTTTGTGAATTCCCGCCAAAATTTTTTGATGTTTTGAATAACCGCCAAATTTTTCGAATTTTCTCCAATATTTTTCATTTTTAGGTTTCCGGTCCAAATTGTTGAATTTTCGAATTCCCATCAAATTTTTTGTATTTTTGGATCCTCATCAAAATCTTTGATTTTTCGAATATCCGCCAAATCTCTGAATTTTCAATTTTGCGTCAAATTTTTTTCTTGATTTTAGAATTTTAACTTTAGAATTTTCAAATTCCATCCAATTTTGGAATTTTTGACTTCCCGCCAAAGTGATCGTGTTTGGACAGAATATATATTTTTCTCGTCGTCCCAGCGGCCAAGTGGTTAACCCCCTGTTTTTCAGTTTTCAATATTGGGTTCAACCCCCCCCCCCCCGGGTCAAAATTTTTCCTCCTTTTTTTCCCCAGATGCCAGGAACACTTTCCGATCGTTCCCCACCTCCTGCCAAACCTTCGAATTTTCTCTGGGCAGTTTAGTGTGTATACGATTGAAGACAAATCTATTAATTCCGCCCCATATAACTTTCCCCGATGCGCGCGCGCCAAAAACTTCCCCTCCTCCTCTTCAGAAAAAGAAAAGAAATCGAAGAGTGGCATTGAAAAATCTCTTATTCTGTAAGGAAGGCGAAAGATGGCCAAATGACCTCCAATCCCCCTCTATTGGAATTTCGAAAACGAAAAAATGAAATTCGATGAGATAGTATAAAAGATGGGGGAGACGCAGAGTACATTGGGAACGGTTTAGGCCCAGCGCGCGGGAAAGCAAGGTCACCCTTTATCTATCCTGGCAAAACTACCGACATACTTCTCTTTTCTTCCGCTTCGCATAGTTTTCATTACCCCTTGTTTGTAGGTGTGTGTGTGTGTGTGGCATTGAGAAAATGAATAGGGTGACCTATTTTTTGGACCCGGGAATTGAAATGGGAGAGGAAGGGACATTTTTTTGTACGTGTTTTCAGAAGGTTTCATTCGCGGGCTCTGTCTTACTGTAGGGTCGCATGCCAACTGCGTGGCGACTCAGCGATACGTAGGCACTTTTCTCATTTTGTTGAAAAATTGAAAATCAGGGCCTAACCTACAAAAAAATTCCCCGTGGTGGTGTACGGTAGCTCTTAGGGGCGGGAGTTTCGGGAGCAGGCTCACTCTAGAGATTACGGAGCAGGCTATATTTGGGGTTGAAGGTAATGTAGCCTAGAGAGATATTGATTTGAGCTAACACAGATAGTTCTAGATTGATGAGTGAATTTTCAGGCCTGGTTAGGTTCTACAGAACTTTCACACATCTGAAAAGTGGGCGGAGCTAGACAAAAGTTGTCAACTGCAAACTTTTTCAGAATTAATTTTGGAGCAAGTTTTCAGTTGACAACTTTTTTTTTTAGCTCCGCCCACTTTTGAGATGTGGGACAGTTCTAGCTGGAGTACGGTACACTTGGGACACTAGTCTTCACAATACCGTAGATTCTATAGATCTGTGAACTTCCAATTTCTCTTAGCCTCTACAAAATTCAAAACTATATCTATAGTTTCACAGTTTTTGACGGTTTTAGGATCAAAATTTGCTAAGTTCTGAGTTTTTCAGTCTAAGAGTGATCGAAAACGGATCAAAACTGGCCAAGTTACAGCTTTTTGAGTTAAACACTTTCCTATCTTCTACAAACTTCAAAGACCACCTGTATTTTGTACTTCTTTCATGGATCTTGGACCGAAAAATGCTAAATTTCTAGAATCCCCTTCAAATTCTGAGCATTTTGTTCCAAAAACGAACAGAAACAGCCCAAAACCAACCAAATTACAGCGTTTTCAAATTTTCTGCTTCCTAAGCCTCTACAAACTTTGCAGTCGATTTAATGGGCACCGTCCTTATTGATTTCGGGAGAAAAATATGCCAATTGAAACAAAATCCTTCAAATTCTGATAATTTTGGTCCAAAAACCATCAAAAACAGATCACAATTAGCAAAGTTACAGGGCTTTTTAGTTTGTTGTAGAGGCTAAGCGACCACAAACTACAAAAAGTGCTCCTTAGCCTCTACAAAACTGGAAATCACTGTAACTTTGTTGGTTTAGGAGCTTTTTTTGATGATTTTTGGAGCACAGGTTCCAAATTTGTAGAGGCTAACCAACTACAAACTACTAAAATTCCTTAGCCTCTACATTCCCCTATTTGATCCTCCGAACCTATCCTATCTGTTTTTGATATTCTGAACATGCCTATCTTCCTTATTAGCTATCATCATTATCATCCTATCTCTTCTCTTCCTATCCCATCAATTCAAAGTTTGCAACCCATTACGTAACGCGTGCCTAGTTAGTTAGCGTGCGCGCGCAGAACCCCACCGACCAACCAAAACGATTCGAAGTAGGTCAGAATAACAAAAAAATTAAACGAAAACACATTTTGAGATAAGGTATCTGTAGTAGAAGTTGTTGCCAAAACGAATAACAAGGAGATAAGGAGAACGGCATTGAAATAGGATACGGGAGAGTAGTAGGAGTAGTAGTTCCGTGTTGAAGGGGAGTTGAAACGGATGTAGTAAGGGTACTGTAGGAGGTACTAGAAGAGACTTTGGGAAGATTCGAGAGGTGACTTCCGATTGGTTAGGTGCCCTCTAAGGCCTATGAGCCTAGAAGTCAGAGCTGCTAGAAGCCCATTGGCTTAGAATGACAAGCTCAGTTGGTGCACCTTCCTGGTCAACTGCTAGGCAAAATGAAATTGAACACTCTGAATCCGAAAAAATTGGTTTTGATAGAGCTTTATTACTTAGTTTTTGAGATAATAATTGTTGAAAACATTGATTTTCCGTTACTTTTTGTATTTTTTGTTACAAATATCGCAGTATCTCAAAAACTAAGTGATGAAGCTCTGTCAAAACCAATTTTTTCGGATTCAGCGTGTTCAAATACATCTTTTCATGTGAGAAAACCAGAAAAATCATAGTAAATTCTGTTGTTTCATAGTTGTTTCGCATCCGTGTCGTTTTCGCCGGACCGTGGAATATGAGAGCTCTCATGGGCCTTTTTGGAAACTTTTCTGTGTGGGGCCCATTGGCTCTGAGCTCCAACTCCATCGAGGTATCTGTTTTCGTAATTGGTATTGGACAAGTCTATCCAGCCCCTTTCTGAAGAAGAAACTTCTAACCTACGTGTTTTTACACCTTCCCCGATTTTTCTTTCTTTTTGATTTTCACCGATTTCGTATTTGGGAGTAGTAGAGTAGATCAGTTGGCGAGATATGCATCACGGTATGGGGTACAGTAGAAAGTAGGTAGAGGCCACGTTTATAAGTTTCTGTTTTCAATTCACATAGTTAAGTATAGATTTTGAATATTTTTCGACCGGAACGTTCAGAGTGTGATAGATTTCTACAAAGACCATAGTTTTGGACTGTTTTCATTGGCTTTTGGAATTTCCAGAACGGAGAAATCGTTACGAATTTTACATTTCCAACATGGTGCATCGACAGAACTAAAAAATGTGGTTTTTCTTATTTTTATTCAATAACCGGTCACTTTTTTCAGTTCCCTTGTTCTCAAAGCTAGGTACATTTTCCACACTTTGACCACCCACCTATCACCCATCCGTCAGTCGCCTAACCCTAAAAGAGATGCTAGCTATACGCTAACAAAATCTATTCCATCATCCATCATCCTATACCTATTCCTCCCTCTAGGTGTTGTTACGCCTATCTGTTCGTTCTCTCCGTCCGTCCGCTAGGAGCGGGAACCAGTCTTCGTTGCGACGGGCGTTACGTAATCTAGGTCATTGCGTGTTGTCTACTGTGGCGCCATCTCTTTTCCGAGGGGGCGTCCGTAAGGAAGAACAAATTTGGAACAAAACGAAAACAATTTTCGGCGAGAATCTTCTTAATGGCATCTTTTGCCACGTCATCACTCTATCTCTCTTTCTCTCTCTCTCTCTCTCTTTTTTACAGGTAAAGAGAGAGAGAGAACGAAATAAAGATGTTTTGGTTTTGACCTACTTCAAAGGGAGGTAGCAGATTCTCGGAAACTATGAGGTATGACGTGATGATTTTTTCGGGATGATGACAGCGTTTTTTAATTAATCTATATCCAAACTGTCTAGGCGCACATGTGATTTTTGAGACACTTCCCGAATGGAAGGAGGTGGATGATGATCAAGTGTTGCGTAAGGAAACAGTAGATTAGATATATTGTTGGTCAGCTTACTCACTTACTTTTTGGATCTTTAGGATAGTGATCGTCCTACAAAATATTGGTATAAATTCGGTTTAAAATTGATCTTCTATAGGCTTTTAGTTACGGGTTACGGTACTCAAATTAGGTAACTTTCAGTCTTTCAAAATATTTGTCTTCTGAAAAATGAGCATAGTTTTGGTGATTTGACAGGATAGGATATTCTAAAATTGTCTCAATTTCTCTTGGAACATATCCTTTTCGTTTTTTCTGCAATTGAGTTCCACATGTGATCGGAAGTCATAAAAATCCTGAACATTTTGGTCCAAAAACCATCTCACAAAATAGCTGAGTGAAAGAGATTTTAGGCTTTGTAGAGGCTAAGGAAGTTTTGTGGTTTGTAGTTTCTTAGCCTCTGCAAAACTTCACATCGGTGTAACTCTGCTAATTTTAATGCTTTTTTGAAGGTTTTTGGACCAATATACTTAGAAATTGATTTGAGATCCGCTACAAACTACCAGCCAGCCTGAAATTTCTGTTAGCCTCTACAAGACTTCAAACTACTGAAGTTTGTACAGTTTTTGACGGTTTTGGGATCAAAATTTGCGAAATTCTGAGCATTTTGGTCCAAAAACCATCGGAAACGGATCAAAACTAGCGAAGTTACAGCGCTTTCAAGTTTTGTAGAGGCTAAGCGCGACTATAAACTACAAAACCTTCTAAGCCTTTACAAAATCTCAAATTCTAGAGAATTCTCCCCATAACTTGGCTAGTTTTGGACCGTTTTCGATGATTTTTAGAGCAAAATGCTCAAAATTTGAAGGACTTTCTGCTCAAAGTTTTTTTTGGAAAAATTGGGAATTCGCTACAAACTACAAAGACAACCTTAGCCTCTACAAAACCTAAAATCACTGTAATTTTGTAAGCTTTTGACATAATTTTTTGGGTTTTGAAGGGTTTAGAACCTAACTCTACCAATTTTTTTCCGGATTTTTTTTGAACTTTCACACTTTCCCGCCATCCTCTCAAAACCTACATACCCCAAATTATCCAAATTTCGTCTCAAAACCCGTCTGAAAACTAGACGCCATATACCCAAAAATCGAAATCGTTCTCAAAATTTCTTTTCACTCTTTTTGACCACCAAATACTTTCCATTTCTCCCCTCTTCAAAGTGAAAATTATACATATTTCGGTTCCAAAAGTTGCCCCGTTTCAAGTTTCTCCCCACTTTTCTTCTTTTTTTCCATTTTTTTTTTCTCTTTTTTTCCTCAATTTTTACCTCCGCGAAATAGCCTAGAAGAGGAAGAGACGCCGAGAAAACTAAAGGTGTCACTTTCCCTCCCCGAGGCTCCGCCCACTTTTGACCGAGGAGATTTTTGGCCGCCCCGTCCTGTCCTACTACCACACAGTTTTCACGTCCTTGGCATCGTCGGGGACTGTGCCTGAAGGACATTTAGGCTCCGCCCCTTTCTTTTTCCTTTCCTCTATTTTTCCGAATTCCATTTCGTCTTCTTAGCCCCCTACCGGGAGAGTAGTAGGGGAGATCAGATAGGTTTGTAGAGGCTAAGGGACTACAAACTACAAGGTGTCCTTAGCCTCTACAAAGTGTTAAGCAGCTCCGTTTTTGCTCTTTTTTCTGCTTTTTTTTGTTGCGAAATTCAGTTATTCGTTAGTTTTCTGCTGTTTTTTTCAGACTGTTTGGCTCAAAAACCCTGATTTTTAGAATAATTTTTCACTTTTTTTAATCATTTTTTTTCGTCTTTTTCCCTTGAAATCCATATTTTTCCCCTCTCATCCTCCTCTACCACCGAAAATTCCCAGTTTTTTGCTTATTTTTTGCCAAAAATGCTTCAAGTTCTGCTCATTTTGGCTCACAAACCCACAAAACTACTGTAATTTTGAGTTTTGTAGAGGCTAAGGGACCCCCAAATCTCGAAAAGTTCTTAGCCTCTACACATCAATCTTCCGAACATTTTTTCTTCGAAATTCTTCACTTTTGGGCCCAAAAACCGTCAAAACTACAGTAATTTTGAGTTCTTGTAGAGGCTAAGATCCTTAGCCTCTACATATCAATCTCAGAGCTTTCTAGGGAGTTTTTAGGGTGGTTTGCTTTTATTTAGGGGACATTTTTGAGTTTTTTGAGGCTGAACTAGCTGAAAAACCGTAAAAAACCATCCAATGAGCTCCAAGATTGATGTGTAGAGGCTAAGGGGGCTTAGCCTCTACAAATCCTCAAGCCACTGTAACTTTGCGAGCTGCAGACCGTTTTTGATGATTTTTTGACTGTTTTACTTGGATTTTTCCCCTATCCTACCTTTGACTAAAAAAATTTCCAGCTACAAATGGACCTCTCCACCTCCGGCAGTCTACCCTGCCACCTACCACTGTCTCTTCTCACCAACATCTCCTCACCACCGGGATCCTCTTCCTCTTTTGTCTCTCCACCTGCCACCTCCTCCACAAATCTTCTGAGTCCATCACCATCATCGGCTTTTCGTCCCGTCATGCCGAAAAATAATTACGCAGCTACGGCGGCTGCCGCAGCCGCTGCCAACTATATGACAACGATTCAGGCGATGGTGGCTGCCACACCGAATGAGGATCAGTATAGTGAATTTGGATCTCTTGAAGGTTAGTTTTTTGCTTGGAAGGGAAGATAATGATGATTTGCATTGAAATTGGTCCGAAATTTCTTGAATTTCGGTCCAAAAACCATTGAAAAAGGTAGAAAACTAACAAAACTACAGCGATTTTGGGATTTGTAGAGGCTAAGGTTCTTAGCCTCTACATATCAATTTCAGAGCTTTTTCTAGATGGTTTTCACATCAATTTTTACATAATTTGGTCCTAAAACCATCAAAAACGGTCTAGAACTAACAACGTTACAGTTTGTAGCGGCTAAGTTTTTCTAAGGCTCTACAAATCCTGGAATTCCAAAAAATGAATGAAAAATGGCTTCTAAACCATGGAACCTCATCCAAAAACCACCTAAGAAGCCAGAAGACTGATATGTAGAGGCTAAGGAACCCCCAAATTCTAAAAGCTCTTAGCCTCTACATATCAGTCTTAGAGGTTTCTAAGTGGTTCTTTAAGGGTTTTTGAGCGAGTTTTATCCTTTTTTTCTGAGAATCTAAGATTTGTAGTTTGTATCCTGTCAAATTCTGAAAATTTTGGTACAAAAATCATCGAAAAAGCTCTTTTGTAGAGGCCAAACTCGTTATGTCTCTCAAAAACCATCGAAACCCATCCAAAAACTACCTAAGAAGACTGTTATGTAGAGGCTAAGGGGCCCCAAAATTCTGAAAGCTCTTAACCTCTACATATCAGTCTTAGAACCCTTTTGAATGGTCTTTGAATCATTTTTCTCGATTTTTCATGCATTATATTTCAAATTCTCACTTCCAAATCCCCAAAAAAATGTCACATGACACAGTTTTCATTTACTACTAGCACTATTACGCTGGCTCCCTTAGCATCTCTAAATTTCCAAATATTTTTTTCTTACTGTCATTCTCCACGTGGTCCTACCCTCCTCTTCATTCCCCCAATTTCATATAAACCCAATTTTCCCTTCACTTCAAAAATTCACCCAAAAACTAGGTCACAAAAACAATTCGGGCACGGGGCGCCCGTCTTTTTACTAGTAAACATACAGTGCGACGAAAGAGATAGTATAGAGCTAGAAGAGACGCAGAGAAATCTGAAGATGACGTGAATGAGAAGAAATGGATGGGCATGAAGACGATCGGTCTCTTTTTCAATCGAGGTCATCTTTATTTTAGGTTGACGAGAGAGATGAGTAAACGGGGGTAAGGGAAGTAGTAGTAAATGAAAACTGTGTCATGTGACTTTTTTTTTGAAATTTGGAAGTGAGAATTTGAAATATAATGCATGAAAAACGGTTCAAAAAATCTCTAAGACTGGTGTGTAGAGACTAAGAGCTTTTTCGATGATTTTTGTACCAAAATTTTTAAAAGTTGACAGGCTACAAACTACAAATCTTGAATTCTCGAAAAATCAAACAAAACTTGCTCGAAAACACATCAAAGACCACCTAGAACCTCTCTAAGATTATTGTGTAGAGGCTAAGGAATGTTTCGAAAATTGGGGTCCCTTAGCCTCTACATAACGGTCTCAGAGCTTCTTAGATGGTTTTTGTATGGTTTTCAATGGTTTTTGACTTATTTTTCATTCATTTTTTTTGGAAATCCGAGTATTGTAGACGCTTAAAAAAGCTTAGCCGCTACAAAACTCAAAATTTCTATAAATTCATAATTTTCCAAACTCCACACATGACCCATAAACCCAAATAATCCCCTCGTCCTTCTACCTTGACACACAAAAAAACTAGTTGCCCTGAAACTTTTTCTGGCGCGCGCGCGTAATCAAAAATTTGAATTTCAAAAAAAAAATTCAAAACCTGTCTTCCCAATACTTATATGGTCATTGATCTCCTCTACCCTCCCATCCTCCAGATCCACGTCATCTGACCCTCCGCCCTCCTGAGGGAGCCCCAACAGTGTCCTATAAACCCATGTGACCAATTTCTCTCCGAAAAAGACTGACCTCCAATACCGCCCGTTTTTTTTTCTGTTTTTCCGGGCAAGTGATTCATGGTTAGAGGACATGAGGTCGAGCGCGCGCAACCGAATTTTCGAAATTGCCTAACTGGTTTTTTTTTCGGGGTGAATTTTTTTTCGATTCGCATTGAATTTAGCGAAAAAAAAGTAGTTATGTAGGTCAGGAGGTGTACGGTACAAATGGACCGGGGAGGGAGTCTTATCAGGGGAAAATTGGAGATGGCCTTGAACTAACTGAAAAAAGTAATTTGAAAATGGAAAATTCACTTTCAATTCTACATTTTTTTTTGCAAGAAAAAAAATCAGAGAGGGAGAGATAAGGAAGTGAAATCAGAAGAGAAAACAGAATTTGAAATTTCGGAGAGTGACTGAAAATCTGGAATTTTTCCTGGAATTTCCAGAATTTGTCGTCCCTGAAAATACAAAAACTTCGAAGTTTTTTGGTCTAAAAACCATCGAAAAAGCTCAAAAACTCACAAAACTACAGATTTGTAGAGGCTAAGGGACCCCAAATTTCAAAACATTCCTTAGCCTCTACACATCAATCTTAGAGGTTTCTAGGTGGTTTTTGATGGGATTTCAGCCAATTTTCTGAAATTCCGAGATTTGTAGAGGTTTATGAAGTTTTGTAGTTTTTAGCCTGTCAAAAAAAATATTCATTTTGGTCGAAAAACCATCGAAGAAGCTCTAAAACTAGCCAAGTCAAATCGATTTGAAGTTTTGTAGAGGCTAAGGGAATTTTTGTAGTTTGTAGCCTCTTAGCGTTCACAAATCTCATTTCCAGGAGAGTTTTGAAGCGAATTTGACTCGATTTTGTATGAAAATAGTCGAAATTCCAATGATTTCAGTCCAAAAACCACCTAAAAAGCTCGAAAACTAGTCAAGTTACATCAATTTGAAGTTTTGTAGAGGCTTAGCGACTACAAACTACAAAGCTTCCTTAGCCTCTACAAAATATGAAATCCTAGTGATTTTGATAGTTTTCGACCTGTTTTTGACAGAAAATTTGATCCAGGGACCTTCGAATCCAAGTTTTGTAGTTTGTAGTTTCTTAGCCTCTACAAAACTTCAAATCGCTGTAACTTTGTTAGTTTTGGAGCTTTTTCGATAAGTTTTGGACCAAAATTTCTAGTTTTTGATGGTTTTTCAGAATTTTTCCACCACCTAGCAATCAATTTCAGGCTCCACCTCTCTGCTGAAAGACGAGAACGCCTCCACATCAGCTGGCACCATCCTTTGTCAAGTGTGTTCGGACAAGGCCAGCGGTTTTCATTATGGAGTGTTCGCATGTGAGGGATGCAAGGTAAGAACGGGAGGGGAATTTATGACAGTTTTTTGATGAGAATGACATTGAAATTAAAGGGAAAATTGGGTAATTAGAGGGAAGGGGAGATTTGAATACAAAAACACCTGATTTTATAAATTTCTTGGGGGAGGTGGTGAAAAATGGCTTGGGAGTGGCCAATTTTAAGTCAAAAATCGTCAGAAAAATGGGTTTTCAGGTCAAAGAAGCCAAAAAAATTTGGCGTTTTCTGGTCAGAAATTGCCAGAACAAGGGTTTTTAGGTCAAAACAGCCTGAAAAGTGGAAGTTTTAAGTCAAAAATTGCCAGAAAAAAGACTTTTCAGGTCAAAAATGGCTTCGAAACGCTTTTTTTTTTAATCAAAATTTCCAGAAAATTCGGTTTCCGGAGTCTAAAACAGGCGAAAATCAGCATTTTTAAGTCAAAAACTGCCAGAAAATGGAATTTTTGGACCAAAACAAGCTCAAAATCCGAGTTTTTTGTGAAAACGATTCGAAATAGCTATTTTAGAGCTAAATTAGCCTAAATTTCCGATTTTTGGCTCCAAAATGTACAATATTTAGGCCCATATACTCCAAATTTCCTCCATTCACTCCTATTCTTCCAGGGCTTCTTCCGACGATCAATTCAACAAAAAATCACGTACAGAGCTTGCACTCGTGCCGAAGACTGTCTTATCCTAAGGAACAACAGGAATAGATGTCAGTGTTGTCGGCTGAAAAAGTGTCTGGCTGTTGGAATGTCCAGGGATGGTGAGTTCTTGGAAATTGAAGAATATGGTGTAGAGGCTAAGTTGGTTAGCCTCTACAAAACTCAGATTCTCAAGAAATTCAAGGAAAATAGCATCCAGAAGCCTCTAAGATTATCCTTAGCCTCTACAAAACTGAAAATCGCTGTAACTTTGTTTGTTTTAGAGCTTTTCTGGTGGTTTTTGGACCAAAATGCAGGGAATTTTGGAGTTGGGGCGGCGTAGAAAGATTTTGTAGAGGCTAAGCGACCACTTTTCTTAGAATTCACCTCTAAGCCTTAGGTACCCGGAAATTCAGTTCCTAATGTGGTCAAAATCGAAAACTGCGATATCCGATTTCAATATTTCTTCATTATCCAACTTCCATTGTCCTTTTTTCCACCAATATTTTCAATTTCTTCGAAAAAATTCTCCGTTTGCCCCATAAATCTCATCCGACGATTTCCCTCTTTTTTCCTCCATTTCCTCCAATTCCCTTCCAAATGACACAAAGAAATGTTTCCGTAACAAAGACCCATTAAGACACATTTCGACGGCAAAAAATGTTGCACTTTTCCGTTTTTTTCAACATCTGGCGATGACTATATGTTTCGCGCGCGCGCAAAGAACTGAGTCAGGTTGTACTTTATGGGAAATCACATTGAATTTTTCGAAGACAAAAAAAAAGAGAGAGAGAAAATTGGCAGATGGCCAAGAAATGCCGAGTTTTTTTCTCTTAGGGAAGGGAGACAATAGAATTTAGGGAAATTTTGGGATCGGACATTTTATGATGTTCAGGGTTAGGAGATTTTGAATTCGGTCAACTTTTTAGATATTTCAGACAAAATTCTAAACACTTTGATCTACGAACCATCAAAAACGGTCAAAAACTAACAATATATTGAATTTGGATGGAAAAATGAGAAAAAACGTGGATTTTTGGTTGGAAAAATGACGAAAAACCATCAAAAACTAGCAAATTTGGTCCAAAATTCATCGAAAACAGTCCAAAACTAACAAAAAGCCAGCGATTTGCAGTTTTGTAGAGGCTAAGGGACCCCAAACTCTAAAACATTCCTTAGCCTCTACACATCAATCTTAGAGGCTTCTAGGTGGTTTTTGATGGGTTTTTGTGCCCATTTTTTGAGAATTCCAAGATTTCTAGATGCTTGTGAAATTTTGTAGTTTGTAGCCTGTCAAATTCTGAAAATTTTGGTACGAAAATCATCAAAAAAGCACTAAAACTAGCGGAAATACAGGGATTTCTAGATTTGTAGAGGCTAAGGAAGTTTTGTAGTTTGTAGTCTAGCTTAGCCTCTACAAAACTTCAAATCGATCCTAACTTTGTTAGTTTTGAAGCTTTTTTGATGGTTTTTGGACCAAAATGTTCGAAACTTGACCAATTTTCTCATTCCAGCGGTTCGTTTCGGTCGAGTCCCAAAACGCGAAAAGGCCCGTATGTTCGAGGAGATGCAGAAGACAAATGTGCAATCTCAACGCGATCAAATCGCCATTCAATACGAAAATCTGAATGAAGTGATGCACAAAATGACACAGGCGTTCGCCACGTTGCAGCAAACGGTTAGTTGGGATTACTGTACCTACCGTAACCCCACAATCCTAAATTTCAGATCGAAAAATGCACGGGACCAATGTACACAGATAGATGTCCCATCGGCACCAACATGATTTTGGTGCCATTGAAAGCCGCTATTGATTTCGCCAACTCCATTCCAGCGTTCCTATCGATTTCTCAACAACAACGTGTCGGTCTGCTACAGGTGTGTTTGGAGAGGCTTAGCGGGTTTTTTGTAGTTTGTAGTCTCCCTAGCCTCTACAAAAATGGTTTTTGTAGATGCTTAGCAAATTTTGTAGCTGCTTATCAGAAAAAAATTGAAAACTGTCTGAAATTTTTTATTTACAAAGAAAAACAAAAAAATCACAGAAAAGTGCACACCCAGAAATATTTTTTTTTGTCAAAATTATTTTTTTTTTCGAAAAATTATGCATAAATACAAAAATATCTAGCAAAAACTACGGAAATTTTGGTCCAAAAACCATCAAAAGCGGTCGAAAACTAACAAAAAAACAGGGGTTTTAAGATTTGTAGAGGCTTAGCAAAAATTGTAGTTTGTAGTCTCTTAACCTCTACAAAACTCGGATTTTTCGAAAATAGAGGAAAAAGGGCTTAGAAAACCGTCAAAAATCATCCAGAAATCACCGAAAAATCTAGGAGACTGGTATGTAGAGGCTAAGGATCTTAGCCTCTACAAATTTTGAGATTACTGTAATTTTGTGAGTTTTCAACGGATTTTTATGGTTTTTGGATCAAAATACATCGAACTTCATGGATTCCGTGGATTCTAAGGCCTCAAGATCAATTATAGGACCAAAACATTCAAAATTCTCAATTACAGAACAGCGTATTCGACGTGATGCTCCTTGCCTCAGCTTCCGTCCAGGGCACCCCCGGCTCTCCGCAGTTCCCACCGGGTGGCATCGCCTACGACCCGCTGACCGCCAATCCGATCATTCCGAATGTAATCCAATCGATTTCCGAGCGCATCCGGCAACTTGCCCCACCACTTTTGCCCCTCCTCACTGCTATTGCCGTCTGTCAAGCCGAGTTCTTTGGGGATGCCAACCAGCCGCCCGTCCTTTTAGCCAATACCCTCTGGCAGGTGCTCGGCAAGGTTGGAGGTCTTGCCGCGATCCATGCTTGTCCGAGTATTCTGACAGATATGAGATTATTGAGGACGTGGCATAACGAACGTCTCAGGCAGAATACTATTGCTCAGGTTAGTCATTTGGGAAGGGGGGGGGGCGTGGTCTTTGGGTCTAGAAGGTCCCTATGCACAATATAGAAGCGAGGAGCCCATTTTAAGCATTTTGAGCAAAATTGGTGGTCGTGGCCTAACTTTCCAAATTTTGCAAAAGTTAGGCCACTGCCACAAAACATAGTGTATTTTGTGTAGCTTATCGAGTTTAGTATCTACACAAATTTTCAGATTCTCTAGACGTCTTTGAGCGGAGTTATAACGATTTTGAAGGTTGGCCTAGGTTTTTCTAGGCCACCACACTAAACTTGTCATAGCTCGTCTAAAAAAAACTCTAGTCCATTGAAATTCTTACAACAGACCAAGAAAACCACGCTGAATCTTAATAACTAAAATCAAAGAAGTTTCGATGCCCATGGCCTAACTTTTCACTGCTCTGCAAAAGTTAGGCCACGGTCTCAAAACTCAGTGCATTTTGTAGAGCACATTCTAATTAGTATCTGCTCAACTTTTCATAGTCCTAGTGCTTCTAGGAGCCGAGTTATAGCGATTTCAAGTGGTGGCCTAGGGAAAACCTAGGCCACCAACGGACAACTTTGCTCAAAATAGAGCTAGCGGCATAAAAAATTTTGTCTAGACTAAACGAAATGTGCTGGTTCTAATGGTGTACTTTTCGAAGCTCTAGCTAAGTTTCGAATTGGTGGCCTAGAAAAACCTCGGCCACCACCTCTCTAGAAGTATATCTCCGTTCAAAATAG
This sequence comes from Caenorhabditis brenneri, assembly GCA_000143925.2. NCBI lineage: Eukaryota > Metazoa > Nematoda > Chromadorea > Rhabditida > Rhabditidae > Caenorhabditis > Caenorhabditis brenneri. The sequence continues at coordinate 484,577 of GL379796.1, read as the reverse complement.
GCCTAGCTTTCTCAAATTTTTTTCTCTAGGTTAAACTCACCTCAATATATCAAATTTTCAGCACTTCTCCCCAATGTTGGCACCAGTCGCCATGCCACAAGTTCATCATCAACCCGTAATAATTCCACCCGCCTTCCTATCACCACCCGCCTCAGCCACCTCAACCTCGTCGTCATCAGTCAAATCAGAATTCATCGAACGCCATCAATCGATCGCCTCACTCCTAGAGCGACCACGGCGAATCAGTTCTGGAGTACAGGAGCCTCTGAATCTGACACTTCCTCCTCACGCACGTCTTCCAATGAGAACTGCGGTGGAGGCATCAGTGGTGGTGGTGCCGAAGAGAGAGCCGAAGATGGAGTTGGTCGTCGAATAATTAGAGAGGAACGCTCCTTTATCTCCCTCTCCAACAGCATCGTCGAGCAGCTATTCGTCCGAACCCGCTGACTGGAGGCGTACAGGGATACCTGGTTTCGACGGAACTCTCGACTCGATTTCTCATCCCGAAGACAGCATACCACTCGACCGAACTCTTCGCGGAATCGTCCTGTAGTTTTTAGTTTTTTTTTTTTTTTCATTTTTTATGTGAAGCGAAAATGTGAGATGGCCTAACTTTTCTGAGGTCCTCTGAGACCCAAATATTCTTGATCAGCATGCCAAGTTTAGTCTGGATATCAATTTTCATCGAGATCGGACCATTCTGAGCAAAGTTAGAAATTTTGGAGGCGTCGCGTGTCGCGTCGCGGTCATAATTTTCTATCTCCGCTCCCAGTGGTCCTAGAGCTCTAGAAATTTCACCCCAAGCTAATTCAAGTATGCTGAATCCAAATCTAACAAAATTGAGAAGATTAGAGTTTTCTAGGTCACCCCATCGAAAAAGTTAGGCCATCTCTGTTCAAAACGGGTATTTTTCTGTTTTTACCCGTTACTTTTTATGACATCATCCCATTTTGTTCCATACCCCGGTTCCTCTCCTTTTTTGTTCCCACCTAGGTACCCACAAAAATGGTCTCTGTTTCTCTGTACTCTCTCCATTTTCCCCACACACACATCTCACTACCTAAAGATATCCCTTTGTTTTACGTGTACATATCTCGAATTTTTTTGTCGACTGTCATTTTTTGAAGAAAATATATCAATACTTTGTCATTTCCTCTTTTGTTGTTTTTTCATAGAGATGGCCTAACTTTTTCAACCGGATGGCCTAGAAAATTCAAATCGCTTCGCTTCGATCGAATTCGGATTCAGCATACTTGAATTAGCCTAGGATAAAATTTGCAGAGCCCTAGAACCTTTGGGAGCAAAGTTAGAAAATTCTGACCGCGACGCGACACGCGACGCATCCGAAATTCCTAACTTTGCTCCCATTGGTGGGATTTTGATGAAAATTTATATCTAGACTAAACTTGGCATGCTGATCAAGAATATTTAGGTCGAAGAGACCCCAGGGATTTCTAGGCCACCGCTAGGAAAAAAATAGGCCACTTACCACTCAAAAAGCTGTACAAAATCGGATTGAGACACGACGACGAGTAGGAGAACACACGTGGCAACAGTTTCCTCACTGCTATCGTATTTGTGCTGACATCAGTGGAGAGCAGCCCGTAGTTCCTAAAAATCGATATTGTAGAGGCTAAGACTACAAACTACAAAACTTACAGTGCAATATTGTAGAGGTGAACCGGGAGGTTGGACATGGCGAACAGGAACACTACGGCACAGAGCATCCGAACTGCCTTCTTTCGGATGCTGATCTGACGGCTTGCTACTCTGAAAGAGAGGAAAATGATAGTGGACCGCGACGCAGCCGCGTCGCAGCACCCAACTTGGCTCCCAGTTGCCAAATCGCTTTGAAAAATGTTATCCAGACCCTATCAAATATGCTGATTCCGTTAAGCAAAAAATTAGGTCATTATCTCGATAGTGGAAAGTTGACTTTTTCAATTTGGTGGGCTAGAAAACCTCAATCTTCTCAATTTTGTTAGATTTGGATTCAGCATACTTCAATTAGCCCAGTGACAAATTTTCAGAGCTCTAGGACCCTTGGGAGCAAAGTTAGAAAATTCTAGCCGCGACGCGACACGCAACGCGCCCGAATTTTCTAACTTTACTCCCAATGGTCGGATCTTTATGAAAATTGTTATCTAGACTAAACTTCATACGCTGATTCCAAAAAAGACAAAGCTGAGACGATATCTAGATAAACAGACAGTTGACCGCGACGCGAGCCGCGTCGCACCCCTTTAAATTTCTATCTCAGCTTCAACTGATCCAATCACGTAGAAAATCGATATCTAGACTAATTCCAACACCCTAATCCCGAATTCCTCATTTCTAGGCCACCACCTGGAAAACTAGGCCATGAACTCACGTCAAATTACACGACGAGAAATGAAGTGTTCGGACCATGTGAAGACACAAAACCGAGATAACTGCAAGGGGAAGGACAAATGAGAATATCGTCTGGACGAGTTGATAATTCGTTTGGAACTCCTCCGACCATGACTCCTTGCACCGGGTTCCCCACTGAAAATTTATCGATTGGTGGGGGGGATAGGCGTACTGTAGGATTACTGTAGAACAAGGGGTACTAGTGGTAGGGATACTGTAGTTCGGATTACTGTAGCCATAGGGTTACTGTAGCTGTAAGGGTACTGTAGGTAGGGGAATGCAGTTAGGGGTACTGTAGCTGTAAGGTGTCTGCATGTAAGGGTACTGATGCTAGGGTTACTGTAGCTAGGGATTACTGTAGCTAGGAGTACTGTAGCTGAGGGTGCTGTTGCTAAGGATACTGTAGTCAAGGGGTTACTGTAGCTTGTGGGTACTGTAGCTAGGATTACTGTAGCTAGGATTACTGTAGCTAGGATTACTGTAGCTAGGATTACTGTAGCTAGGGGTGCTGTAGTTAGGGTTACGGTAGTTAGGGTTACGGTAGTTAGGGTTACGGTAGCTAGGGATACTCTAGCTATAGGTTTACTGTAGCTAAAACTACTGTAGCTAGGATTACTGTTACACCAGGATTACTGTACTTTGACCTACTTTTGTCGTGAAGTTAGGTCGAACAAACGGTGCGCCAGCCAGGTGCAGGGTCACGGGTTCTGGGGACGAGAGAAACATCGCCAGGAGCCAGATTCCTGGAAATACAAAATGTAGTTTGTAGTTTTTGTAGTTTTTGTAGTTTTTGCAGTTTTTGTAGTCTTTGTAGTCCCTTACCTGCTATAACCGATCTCGTCCTCACAAACGGACTTTTCAAGGGATAGGTAATCGCTCTCCACCGTTCACAAGTGATAAATACTAATGACATGATGCTGACGTAGACCGACGTGTTCTGGAAATTTTTTTTTAGGTTTTCGTGCTTATCAGTCTTAAAATCACCCGTTACACGTCTGAAATCTCGAAATTTCTCACAAAACCCCCTGGAAAATTAGTTTTTAGTGATTTTGGGCCTAAAATCACGAATTTTTTCCTGAAAAAACCCCCAAACCTTCCTAAAAGCCCTCTGAAAACTCACATTAATAAAATTGACACTTTTACAGAATACCGACGAGAACCAGAAGGTTTTGGTGACGTCGTTGACGACGGTCAGTGGAAGACAGAAGAGAAGAATTAGGAGATCTGCGATGGCCAAATTCATCAACACCAAGTTGAGAGCGTTGCGCTGGAAAAAGTGTAGTTTGTGTTTATTGCTGCCTAGTGGTTTCAGGTTCTGTTATTATGGTGCCTGCTTGCTGCCCTGATAGGAATCAAGACCCAAATTTTTGTAAAAACAAATTATTTTGTGAAATTTGGAATTCCATCCCAAATATTGAATTTTTTAAAATCTTGCCGAAATTATTTGAAATTTCGAATTACCGCCGGAACTTTAAAAATTTTGAATTCCCGCTGAATATGTGAAATTTCAAACTTCTTCCAAAAGTTTTCAAATTTTGGAATCCCGTCAAATTTTATATGAAATTTCGAAGTCCCACCAAAATTTTCCGAATTCCTTCCGAAATTTTGGATTTTTCAAATTCCCTCCAAAGTTTTGGATTTTTCCTCCAAATTGCTCCATTTTTCGAATACTCGCCAAAACTCTTTGTATTTCGAATTGTTATTGAATTTTAATTCCTCTCCAAAATTTCTTCGAATTTCGAATCCCCCAGTAAATTCAGATTTTTTCAATCGCCGCCAGAATTTCTCAGTTTTTCGAATACCTTCCAACCTGTTCCAATTTTTGAACTGCCAATTTTTGAACATTCATTGAATTCTGAGTTCCAGCTAAATATAGTGAAATTTCGAACTCCCTCCAAAAGTTTTTGAATTTTTTGAATTCAGGCCAAAATTTCAGACTTTTTTGAATTCCCACCAAAGATTTTTGAACTTAGGATCCCCCGCTAAAAATTTCGATTTTTTTAACTTCCGCCAAAAGTTTTTGAAATTTGAACTCCCACCAAACTTTATTCGAAATTTTGAGTTATCAGGAAAACTTTTTCAAAATTTCTCAATTTTCTGGTACCGTACTTTTCTACAATTCTCTGTAGTTCTCCCAGTCAAATCAACACAATTTTTTGTAGTTTTTGTAGCCATAAGCCTCTCCACCCCACCCCTGGATCCCTGTTTCTACCCCTCAACCATTCCCCCCTTCCAGAAAAACTAAAAATGTTAATGATGTGTATAAAAATAAAAAAGGCGAGGGAGGGTAGGGGTCCCTAATGACTGACCAAAGACGAAAAACGAGAAATGAGAGAAAATAGAAATGGAAATTAGGTCAACAACGAAATCAACAAATTTTGAATGTGTTTGCCCTTTTCAAGAGGAATTTTCTAGAATATTCCAAGGATCTTCTGGAATATTCTGGAGAAATCAACTGGATTTTGACCCCGAAAAAATATTCAGGAATGGGCTCAGAGCAGACCAGATTTCGGGAGAGTGAGATTGTAAAGACTAAGCGATTACAAACTACAAAATTTCCTTAGCCTCTACAAAACTGGAGAATGCTGTAAATTGCTTAGTTTCGGATCGTTTTTTATGGTTTTTGGAGCCAAATCTTCAGAATTTGACGGGCTACTATCTTACGGTAAATTTTTTTCTCGGTTTCTACGCTCCATTTCACACGGACTTTTACAAATTTCATATTGCGTCTTTAAAATCTGACAGTAAGCCGCGCTCAAGCCAAAGGAGCGCGCACCATGTTTCCAGAGCACTTTTCAGTAATAACTTTCGATCAAATGTTGTTAATATTTTATTCAACATGACACGAAGAAAAATTTCTATTCAATTTGATTCAAAAAAGCTTAGGCCCCGATTTTTAATTTTTCAACAAAATGAGAAAAATGCCTACGTATCGCTGAGTCGCCACGCAGTTAGCATGCGACCCTACAGTAAGACAGAGCCCGCGAATCAAACCTTTGGAAAACAAGTACAAAAAAACTCACTGTGCTAACTACAAACCTACGACCAAGCCATTTTGTGAGTTTGTAGAGGCTAAGAGACTACAAACTACAAATTTTCGAAAATTTCAGATTCCCCATCTTTTGATTTCATTTTTTTCCTTGTTTACCCATGTTCATCCATTCGTCATCCCCAAAATTTCCTCGAAAAATCCGAATTTCCCACTAAATAATTTATTACCTTCTTCAAGAAAAATCCCCTCCCAAAAAATATAAATTTTTCTTCGAAGGAAAAAAAACAAGATCTATAATCTTCTCCATGATCAGAGACTAAACTTTAGGATTTTAGGATTCAGGAAATTTTTTTTCCTAAATTTACCTTTAAAAAAAGGATAATCAGAGAGTATTCATGGTGGGAAATGTGCGTCATCAAAAGGGGAAAAATGAGATTTTTTCGTTGCAAAAAGGAGCGATAAGGAAGATATTTTGGGAAGTGAAAAGTTTCGATTAGCCTCTACAAAATGGAAAAGTGTGACCGGGAGATCGAAGTAGTCTATTTTTAACCTGAAGCTGTGGTTCTTAAAGGCTTAGGGGACAGGCTACAAACTACAAATTATTTTTAGCCATCTCTAGACAGTTGAGAATTGAGCTTCAAATTTACAAATTTTCAGACTCGATTTCATTCGATTTTCTGAAAAATTAGAACAGAATTAAATTTCAGTTTTTTTTCCAAAAAAATTCCAAACTTTTATTTGTTCTCATTTTTCAGAAAATCGATTAAAATCGAGTCTGAAAATTTGAAAACTTCACGTCTAATTTTCAACGTTTTCGAAATGTCGCGGAGCCCAAAAATAGGTTGTACAGCTTGAACTTACAGGAATTTCACGTTTTGTAGAGGCACGGTAAATTTTTTTGTACGTCCAATTTTTTTCTCGGTTTCTACACTCCATCTCACACGGACATTTACAAATTTCATACTACGCAGTTTAAAATGTGACAGTAAGCCGCGTTTAAGCCGAAGGAGCACGCACCATGTTTCCAGAACACTTTTCAGTAACAACTTTTGAACAAATTCTGTCAATACTATATTCAATATGATGCGAAGAGAAATTTCTATTCAATTTGATTCAAAAAAGCTTGGGCTCTGATTTTTAATTTTTCAACAAAATGAGAAAAATGTCTACGTATCGCTGAGTCGCCACGCAGTTGGCATGCGACCCTACAGTAAGACAGAGCCCGCGAATTAAACCTTTTGAAAACAAGTACGAAAAAATTCACTGTGGGCTCTTGGAAACAATCCCAAATTTAGAGTAAAAATCTAAATCCGTCATTCCCAAAACTCCCTAAAAACGACATTCCTCTCCCTCCCTCTTCATTATTTTTTGCCTTCCCGTTCTCTGAAATTCCCCATGTTCATGTCATCAAAACGTTTCCTTATCCTCTCTATCCTCCTATGCTCAATGAGGTGTCATGTTCAATGCTCAAAGCTTAGCCGCCTCAAAACCTCTTTCATCAAAAAAACTTTCGATTTTTTCATTAGACACAGGACGACGTGTCTATCTAACTAACATGACGCGGTGCCTGAAAACATTCCATGGGCGAGTGTTTTCATTAAAAAATGTTTATCTTTTTCGGGAATACGGGGCTGGCTGTGACGAAAACGGATAGGAAGGAAGAGGGAGGAAGAGAGTTTTATGCTTTTGGGAATGGGATGACAATTTAAATGAGAACACAGAGGAGGTTTACCAGAGAACAGAGTAGGGGTGACTAACTACAAACTACATTGGGTAAGCCTCGACGAAAACTGAGCGACTACAAACTACATTTGGTTCTAAAAAAATTGTTGGACAGGTTATTTGAGGTTCTAAAACTTTCGATTGAAAAAACCATCAAAAACGGCCAAAAACTAACAAAATTACAGCAATTTAAAGTTTTGTAGAGGCTAAGGACAATTTGTAGTTTGTAGTCGCCTAAACCTCTACGAAAGTAATCTCCAAATTCGGAAAGTACAGAAGCTAGAAAATCTCTAAGACGCCCCTGTCCAAAAATCATCAAAATCGGTCAAAAACTTACAAAGTTAGAGGGGTTTCGTGTTTTGTAGAAGCTAGTTTTCATCCCACGCCGCAACAAAACTTTTTGAGAGACTACAAACTACAATACCTTCCTTAGCCTCAACAAATCATGTTGTCTTTGTAACTTTGCTAGTTTTCAACGGATTTTGATGGTTTTTGGACAGAAATGTTCAGAATTTTCTAGAAATTTTTTAGAGAGGCTTGGTGTTTACAAACTAGAATGAATTCGTAGCCTCTCATTGTAAAAAAGGCTCAATAGTTGCCAAAAAAAAAGTTAGCCTCTACAAATGATAAAGGACTATTTGGAAGAGAGTGGTTTTTTGGAGACTATAAACTACGATTTTTTGTAGTCTTCATATTCTAAATTGTCTACGTAAAGCACCCCTTAATTTCAGTTCTAAGAACTACATTTTTGTGACATTTCCGTAAATATTTTTAGACGTCTTATCCCCATTTTTTGGGATAATCCTACATCCAAAAGGACAACAAACTTTTGGATGTTTGAGCTTTTTTTCGCAGCAGCTGAGGAGATAAGGATAATAATCATAATAATCCTAAGTCAGAGACACTTTTTTGGTTGATAAGGGCTTGATGTGTTTGTGACGTGTAGAGGCTAAGGAATGTAAAAAAGGAAAAAACTCAGATTTAGTGTTTCATTGAATTTTAGGATTCAATAGGCACCAAAACTACAAAAACTACAAAATTAGCCACCTACCATCGACTTATTCGTCGCCACCACCACCACAACCAACGTGTTTCCGATCACACCAATCAACATCATTGAGCCCAGGACGAAGACGAACCTGCAAACATAACAATGAGCTACAGTAACCCAAAATTGCTGTCAATCAAATTTTTGAACCCTATTCAATAAATCGGAGATAGCCGAACTTTCTCTAGCGGTGGCCTAGGAATCCCTGGGGCCTCTGAGACCTGAATTTTCTTGATCAGCATGCCGAGTTTAGTCGAGAAATCAATTTTCATCAAGATCCGACTATTGGGATCGAAGTTGGAAGTTTTGGATGCGTTGCGTGTCGCGTCGCGGCTCAAGTTTTCTAACTTCGCTCCCAATAGGCCTAGAGCTCTAGAAATTTCCCCACAGACCAATTTAAGTATGCTGAATCGGTACTTAACAAAATTGAAAAAATTTGAGTTTTTTGGATGCGTTGCGTGTCGCGTCGCGGCTCAAATTTCCTAACTTTGCTCCTAAAGGTCCTAGAGATCTAGAAATTTGGCGCTGAACTAATTCGAGTGTGCTGAATCCGAATTTGATAAAACCGAAAAGATTGGAGTTCAATTTTTTTTATTCTTACAGTACCCTTCCAAGAACTACAGTAACCCAACAACCCTTATTATCCAGTTGGTCCCTCCCTACAGTACCCCTATATCTTCCCTATTTTTTTCTTCCGCTTTTCCTCTCTCCCGTCACTTGACGCGTGTCACTTTGACATCCTTTCCCTTCCCTCCCACACAACCACCCCTAATTTAAACACGACAACGAACTTTGTGAAAAAAAAACAGAGACGCGGAGGGAAATTGTCACTTTTCAAGGAAGAGAGTTCTACGCTCAATTTGAAATTTTTCACAGATCCAGAAGTTGAAAAAACTCAAGGAAGTGGAAAATCTGGATGGGGTATACTGTAGGTTTTGGGGAATTTTTTAGAGACAAAATCTCAAATTTTGAGGAGGAAAAGACTGAAAATGGTCCGAGATCGAGCTAAGCCCCGCCCACTTTTTTTGATTGACAACAGTATATAAAACAGTATTTTTTATGTAAAGCGTAAAGCGGAGATGGTCTAAAGGAATCTCCGGGGCATCTGAGGCCTGAAGATTCTTGATCAGCATGCCAAGTTTAGTCGGAAAATCAATTTTCATCAGGATCCGTCCATTGGGAGCAAAGTTGGAGATTTTGGATGCGTTGCGTGTCGCGTCGCGGCTCAAATTTTCTAACTTTGCTCCCAAAGGCCCTAGAGCTCTAGAAATTTGGCGCTGGGGTAATGTAAGTGTGCTGAATCCGAATTTGACAAAATTGAAAATATTTCTTCCGCTTCCCCAGTTCGACGCAGCAGGTATTCCCCTTGTTTGGAAATTTTCAACGCGGGTTCGGGTCCCACCCGGGGTCAAACTTTTTTTTTCTTTTTTTTGACCTACCACTGCTCGACAGCATTCGGCCACAATGCATCCGCGATAATATCCTCGTACTCCTCGTGCGTTTTCACTTGTAGACCAATTATTTGACTCGTGTCGTAGTCATCGAATTCGGATGATGATGGATCGATATTGGAGGAGGAAGAGGAGGTGTAGTTGTCCATTTTTGTTTAGTGTTGCATTCCTGGAAATTGGGTGGAATTTAGGGGGGAAAATGGGAAAAATACAAAAAAATTGGGCGAAAAATCTCAAAAAATAGATTTTTCAGAGAATTTCGGAAACAAAATTCTGAATTTTTTCGATTTTTCGATTTTGTAGAGGCTAAGAGAGCCTATAAACTACAAAACAATCCTTAGCCTCTACAATTTTTTTCCGAAAAAACCTAAACCTTATTTTCGGGATTTCCAAAATTTTTCAGATTTTCCCAGAATTTTTTTTCCTGGGAACCCCCAAAAAACGACAAAAAAAGGAGAAAAAACACCGGGGAAAATTCAATTTTCACCCCCCGTCTAAGGAGGAAACTGAGAAGCGAGAGATAGAGAGAGGAAAGGGGGCGGAGCCTCCCCCCTAGACCCCAGGCTCCGCCCCCTTCATCATTTGGGGGTCCGTCCGCAATGCTCCTGTGACGAAAACATTGGATTATCTTTGGAGAAAAACATAACTTTTCTGGGGAAAAGTACCCAAAAAAATGAAAAAAAACGGAAGAAAAACTGCGGGATGAGATTATGGATTAGGTTTCAAAGGGGCGGAAAAAGGGACACTGGGGCGGAAAAGGGGACAAGTAGTCGTGGGAAATAAAATTGGGAATAAAAAAGGAAGGAAAAACAGAGATTTAAGGTGCAGAATGAGTTATTTTTAGTCTAAAAAAAGGGCTGTTTGTAAGCAGACCAGAGTAGAATGGAAGCAGCTCGAAAAACGCAAAAAACACGGTAAAATTTTTTGTACGTCCAATTTTTGTCTCATCTCACATGGGCTTTTACAAATTTTATATTGCATCATCAAAATGTGGCAGTAAGCTTAAGCGGAAGGAGCGCGCACCATGTTTCCAGAGCACTTTTCAGTAATAACTTTCGATCAAATTCTGTCAATATTTTATTCAACATGATGCGAAGAAAAAGTTATATTCAATTTGATTCAAAAAAGCTAAGGCCCTGATTTTTAATTTTTCAACAAAATGAGAAAAATGCCTACGTATCGCTGAGTCGCCACGCAGTTGGCATGCGACCCTACAGTAAGACAGAGCCCGCGAATGAAACCTTTTGAAAACACGTACAAAAATTCACTGTGAAAAAAACGGAATACTTCGCACTTCTCAATTATCTGCGTCTTTCCAAAACCATCTTTCCAATAAGTTCCAAAACTTTTTTCTTGAGAAAAAAATTTGACCAAAAAAATTTGTTTCCAAAAATTTTTTTTTTCAAAAATCAATGTCATCGTTTCAAAATATCGCGGTTTCGAAGTGTCGCGGTTTCAACTTTTCTCGGTTTTTGTCGCAGAGCCAGAAAATCCCATACGTCGTAGGTGTTGAGAAAGTCAACTACAAACTACACAACTCTCCTAGCCTCTACAAAAAAAAACTAGAACCAGCTTGATTTTGAGAAGCTTCAATAGCTCTATTTTCGTGGCTCTATGGGAAATTGTACTTTTTTGATTTTCTGACCAAAAGCAAAAAAAAAAGTTCAACTACTATTTTTCCAGATCAATTACTTTTTGAACTCTCCTTGAGATTCTAAAACTCTGAAAATCTATTTACGGCACCAAAAATTTTCAGATACCCTATCTGAAATTTAGGGGGGTAGACGGAGCAAAAAAAAGTAAAAAAGCAGCTGGAAAAAACCAGTCATTTTTGGGTTTTTGACCACACTCTGACACCCAGAAAAGCTCTTTATTTTGGATTATTTTCGGTTTTCTAGATTTCCGGAGAGGCTTAGAGAAAGACCAATTGAACAGCACATTGGCGGCTACAAACTACAAAAAGCTGCTTAGAAGAGCCCCTGGAATATAAGTACCAGAAATTTCCAGAAGATCCAAATAAAAAAAAACAAAACCGGAAGAAAAAAACGAGGAAATACGAATCAGAGAGGAAGAAACTTCTAGAAATCCCCCCTCAAAAAAAGTGATGTAACTCTGCCCGATTTCTAGTGTCTAATAGTTCTTGGGGCACTTCCGCTCTAATGATAATTTCGAGAAGTGCAATTAGAGCGTGTTTGCATCACTAGTTTCAACGGGTTAGGAGAGAGTACTTGAGCATTTTCAGCACATCTATTGGGGCCGGAGCCCCCTTAGGAATTAGTATTCTAGGAGCATTTTGAGAGCATTAAGAGCATTCCAGGAGGGGGGAGGGTGTGTTTTTATAGGAACATCATTTGAGTCTAGACTAGAGAGAGGAATTGTACTGAATTCTCTGCAGAGCTTATTTCTGGTAAGGTAATGTGCCGGTAAATATACCTGAAGCTTGCAAAAAAAGGAAAAACTTGCAAAGAATTTGAAATATTGTACTTTTTTTTTGGGAAAAAGGCGTAAAATTGGAAATTCTGAAAAAATGGAATTCCTGGAATTTCAGAGCATAACGTCTAGGGGGTCTAAGTGCTCAAGGAGCACAACACAGCCCGGCGAAATCGACGCGACGCGCAAAACGTGCTCACAGTCAGCAATGGACTTCAACAATTCTCTATGATTTTTTTGATTTTACTACATGAAAGTATGTATTTGAACACGCTGAATCCGAAAAATTTGGTTTCGATAGGGCTTTATCACTTAGTTTTTGAGATAATAGTTGTTGGAAACATCGACTTTCCGTCGATTTTTGTATTTCTTTCTTACAAATATCGCATTATCTCAAAAACTAAGAAATGAAGCCCTATCGAAACCAATTTTTTTGGATTCAGCGTGTTCAAATACATCTGTTCATCTGATAAAAACAGAAAAATTATAGAAAATTCGGTTGTTTCATAGTTGTTCCGCACCCGCGTCGGTTTCGCTGGGGCCGTGATGCGCCACTGTCAAAAAAAAATAATACGCTCTCAAAAATTGTTGTGGTTGAACACTTTTTTTTTGCACAACCATTTTCCCAGCTTTGACACAACTTTTCTAATCAGAATCCTCCGTAAAATCAGAAGTTCCGACCTTTTCAATATGTAGTCTTGATCTGTTTTCTTCAATTCTAATTGATGTTTTTCTAGAAATTATTGGAGCATCACAGAAGATCAAAAAGTGAAACTTGCAAAATATTTTCCTAGATTTCGAAATAAAGCACACAGAAGGTCCTAAAAAACTTGTTTGAAAAAATCGGATTTCAGATAATTCTCAAATCGGATCAACATTATACACATGATTCTATGCTGAAAGCCTTCAAAAAACCCTTCGATTAGCTCCAAAAACCATGAAATCGGACAAAAACAAACCGAGTTTATGCCCGATGTCCTGGGGCCTCAAGACTGTCAAGGGTCTAAAACTGCCGAAGAGCCGGAGGCGCGCCGAGCAACTCCAGATTTTCGGCTTGGTTACGGAAACTGTCTGTCGTTCGGCTTGGTCGAAAAACCATCTAAAAAGCTCCAAAACTAGCCAATTTACAGTGGTTTCAAGTTTTGTAGAGGCTAAGTAATTTTTTTGTAGTTTGTTGTCGTCTAAGCCTCTAGAAAACCTGTTTTATCCTCCACAAAGGCAAAACGTAAGCCAAAAATCTTGAAATTTCTGAAAAACCTGTCGGTTTTGGTCCAAAAACAATCAAAAAAGCTCCGAAACTAACAAAGTTACAGTGATCTGAAGATTTGTAGAGGCTAAGGTATTGCTTGTAGCTTGTAGTCGTCTAAGCCTCTAGAAAACATTTCTTTTTTTCCACAGAGACAAAACGTGAGCCAAAAAGCCGGAAACTTCTCAAAACTCTCTTAGTTTTGGTCCAAAAACCATCAAAAAAAGCTCCAAAACTAACAAAGTTACAGTGGTTTCAATTTTTGTTGAGGCTAAGGACTTTTTATAGTTTGTAGTTAGCTTAGCCTCTACAAAAGTCCCAAATGCCCTGATTTCAGATTTCTAGATCTCCAGCCACCCAACAACAAAACTACTTCCGTTTTCATTTTCGCCAACGAATTCTACAAAACAACCGAAATACAGACAGACATCAAGGGGGGGATCTAGAACAAAATGACATAATAATAATGAATCATGAATATCTCACAAAAACACCTTCCCATCCCCTCGAAAAATGACTATTTGAAGGCATAAAATGTGACGAAAAACCTGACAAACATGTGTGCTCATTTCAATGACTCTGTGGAGCATCATGATGAGCAGGAGGAGGAGGAGCACATCTTCTCTAAGAGAGATGCCTTCTTCAGTGAAATGTTTGCTTAACTAAACCAATTTTAGGGGCGTTAGAAGAAGAAGAAGGAGTGAAAAAAGTGAAAAAAAAAAAGATGGAGAAGTCTTCAAGATGGCGTTGATGAGTTAAGGAGATAGAGAGAGGGAGGAGAGACGCAGAGAAACTAGAAAATCAAAGGGAGATGGGATTTTTGAAATTGAGAAATGGGGGGCTAAAAGTCATCAAAAACCGCCAAAAACCCACAAAACTACAGAGATTTTAATTTTGTAGAGGCTAAGGTCCCTACAAACTACAGAACTTCCTTAGCCTCTACAAGACTTTCTCTGGAAAGGTCTCTACCAAGCCTCTAGCGAAAATTCCCTAAATTTCGGTTCTAAAACCATAAAAAACGCTCCAAAACCCACAAAACTACAGTGAATTGAAATTTTGTAGAGGCTAAGGAGGTTTTGTAGTTTGTAGTCGTACAAACAGCCGCGAAATGAAACAAAAAACCCGTCCAAAAACATGGGAACTATCAAAATATGGTCGGTGGCCTAGAAACCCCAAGTTTTGGACCAGCAGTTTACTCATGGCTTGTGGGTACTTTCCTGAACCGTCTTGACGCGCTGATTTCAAAGATAGCATTCACATCGAAATCGGACGAAAATTGGCAGAGATACGATAGGTTAGGAAAAAAAATTATTCTGAGCAATTCTACAAAAACTGTCGGATTTTCTCAGAAAGGCACCAAAATTCTTACTTTTTTCGCTGTGAAAACCGACAAAAATGGCCCAAAACTGATTAAACTACAGTGATTTTGTAGAGGCTAAGCTCCCTACAAACTACAAAAGGTCCTTAGCCTCTACAAAACTAAAAATCACTGTAACTTTGTTAGTTTTTGACCATTTTTGATGGTCTTTGGACCAAAATGATTGGAATTTTGTCGGAAATCCGTCAAATGAGTCTTCGGAATCCTTAATTTCAGCTCAGAAGCACTTGTGATTGACCTGAATCCTCTAGAACTTTTCTGTAAGCCTCTACAGATTTTCAAAATGTTTAAATCGCGGGCTCTGCCTTACTGTAGGGTCGCATGCTAACTGCGTGGCGACTCAGCGATACGTAGGCATTTTTCTCATTTTGTTGAGAAATTAAAAACCAGGGCCTAAGCTTTTTTTGAATCAAATTGAATAGAAACTTTTCTTTGCATCATGTTGAATATAATATTGACAGAATTTGATCGAAAGTTATTACTGAAAAGTGCTCTGGAAACATGGTGCGCGCTCCTTCGGCTCAAGCGCGGCTTACTGTCAGATTTTAAAAAAATTTACCGTGACAGAGTCCACAAAAAATATGATCGTGATTGAAATACCCTAATTTTGGTTCAAAAACCCGTAAAAACGCCTCAAACCTTGAAAAAAATTCAACTAATCTAGATTATCCAACAGAAAAAAAACCAACATATAAACTTAGGCGGATTGAAAAAAAATGGCTAGAGAAAGATCCTTATCTTCCAAAAAACTTGAACATTAGACAATGGTTTCATGAAAAACGGTCAAAAACTAACCAGGTTTATGCCCGGTGTCCCGGAGCCTCGATCCTATCTAGGCTCGAGAAAACTGCCAGAGCGCCGGAGGCGCGGCGAGCAACTCTGGTTTTTGAGTGGTTTTTTTTATCATTAGGTTTTATAGGTCAAAATGCGAAATGTTATTCACCAAGATCATCTATTTTCCTAGACATTTTTTGATCTTCTTCTGATGCTCCAATGAGATTTCCTATTAGTACAAATGGCTGGATTCAAAGAGAACAGATCAGAAATACAAATTGTAAAGGTCAAAACTTAGGATTGGAGGATTCTGACTTCTAGAATTCTGGTGAAAACACGATTTTCAAGGGAGGAAGCTGCCAAAACGCCGTAGGCGCGTTTCCAGCCATTTTGATCCAAAAACCACCAAAAAAGCTCTAAATCTAACAAAGTTACAGCACTTTTGAGTTTTGTAGAGGCTAAGCCATTTTTGTAGTTTGTAGTCATGCTTAGCCTCTACAAGATGATCTCCCCATCAAAAATGACACAGGAAATGATCATTGATGCATCCCAGGGAGCATCATGTTTTCTTTTTTTTTTGAAAAAGGAAATGTTACTTGACACCTTCCCTAGACATTCCCAAGAAAAATTATTCAAAAAAATTTGAAAAAACGAGGAAAAATATGACAAAATGTGTGTGTGAGTAACAATGGATATATCTGGGAATTTGTGGGTGTGAATGGAAAGGAAGATGACCGGAAATTTGATTTTTAGTACAGAAAAAAAGTTGGGCGGGAAACTGGAGTCATGTTTTCCGGAAACTCCATTTTCCGGAATTGGAGGCGTGAATCTGGGAATTGACGTAACATTTTTTCGAAAATCAGATACAAAAATCACAAAAATACATTGATTTTGAACTAGGATTTAGAATGGTAGTGGAATTCCAAATTCTGAGGAAGAGAAAGATCCTGAGACACTTTTTTAGAAATTCTGGGAAAAAAATTTTTGACGAAGATTTTTTCCCGGCAGTACCACCACCAAAAGCTCAAAAAACAGGAAACAAGGTGATCATGTTTACCGGAAGGAAGCTCGATTTCCGAAGTGAAAAGGCGGAGGTGTTGGAGGTCAGGTTCAAAAAAAAACATTACGTTTTCCGAATAGTTAAGTGCAGTTTGATACTGTCTAAGCAGGAAGTATCTCAGTAAAAAAATGTCCCGCCAGAATTTTTGATTTTTTGAGTTCCCGCCAAAATGTTTAGATTTTTGAACTCTCCTGAAAAATTGCATCTGGAAAGGTTCTTCTGGAAGACACCAGAATGTTTTGGACGGTAACTTCTTGTCATTGAACTTTCGGATTACTGTAACTACCTTAATCCTACAGTAATCTCCACCATTTTGTTTGTGTACTATTGGGAGTCCCGTAGATACTACAGGCAAAAATAGAACAAAACTGAGCACTCTGAACCTGTTTTCTAGATATTGTTGTGTAATCCGGTTACGGTAGCTACCGTATTCCTACAGTAATCCAAGCTCCAAACGTTATAGAAATGAAGCGCTTGATAACCCCTGCCCACATGACAAATATAGTAACAAAGTTATTCAGTGACAATTTCTGGATGGACACACAGACATACAGACAGAGCTGAGCGCTTAGATTTTACGTACCCTCTAGGTGCGAATGGGGAGAAATCTTTGGGATATCCAGAAACTGAAAAATAGAGTCTAGGAGAAAAGTGGGCTCTTTGAAAAACGTGCACCGGAAATTGGAAGCTTAAAAAATCCGGCATCTAGCTTAAACCTGTTTTGATCAAGCTGTGTATAGTTTTGTGTTATAATCCAACAAATTCGGGCTTGGTTTTCCTAAGATCGGCCGAAAAATTTAAGACCGGCCGAAACAAGACCGGCCGAAAATAAGACCGGCCGAAGAAATTTTCGAACCCCAGAAAAATTATCGCCGGCCGAAATAAGACCGGCCGAAAATATAGCCGGCCGAGGAGCAATGACCCTTGTCACCGGCCGAACACCAAAATAAGGCCGGCCCAAATCTATGAAAGGACCATCCAAGAATTGAAAATTAACACCCGGAACCCCCAAATTTCCAGGATTAATGACTTGATTTTCTGGTCTGAAAGCTTTTTCGTTGTATTTCCTAAGCCTGTTTCGATAGTGGGCCAAGTGATACATCCTTCGAAGCGTAAAACACTACTATTAGAACAGGCTTAGGAAACTAACGGCCCATTTGGAGCAAAAATTCAAAAATTTCAAAAAAAGTCCACAATTCTTGGCCTATCCTTTTACAGATTTGGGCCGGTCTTATTTTCGAGCTCGGCCGGTGATAAAGGTCTTCTCTCTTCGGCCGGCTTTAATTTCGGCCGGTCTTATTTCGGCCGGTGATAATTTTTGGGGGTCCTAAAAATTTCATCGGCCGGTGTTATTTTCGGCCGGTGATATTTCGGCCGGTCTTAATTTTTTTGGCCGGTGTTAGGAAAACCAAGCCCAAATTCGATTACTTTTGCACAGTGAATTTTTTTGTACGTGTTTTCAAAAGGTTTCATTCGCGGGCTCTGTCTTACTGTAGGGTCGCAAGCCAACTGCGTGGCGACTCAGCGATACGTAGGCATTTTTCTCATTTTGTTGAAAAATTAAAAATCAGGGCCTAAGCTTTTTTTGAATCAAATTGAATAGAAATTTTTTCAATCCAAATTATCAAAATTCACACACTCAAAAGCTTCCCCAAAATCGGTTCCACTTTCCCATTCTTCATACATTTTTTCTATTGAATATCAATGTCTAGCAAAACTTATAAGGAAAGAGCTTTTCTAACAACTTTTCCGACTACAATACCTACTCATCAAGACCTGAAAGAAGCTGAAGAAGTGTAACCTATCTCTCCGTTATACACTCAAACAGATCACTAATCAGACGTGCATTTATCCTGTTACCTACTACTTCTACTACCCACTATTATTCCCTATTTCCACATCACAAATCAGTGGAATAATTGTTAAGTGAAACGGAAGAGAGAAGAAGAAATGAAGCAGCTCGAAGAAAGCATACTGAATCATCAGGCCTCGAAAAGATCAGGCAGAGAATTTGAGAGGAATTTTTGGGTAGAAGAATTGGAAGAAGGAGGGGTTAAAAATGACAAAAAACGGGGTTTCAAGGAAAAAAATCAAGAAGTTTAGGACTAAAAATGATTGGAACAGGTTTGGATGGGAAAAAGAAAAAACAGGAACTAAAACTGGCTGATTTTCGAGAGTTTAGGATGCAAAAAAAGAAGAAAAACGGGTTCTGAGCAGAAAAACTCCAGGAGCAAGCTCAAGAAAGTTACTGAAGCCACGATTTTTTGAGGAGATCAAAGAGCCCAAAATGCTCATTTTCAAATAAAAATTCATGTATGTATTTTAAGAGCCACAAACTACAAAAACCTGCTAGTACTGCAAAAACAGTGATTGCCCAGTATGATATCAGAAATGTACCTTTTCAAAACTGTGCTCCCTAATCCTATTTGTCCCCTCTCAAACCCACCTGTAGCCTAAATTAGGAGAAAAGTTCCGGGAAATGCGCACGTTATCAGTGCAAATATTGTTCTGCAAAAACATATGGCAGTTGGAAACTTCGAGAGATAAAAGAATTAAAAAATTAGGAGGAAAAAGTGTGTTTGAAGCATTAGAAACCAAAAGTTCACTGTTTTTTGTGGTGCGATGAAAAATGAAAGAATTTTTCTAGAATAGTCTAGAAAACTCTTTTAGTTTTAGTATTTCTGGACAAGAATTCTCCAATTTTCCGTGTTTTTTTTTACTTTCCGCAACGGCTCCCATTCTTGCTCTCATCAAGTTATCAGTCTGACTCCGAGCCTCCGGCGCATTTGCAAGCTCAACTTTCCGTCGCCACGCTCCTTAATTTTGCGACTGCGCCTCTCCTTCATTTACTTACCAACTAAGGGAAAGACTCTTTAGTTTTTTTCTTACTTTTTCCAACCAATTAAGAGGCTTAGTAATTTTTTAATATTTTGTAGTCGCTTAGCTTCTACCGAAAAAATTTGGCAAGCCACTGACCTAAAAATCATCAAAAACAGTTCAAAACTTGTGGAAACTACTATCCTTCACAGCGTAGGGGCAAGGGTCCAGACTGCCGAGGCGCCGGAGGCGCGGTGATCAATTTTAGGTTTTCTGAGCTAAAAAAAATTTCGGGAGAAATTGTAGTTTGTAGTTACTAAGCCTCTACAGAAAAAATTCTGAAAATTTTGGTCCAAAAAACATCAGAATCGGTCAAAAACTGATCGAGTTAGAGTGGTTTGAAGATAGTTTGTAGAGGCTAAGAAGATTTTGTAGTTTGTAGTCGTCTGAGCCTCTACAAAAATTGAATATCGCGGTTATTGCAGGTACATAAGCTACAAATTTCCTAAGCCGCTTTGTTTAAAAAATCAACGAAATCCGTTGGAATCTAGCTGACACACAGCCAGTACAAGTTTTTGTTGAGGCTAAGCGATTTTTGTAGTTTGTAGCCGCTCAGCCTCTACAAAAAACCTACGAAACAAACAAAAAAGGCTCTCTTTTTCTTCGGAAAAACAAAACCAAAATAAAGTGAAAAGAGGTGCGAAAAGCTCTATTTATCTGACGGAAATGCGATTTCCGATCGATTCCCCCCCAAAGAGTTCTTGTGCTCCCCAAGAAGAGGAGAGTGACTGCTTATTCGAGGTGACATTTTCAAACTGAACTACCAAACGAAAGAAGAAAAACGAGAAAATTGTGGTTTTGTAGGAGGGGAAATACGTAGCTGACAGACTGGTAAATTGTAGGGCGTGTTTCACTAAAAAGAGACCCATTTTGTATTTTTTCAAGGGAGCTAGGATGCAAATCTAGACGAAAAAATCTGAAAACAGAGGAAAACTGTCTAGGATAGCAGTTTTGATATTGTCTCAAGAGTTCTCAGTGTGCTTAATGAAAATGTTTTTGTGCGTACAATTTTTCTCTCGGTTTCTACGCTCCATCTCACACGGACTTCTACAAATTTCAAATTGCGTCTTTAAATTCTGACAGTAAGCCGCGCGCACCATGTTTTCAGAGCACTTTTCAGTGATAACTTTCGATCAAGTTCTGTTAATATTATATTTGACATGATGCGAAGAAATAATTCCATTCAATTTGATTCAAAAAAAAAGCTTAGGCCCTGATTTTTAATTTTTCAACAAAAAATGTCTACGTATCGCTGAGTCGCCACGCGGTTGGCATGCGACCCTACAGTAAGACAGAGCTTGCGAATGAAACCTTCTGAAAACACGTACAAAACAATTCACTGTGCTTAGCTCAGGTTTTTGGATTCAGAAACATAAAAATAGTAGCAACTAACCTGAACGTCCTAGATGCTCCTTGCTTGTTTTGATGACTTGCCGCTTTCAGTTTTCTCATTGTTGATGAGACTTCTGGAGCTGACTGTCAGGCTGAGGTACGTTGTGAACGGAGACTTTGTCTGTAAGATTAATAGAAGGCTCTTAAAAATGATATCAGTGAAGAGAAAAAAAATAAAGAAAAGAAAAAATATAGAACCGAGTTCTGCATAAAGTTTTGAAAGCAAAAAGAAAATTTTCGAAGTTATTCTCACCTAACAGAACAATACTGAAATCCAAAAGAAGAAGAAAACGAGAGGAAAAATCGATAAAAGGTACCTGTCTTCCTCAGATAATGACGTCCTGCACATCATACGTTACCTCCATTGATCTCCTATTTTTTGATCTACCACTACGTGTAGTCAACCAGGACAGTGTGATCTGTCCCTTTGGGACAAATTCATTCTGTCAAGTGACCTCAGAAACAGCTGTGTCATTTTTCACAACTAACTACTCAGGACCCGAATGACTACAAACTACAAAATGAATATCATTAGCCTCTACGAAAAGCGACTACAAACTACTTTTGGACCAAAAATTTGCGAAATTTCTTCAGTTTTCCTTAACTCTAATCTTGCGAATAACTTTCTCAAGCATCTAGGAAATCTAGAACAGCTTGCGCGCCTCCGGCGCTTCTGCAGTTTAAGACTCTCGTCAGCTCCAGGCTCCAGAGTATCGGACTTGAACTCTGTTAGTTTTTGATGGTTTATAGACCAAAAAGACTAGAATCTTTCTTTCCCAAACGCTCAGGAACACCTCTACAAGCAACCAGCAGCTCGCCGCGCCTCCGGCGCCCCAGCAGCCCAGATACCTAGGGACTATGTCCAGGAGCCTATGAAAGAGGTAGTTTTGCACTGTTTTTTGATTGAAAAAGACTCTCAAAACCTGAAAAGAAGGTAAAAACCAGAAAAAAAAAATGAAAAAATCCGATAAAAAATCAATAAAAAACGACCCAGAGACGTCCTGCAGTCTCACACCACCAGCTGCAGTCTGGTCGTTTGACCTACCCATATCCCCGCGAGGTGGGGGTGTCATCCCTCTGGGAAATGATGACCCCGAGGGATTTTTGTAGTTTTTGTAGTCTTTTCTTTCTAGAAATTTTCTTTTTTTATTGAAAAAAAAAAATTTTTTTTCCAAAAAATGTTATTTTATAAAAAAAAAGAAGCTCAAGGGAAGAAAAGTGTGTGGGGGGTGAAAAGGGGGCGGAGTCAGGGGAAAAGTGGGACTATCATTTTTGATTTTAGAAAAAAAAAATAGAAAAGCTAGATGACAAAATAACAAAAAAAAAGCGAAAAGCAAAGAAAAATTTTTCAAAAAAAAAAAATTTTTTTGAAAAATTTTTTGTTGAAAATGGGTTACGGTATAGGTCGTGACACACCGGTACAGTATGAAAAATATGAGTTTTAATGGGGGGTGGGCGGGGCTTATTTTTAGGGAAAAAATTGAAAAAAAATTTTTTTTTTGAAAGTTTATATGGGAAATTTTGGGGTGTTTCGTTGGTTTTTCAAAGGGGGCGGGGCTTGGAGGGGGCGGGACTAGCGTTTTTTATGAGACTGGATACTGTAGGAGGATTACTGTACCGAGCAACATCCGCACTTCTTCTTCTTCACGTGTATCAGCTCGACTTTGCCGGCTGGTGGCAGCTCTTCGACGTATTCTTCGTTGCTGCAAAAAAATGATGATTTTGGGAGAAATAATTGTAGTTTGTAGTCATCTAAGCCGCTACAAAGAGAAAAATCTGAGAATTTTGGTCCAAAAACCATAAAAATTCGTCAAAAACGAGCAAAGTTAGAGCGATTTTTTGGTTTGTAGAGGCTTAGGGACTTTTGTAGTTTGTAGTCACTCTAAGCCTCTACAAAACTCTTCCCTGGGTTCAGTGGGCACAAAAACTACAAAACATTTAAGCCGCTACAGAAAAATCCGTCCAAAAAACCATAAAAATACGTCAAAAACTAGCCGAATTACAGCCAAATCAAGTTTGTAGAGGCTAAGGGATTTTTGTAGTTTGTAGTCTCCTAAGCATCTACAAAAATTTTCCCTGGGTTCAGTGGGTACAAGAACTACAAAATCTCCACGCCGCTACAAGAAAAACCGTCTAAACACCATCAAAATCCGTCAGAAACTAACAAAGTTAGAGCGATTTGAAGTTTTGTAGCGGCTAAGAAACTTTTGTAGTCTGTAGTCTCCTAAGCCGCTTCAAAACGGTTCTTACAATCTTTGAGGGTACAAAAGCTACAAAATCTCTAAGCCTCTACAAAAAATCAGTTCAAAAACCCTAAAAATCAGTCAAAAAATGACGAAATTAGGTCGATTTTTTGGGTTTGTGGAGGCTAAGAAACTTTTGTAGTCTGTAGTCTCCTAAGCCTCTCCGAATCGGTCATCTAGGTTTTCGTAGAGGCTAAGGGGCTACAAACTACAAGATATCCAAGCCGCTACGGGAAAAATCTGTCCAAAAATCATCAAAATCGGTCAGAAACTTACAAAGTTACAGCGACTTCAAGTTTTGTAGAGGCTAAGGGATTTTTGTAGTTTTTAGTCGCCCTAGCCACCCCGAATCAATAATCTAAATTCTCGGAGTGGCTAAGAGACTACAAACAACAAAATCTCTAAGCCGCTACATAAAAAACCGTCTAAAAATTGTCAGAATCCGTCAGAAACAAACAAAGTTATAGCAATTTGAAGTTTTGTAGAGGCTAAGGGATTTTTGTAGTTTGTAGTCGGCTAAGCCTCTACAAATCATTCTAGTAGAGGGTTTGGATACACACTTAGTGTCTCCCGTCTTTAAGTAGAGGCTTAGGCGACTACAAACTGCAAAACTTCCTTAGCCTCTACAAAAACTTGATTTGGCTGTAATTCATCTAGTTTTTCACCAATTTTGATGGTTTTTGGACCAAAATCTCCCAAATTTTCAGACTTTTCAGAATTCCCATTGGAAACCAACCGATTATGTTCGGCGAGAAGTGGTTCCGAGTGATTCGACTCGTTCTTCTCATTCTGCACCAATTGCTCTTTGCTCAGCCCATTTTGAAGGTACAGTGGTGACTCGTTGGTGGTTGGTGGTGGTGTGCTTCTGGAAATTCGAAATATTGGTTTTGGAATTGAGTGGCTTAGAGTTTTGGAGAGGCTTAGAGGGTACAAACTACAAATTGTTGCTTAGCCTCTACAAACTTGAAATCTCTGTAGTTTTGTCAGTTTTTGACCATTTTTTATGGTTTTTGGACCGAACTTTTCAGAATTTTGTCTATTTTCACGCTAAACCAAAAAATTCTGTCCAGAAACCACCAAAAAATCTCTAAAATCAACAAAACTACAACGATTCCGAAGTTTGTAGAGGCTAAGGAGCTGCTTAGGCTCTTAGCCTCTACAATTCCTTGAAGAGGCTAAGATTTCGTAGTTTGTAGTTTTTTATCCTCTACCAGAAAAAACAAGAATGTTTTGTAGAGGCTTAAAGCAACTACAAAATTCGCTGAGCCGCTACAAAACTTAAAAATCCTGTAGATTTGTTAGTTTTCAACCGTTTTCGATGGTTTTTGGACCAAAATTTTGGAATTTTGTAAGTTGTAGAGGCTTAGAAAAAAATTTTTGTAGTTTGTAGTTGCTTAGCCTCTACAAAATCCCAAAAAAAGAGAAAAACTCACGCCTGTGAAAAGTGTTGCTGTTTGGTCGGTGTGTTCTGGGCCGATCCGGGTCTGCTCGGCGGGAATGGTTTGTGTAGGTACTGCTCGACGATCGGGTCCACCTCGTGGTACAGTATCTCCTCCGGTCGGAACGGATTTTCAGCGTCCGTCATTTTTCTGAAAAAAAAATTTTTTTTTTTTTGGAAAAATTTTTTTTTCCAAAAAAAAATTCCAAAAAAACTACAAAAACCGAGGTCACGCCCACTCATTTTTGAACCACACAAAATGAACGCCAGTGTACTGAACTTAAAGCACTAACAAAGGGGCGGCCCCGCCCCTTCAAGAAATCTAAAAACAAACCGAAAATGAAGGTCCATTGGTCTGAAAATCTCATTTTTCTCGGAAAAATTTATTTTCCTCTAATAGAACGGTATGTCCTTTTCCACAAAAAAAAAAAGAAAAACTCACTTTGATGGAAGTGGCGGTGAGACGGTGACTCTCCTGACCTCTTCGAACTGTGCTGGCGGTGGAATTGGTGAGGGGGCTTCGGGTACGACGGTCTCCGAAGTCACCACTACTCGGGATACGGGGGCGTCCGGTCTGGAATGAAGTGATGGTTGTGAAATGGAAAAAAAGAGGGGAAACGGGGGAATTAGGAGAAAATTGGTAGTGGATAACGAAAAATTTTTTTTTCTCGGTTTCTACGCTCTATCTCACGCGGGCTTTTACAAATTTCATATTGCGTCTTTAAAATGTGACAGTAAGCCGCGCTTGAGCCGAAGGAGCGCGCACCATGTTTCCAGAGCACTTTTCAGTAATAACTTTCGATCAAATTCTGTCAATATTATATTCAACATGATGCGAAGAAAAAGTTCTATTCAATTTGATGCAAAAAAAGCTTAGACCCTGATTTTAAATTGTTCAACAAAATGAGAAAAATGCCTACGTATCGCTGAGTCGCCACGCAGTTGGCATGCAACCCTACAGTAAGACAGAGCCCGCGAATGAAACCTTCTGAAAACACGTAAAAAAAATCCGCGTGAGTGAAGCTAGCTCGGAAAAATGTTTTTAGAAAAGCAGGAGTTCCGACTTTTTTTTTCGGAAAACGTTTTCGGAAAATTCCGTTACTCCGAAAAAACGCCGGAAAAAATGGAAATTCCGATTTTTTCTGGAAAAATCGTTCCCGAAAAAAAATTTCCAGTGATAATTTCGTATAAATTTCCAGAATTTTTTCTCAGAATTTCAGAATTCATTTCGATTTTCCAGAATTTTTCCCGGAAAAAATGTTCCAAAAAAAAACATAAATTCCAATTTTTCCCGGGAATGGTTTTCGGGAAAGCGCCGAAAAGTGAAAAGTGAAAAGTTTTGGAACAGAGGATTTCCGGAACTTTTCCTGAATAATATTTTTGGGAAAAAACGGAAATTCCAATTTTTCCGGGGAAATCGTGTGAATTCGTTTTCCGTTTTCTAGTTTCCAGTTTTCTAGTTTCCAGTAGGGTTTCCGTAACTTTTTCCGAACAGTTTATGCAAAAAAATCGTGAAAATCTTATATTTCTACTTTTCCCGGGAAAAATTTCAGGAAAATTCGTTTTCCGAAAAAAAAATCTCTAGTGAAAATATCCGAAAATGGGTGTTCCTAAACTTTTCCTGAACGATTTTTTCGAAAAACGAGAATTCTTTTTTTTTTCCTGATAAAAAGGTTCGGAAGAATCGGTAATTCCGATTTTTTCCATGAAAATCGTTTTCCGAAAAAAAATTCCGAGAAAAATAGTTCCGAACATCCCGGGCCACTGTCCCCCCTCCCCCCCTTCAATAGAAAGAACTGAAGCTAATGTGTTCCCCCATAAAACGTGGGCGGAGCCCCACGAAAGAGACCGAATGTCCAAAAAGCGAAGAACAGATGGTTTTAGAAAGGCCTCTCTCTCTTTCCGGGTAATTGGTGTGGGTAAATGTGGTCTCCCTTCTTTTATGATGCAGAGGGGGTGTACCGACTAAGAGGAGAGACCCTTTTAGGCGCAATAATGGGTGTAACGAAGACGAAATGAGGTCAATTAAAAAATGGAAGATGAGGGGATCAAAATGGGTTTGAGAAAGAGCCACAAATGGGTCAGAATGGGGCAAAAATGCTCCAAAACTGCTCAAATTGGCTGGGAATGTTCAAAATAGCTCTACAGTGGCTTGAAAACGTTCAAGGTGCTCAAAAATGGTTTCAAAAGGTCTAAAAGTGACTAGAATAGTCCGGGATAGCTCTGAAATGCTCCAAAGCTGCTTAAACAGGCTTGGAAGGTCTAAAGCACCCCTCTAGTAGGTTAGATAGGTCCAAAATGCTCAAAAATGGCTTTAAAATGTCTAAAAATGGCATAAATAGTCCATGGTGGCTCTGAAATGCTCCAAAAATTGTAAAATTCGCCTCGGAAGGTCTGAAGTACTACTCTGGTGGCCTAGAAAGGTCTAAAACGCACAAAAATAGCCTAAAAAACTATCGATTTTGAGTTCAGATTGCTAGAGCTAAGTTCTATGAAGACGATTTTTTTAAATTACTCAAAAATGATCTAGAACGACCTAAAATTGCTCAAAATTGGCTCAAAAACTGTTTAGAATGGTCCGAAATCCTCTAAAAAAGTCCTGAAATTGCTCATACATAGATCATCAATCCCTAAAGATGTCCCTAGTCTTATTCAGTCTACATTTGTCTTGGAGGACCTAAAAATGCATGAAACAAGCTCAGAAAACGGTCAAAACAGTTCAGAATGGCTCCAAATTGGCTCAAAAAATAGTGATAAATGGCCTGAAATGCTCCTAAACCGCTCAAAAAATCTCAAAATCTTCTGAGGAAAAAAACTTGTTCAAAGTGCTCCAAAAAGCTCTCAAAACCCTCAAATTTGATCCAAAAACCCTAGAATGTTTGTTCCAAAAGCTCCCATCATCATCGATCATCTTTCTCTCTTCCCCCTCTTTTTCTCTCTATCCTTTAACGACTTCCGATTATGGAAAAAGAGGAGGAGAGGATATATAATTGTTGTCGAAAAAAGGGAGAGAGAGCAGGTGCTCTTTGCTCTTTATATGTATTTGCTCATTGTGCACACACACACATGAATGCATCTCTTCATGAAAAAGGGGATGGGCTTGATGTCACTTTTTGATGATGATGATGGTTTTTGGAGAGGCTAAAAGTTGACTACAAACTACAAAAACTGCTTAGCCTCTACAAATCTAGAAATCACTGTAACTTGGCTAGTTTTGAAGCTTTTTCGATGGTTTTTACACCGAAATCAAGGGAATTTTGGAGAGTTTCCGATTTGAAATTTGTAGAAGCTAAGCATCGCTACAAACTACAAATTTTGGATAGCCTCTAAAATACTCAAAATTGCTGTAAATCAGTCAGTTTCGGAGCTTTTTTAATGGATTTTTGGGCTCAAAACTAGTACCCCTCGTCCAAATATATATAGAATATAACCCGTCCAATTTCTTTTTGCCAATTTCCCATTTTCATTCTAAAAGCGGAGACACATATGTACACTTTCTATCTATTCAATTCTCTTTTCATTCTTCTCCTCCTCTACTGACTGACACACAATCAAAAGCACTATTAATTAGATTACTTTCCCTCAATTTAGAGAGAGAAGACATGTTGGGTCACCCAACTGGTCATTGGGACATAGGAAAGAGAAAGATATGGGAAAGAGAGAAGGAAAACAAAAGCATGGAGATTCTTGGGTTAGAAATCTTATTTTTAGGAGAATACAACCTAAAAGCTCACGAATTTTTATAAATCGTGGTGTAATAACTATCGAAAACAGGCTAAAACAAACAAAGTTACAGCCTTGGTAAGTTTTGTAGAGGCTAAGCGAACACAAACTACAATTTTTCCCTAGCCTCTACAAAACTTCAAACCGCTGTTATCTTGCTTGTTTCTGAGCGTTTTTTGAGTGCTTTTTCGAACAGAGTAGCGGAAAATTCACCTATTTTTGGTAAGGGAATTTCAGGACATATAGGAATTTTTCCGAGTTTTCTCTACAGAAATCAAACATGAATCAGTCTGGTCGAAATTTCAAAATTCAGATTTCCTGAATTTTCAGGTTTCCTGAACTGTGAGATACATATTAAAGAAGCTCAAGAAAATCTGAAAATTTTGGTTAAAAAAAAATCAAAAAAGCTCTAAAACTAATAAAGTTACAGTGGCTTCAAGTTTTGTAGAGGCTAAGGAGTATTTGTAGTTTGTAGTGACTGGCTCTTAGCCTCTACAACTTCAAATCGCATGCTCAACCACTAAGAACTCTTTAAAATTCCGTGAATTTCGGTCCAAAAACCATCGAATACGCGCTAAGACTAACAAAATTACAGCGATCTTAAATTTTGTAGAGGCTAAGGAGTATTTGTAGTTTGTAGTGGCTCTCAGCCTCTACAGTCTAAAGCATAGGAATGAAGAACAAAAGCTATCATCAAATTCCAAAGAAAACGAAGAAAAAAAGAAGGAAAAAGAGGAAAAAGGATGGGAAGGGACGAAAACTAAGTCTCTCCCAATTCCTTCATTTTGGGATTAGTTTGAACGACTTCTGGAGGGAGAAGGAAGACATTCTTCTCCACTTTTTTGGGAATGGATGGGAAAAGTTTTTTGTTGGTTGAAGAGGGGAAGACTAAGCACTGGGACAGACTATACAATGAGTTTGGGATGAGGGAGGGAAGAGAAAATGAGCAAAATGAGCATTTTGGTCCGAAAACCCTAGAAAAATAGCTTAAAAATTCGTTTTTGTAGAGGCTTAGAGAGACTACAAACTACAAAAACCTCCTTAGCCTCTACAAAACTTAGAACCCCTGTAACTTTGTTAGTTTTAGAGCTATTTTGATGGTTTTTGGACCAAAATGAAGAGAATTTTGAGACTTTTCAGTGTCGTGGCCTTCACTTTGAGTTTGTAGAGGCTAAGCGAGGCTACAAACTACAAAAACCTCCTTAGCCTCTACAAACCTTGGAACCCCTGTAACTTTGCTAGTTTTTAAGCTTTTATGATGGTTTTTGGACCAAAATGGAGGGAATTTTGAGGGGTTTTCAGTTTTTTGGCTTGAATTTTGAATTTGGAGATGCTTAGCTAACTGAAAATTGCCAAACTGTCCTAGAAAACGAAAAGTAGGTCACAGGACCGTCCTAGAAACTCAAAAATGGATACTCAGGGTACCCCTCAGCTTCTCAGGTTTTCACTGGAATTGAACCTAGAATCGACGAGTATCAGTGAGGAAAAATGAAAATTTCAGTAAAAATTGAGGTCGCTCATAAAAAACTGCACAAAATTCTGAACATTTCGGTGCAAAAACCATCAAAAACGCTTCAAAACTAGTCGATTTCCAGTGATTTTGAGTTTTGTAGAGGCTAAGGATGATTTGTAGTTTGTAGGGACGCTTAGCCTCTACAAATCTAGAGATTCATGAAAAACCAGTCAGCCGTAACGTCAAAATCCACTGCAGCTGCAAAATTCTGATCATTTTGGTCAAAAAACCATCAAAAACCCTCCAAAACTAACAAAGTTAGAGGATTTTGAAGTTTTGTAGAGGCTAAGGAAAAACTTATAGTTTGTAGCCTCCTTAGCCTCTACAAAGTCTTTTGTAGAGGCTAAGGAACTGAGAGACACTACAACCAACCAACAAAAAAGTGCAAAAGAGCCGGAGGGGCAACTCGGTCGGGACTGCTCTCGCTCCGGGAAAACCGGGGGCACAAGCAAGCAAGCACACACAAACAAAATGAGGTCCGAATGGCAGAATGGGTGAAGCTTCTCTCTCTCTCTCTCTCTCTCTCTCTCTCTCTCTCTCTCTCTCTCTCTCTCTCTTGCTTTAGAAGCAAGAGAGAGAGAGAGAGAGAGAAGAGAGAGACGCAGACGGTTAGAGTAAGAGAGAGGGGGACGAATGCAATTAGAATGCATATGTCCCCGCTTCCCAGTGTGTTGGAACCAAACACACCATGAGAAAATGAAAATGTTGGGTAAGAAGAGAGAGAGTGTGGGAAATTGAGAGAGAGCAGAGAAAGAGAGAGAGAACCACAAAGTGTTGCAATATATCGAAAGGGAGGCGAAGAAGAAGAAGCCCTTTGTGGTTTTGTGGGGGGGACCCCCACAAAACTCTCCCTTAGCCTCTACAAGACTACAAACTACAAAAAGTTCCTTAGCCTCTACAAAATTAGAAATCACTGTAACTTTGTTAGTTTTAGAGCTTTTTTGATGGTTTTTGAAGCAAAATGAGAGGAATTTTGAGCATTTTCTGGTAGAGGAATTTCAGAATTCAGGGATTTTTTTCACAAAAAGTCAAATCGAAAGTGGTGTCAAATATAGAAAAGAGCTTGAAAGAAGGCAATCAACTGAAAAAAAAATCCTGAGTTCAAATTTCTGATTTTCCCGGCGGCAAAAATCTTATAAAATCTTAAAAAATCTGAAAATTTTGGTCCAAAAACCTTTGAAAAAGCTTCAAAATTAAGAAAATCACAGTGATTTGTAGTTTTGTAGAGGCTAAGGAAGTTTTGTAGTTTGTAGTCGCTCTTAGGCTCTACACTCTTTAATCAAAAGCTCAACAACTGAAAACTCCTCAAAATTTCCTGAATTTTGGTCCTGAAACCAACAAAATCACTTCAAAACTAACAAAATTACAGCATTTTCAGGTTTTGTAGAGGCTAAGCTAACTACAAACTACAAAACTTCCTTAGCCTCTACAAAACTGAAAACCGATGTAGTTTTGCTAGTTTTCAAGCGTTTTTCATGGTTTCTGGACAAAAACTCAGAATTTTGAAGTTTTTTAGTTTGGAAGTTGGTACTTGGTACCCAAAATTTTCGGAACAAGCACACAAATTATGCGGTATTTCTTAATACATTTTTCAATCGCTTTGGATCTTCTTAGACCATGATTCAAACGAAATCTTCAAAATTTTTGCAAATTCGATTGGTCCAAGTCCATCAAATCAAGAAAAACAATTATTTGAACTTGGGACATTCTTCCTCGTCTGTTCCGGTCATTCCGCTCAAAAAAACCAATCCTGGTTGCCTAAATCCCAGAAAATCCTCAAGAAAAACCAGCAAAGCCTCTCAAAAAAAGTCCCAGAAACGAATGACGTCAAACCCTATGCCTTAAAAAAAGAAAACGAAAAAAAAAAGCGAAAAAACCACTAATCCACACCCACCTCTTGTCAATTTTCGTCATCTTTTCAGGCAGAATATGGGGGAAAAATCAGCAAAAATAGACCAAAAATGAGGTTTGCAGGTCGAAAATATCTCGTGATTTTCCAATTTTTTCACTTTTTTTTTCAATTTTCTCTCTCTCTCTTTCTTTTCAAAAAAATAAGACATCAACGTTCACCTGTCCTATTCATGAAAATTGTTGAACACAGACCCCTCGATACACCTGTCAATTTTCGTTTTCATCAATTGAAAAAATTTTTTTGGTCGCTTTCCCGAAAAAGCAAGAGAGAGAGAGAGAGGGAGATAAAAAAAAAGAGAGACAATTTAATTTTCACCAAAAAAAGAGAAAATTCTGTTTCTCTCTTTTTTTTTGTTTTTTGTTGACTGACTCCGAAAACCACCCAAAAATAGTCGGATAAGTAAGCCCGTCACGCAATCCGGGAATGGTTTTATGGGGTACTACGAGAGAGAGAGAGAGAGAGAGAGAGAGAGCGAGAGAGAGAGAGGGGGGGGGGGGAAGAGGAGGGCGCAGGCAGCCAGACAGTCGCGCCTCCCTGCGCCTCTCGCTCTCTCGCTTCCCCGAAACTTTGAAGGGCCGTATCTCCACAGGGAAAAGAGGTATCGGAAAACTTTCAACTGATGGAATGTTCAGAATTTTTTGGGGAATTTGATAGGATAGGTTTCAAAAGGGAACTGATTTTTTGAAATTTTCAAATTTCGAAAGGAAGACTGATTCGGTAAAAAATTAACAAAAGTACAGAAAAAATGTCTCAACAACACACCCTAGAAGTTTTGTAGTGGCTAAGCTAAATACAAACTACACATTTTCCTTAGCCTCTACAAAACCTCAAAGCTGCTGTAACTTCGTTAGTTTTAGAGGAACTTTGTGTAGTTTTCTGATTTTCAGTTTTGTAAAGGCTTAGCAACTACAAACTACGAAATGAGGTTTATCATCTAAACCCCTCCGAAGCTCCAAGATTCCAAAACCTACAAAACCCTAATATTTATTTGAAACATCCTTCCTAAATTCATTTAATGAAAAAAAAAAGAAACGAAAAGTAAATAACTTTGTTGCGCTCTATCCAAATAAATTCACTCGCAAAACCAGCATAATTGTCGGGGTAGTTTACCCCCAACATCTATCCGATCATATTTATATAATACTCTCTCAATTTTCCATTCCCAACAAACAACATTAAATACACAGAGACAGTTATTTATTGTGTGCGCAACAGGTATATATCCAGTTACTATTGAGTTTTTTGGAAATTCGGTATCGAACTAGTTTTGGAGGGGAATATCTCAAAAATAGGA
The DNA here is from genome assembly GCA_000143925.2 of Caenorhabditis brenneri. NCBI lineage: Eukaryota > Metazoa > Nematoda > Chromadorea > Rhabditida > Rhabditidae > Caenorhabditis > Caenorhabditis brenneri. The sequence goes on along the minus strand of GL379796.1, from coordinate 451,693 downwards.
AGAGCTATCAAAAAAGTGTCAACTGAAAAGTTGTAGAGCATGGAATTTTGAGCAAAATTGTTCTTGAAAACATTTGTCTAGCTCTGCACCTAGATGAGATATGCAACTTTTAAAGTTAAGGAGCACCACCTCAGAGGAGCATTTGCCTGACCTTTGAGACAGATACCTCAATTATCTTGAAAACCGGCGAAGTGACAGCGACTTGAAGTTTTTGTAGAAGCTAGGGAAAATTTGTAGTTTGAAGCAGCGCTTAGCCTCTACAAATCAGCATTTTTGGCTCAAACTCTGACAATTTTTGTGATATTTTTGAAAACTTGCTGTTCTCCGAGCAACCCACCCTCACCCTCCCTCCTGTCTTTTCAAAATGTCAGGTATATCAAATCACATCACCCGTCACCTGGGAAAAAGAGAAAAAGCTAGTAACACGAAGCAGTGGATGATGATAACCTGATAACCCTTCCCCCTACAGCTGTCCTGTCCTGATCAGTGAAGTGCACTGAAAGAAAGAGAGAGAGAGAGAGAGAGAAGAAGGAGTATGACTCAAAAGTTTAAACCTTCTTCTACCCTCTGCACCTTTAAACACCTGTTCTCTCTGCGTCTCTTGGAGAGCAATACTATTTTTTTCTAAGGGAAATTTGTTCGAGGGGAACTTTTATGAATTGCTGAACATTCTCCCCCCTGGAGAGGGGAGGGGAGATGAAAAATGAGGAGAAGGTGTAATTTGAAATTGGGTCCACGGTGGTCGGATAGCAAAAAGGAACCTTTAATAGAGGGGCATCTAGTTTCGAACTTTGCCCAACAGTACATGTGCCAACAGAATGAGAAAAAGTTTACTCCAAAAACCACAGAAAAAACATCGAAACTGAAAAAGTTACAGCGACAGGGGAAGGTCAGTTTTGTAGAGAAATTACAGCGATTTGGAGACGCTACAAAACTAAAACGTTACAGCGACTTGTGGTTTTGTAGAGGCTAAGGAGTTTTTGTAGTCTATAGCCTTGCTTAGCCTCTACAAATCTAGTGGTTTTTGAAAAAATAGTCAGCTTTAGCATCAAAATCTGTTGCAGCTGCAAAATTCCGGAAATTTTGGTCCAAAACCCATAAAAATCCGTTCAATCTTGAATTTATGGAAAAACGCTCAGAATTCCAAAAATTTCGGTCCAAAAACCATCAAAAACGGTTAAAAACAAGCAAAGTTACAGCGATCTCGAGATTTGTAGAGGCTAAGGGAACTTTTGTAGTTTGTAGCCTTGCTTAGCCTCTAAAAATCTAGTAGTCCTCAAAGAATTGGTTCAGTTCAGCACTAAAAATGTTATAGTCGTTAAAATTCTGACCGTTTTGGTCCAAAAACCCATCGGACACGCTTCAAAATGGACAGATTTTACAGTGATATCCGATTTTGTAGAGGCTAAGGGCACTAAACTACAAAAACCTCCTTAGCCTCTACAACTATTGAAATCCACAAAATTCAGAACATTTTGGTCCGAAAACCATCAAAACCGCTTCAAAACTAACCTAGCTACAGCGATTTTGAGATTTGTAGAGGCTAAGGGAACTTTTGTAGTTTGTAGCGGCGTTTAGCCGCTACGAAAACTAAAAACAAAGTAGCATGTCATTCATATCCATATATATTTCAATGATATTTGAGAAATGAGTGAAAAGCAAGAAGCGAGGGTGGTGTTGCCTTTTGGGGGGTTCCCACGGGAAAACCGAACTTTGAGATGTCTGTCTCTCTCTCTCTCTCTCTCTTTCTTTTCCATTTTTGCGGGGTGGGAAGATAAACAACATGACTTGTTTTTGCTCTGTTTTGTGAAAATAGAGCTCAAAAAAAGAAAAGAGACACCAAATAAAATGTGAAAAAGAGCTGTGTCTGTTGCTCTTCCGGACGGAAAAAAGGGACCCGGGGAGGGTAAACAAGTTTTTTTGTTAGGATTTGATTCTAGATTTTCGAAAACAACTAAAAAAACAGACAATAGGACCCAAAATCATGAAAATCGCCTAAATTTGATGAACCTGGGAGCCTGAGATAAAAACAAGATGCTGGAAAACTAGACTTCATGGTTCTGATAAGATCCTAACCTCAGAAAATCAGCAAATCCCTTTTTGTAGTTTGTAGCCCTGCTTAGCCTCTACAACCTTGAAAAATGAGCTCTAAATGGTCCAAAAACCACCAAAAACGCTCCAAAACTAGCAAAACTACAGCAACTCCTAGTTTTTCAGAGGTTTAAGAGACTACAAACTTCATAATTGTCCTTAGCCTCTACAAAACTAGAAACCCCTGTAACTTTGCTAGTTTTAGAGCTTTTTTGATGGTTTTTGTACCAAAATGATCGGAATTTTGTAGGTTTTTAAATGGAAAGTTGGTAGTTTGGAGCCGAAATTCTTAGGAAAAATCACGCAAGGGTACCCGGAACGGTAGGTGGGAAGCCTGGGATCACGATACTTTTTAGTTCATGTTTTTTCCCAATCGTTTTGGATCTTTCTAGTCGTTACGCTGGGCCTATTTTCAGGCTGATTTCTACGAAATTTTCTGAAAATTACTCAAAGAATTGCAGTTTGTCTCCAAAATGTCCAGCAGATCTGACTCCCTCTGGCTCCAATTGCTGCCATTTTTACGCCAAAAATTCTAGATTTTTGTCCGGTTTTTTCAAGCTGAATTTCTATCTATTTGGACCTTTCGACTCAGGTTTTTCCAGCTAATTCCTATCAACTTTGGCTCGAAATCACCTATTTTAGGCCAAAAACTCCAGATTTTCAGTTAACCTAATTCCGACCAATTTGGATTCTAGTTCTTGCTATTTTTTGGTCAATAATTCTAGATTTTTTTCCTGTTTTTCACACTAGATTCCTACCAAATTTGACCCTAGATTTTGGGCTCTTTTCAGACCAGAAATTCCAGATTTCTCCTTTTTATGAGATCTAATTCTGGTCACTTTAGACTCTAGTTTTCCCAATTTTTATGCTAGAAAGGCCAAATTTTCCCATTTTCCGACTTTTTTCTGAATACCACCAATTTGTGCACAAAAACCTTCATTTTTAGGCCAAAAATTCCAGTTTATTCTCATTTTTCTCTACCTAAATCCACCAATTTAGACTCAAAAATTACCCATTTTTAGGCCAATACTTCTAGATTTTTCCAGGCTGATTCCAGGATTTTCACCCAAAATTTGGAAAAAAAAAAGAAAAAAAACTCACTTAGTCATAATAGAATATCAGTATCTTCAGATTTAGGGAATCCAAGAAATATCCAAGAGAAGTCAATCTCTCAAAAACTTTGGATGAGAAAATTCAAAAGAAAGAGAGAGAGAGAGAGAGAGAGAGAGAGAGAGAAAGAAGAAGAGACAAGTAATCCCCTCCCCTCTCAATGACAAAAAGCTCAAAGAGATAGAAAATTCTCTCTTTATCGGAGAGCTCTTACTCTTCTACTTCCCGGGAAGCAAAAGAGAGAGAGAGAGAGAAAAAGCGAAGAGCAAAACGTAGTGAGTTGCCGCGGAGCAACACATTTTGTGTTGTTTCTCTTGCTCTCTCAATTTTCAGTGCTCCAAAAAAAATTTTTTTTCGAAAAGGACGTATGTGTTTCCTCTGTGCTGATAACAACTAGGCGTCTTAAAATGACACACAAAGCAAGAGAGAGAGAGAGAGAGAAAGAGAAGAGAGTCACTAACGACAATAACATGATATACAGACAAAAATAGGGAAGCCTGACAAAAAAAAAGGAAAAATAGGGCTTCTCGGGACAAAAAGGGATGAAAAACAGGGTTTTTTGGGCCTAAACTTGGGGGAAAACAGGGGAAAAACAGGGGAAAAACAGTGGAAAAACACAAAAAATGGGCCCAAAAACTCAGAGATCATGGTCCCAAAACGCTAACAATGTTGATGATGATGATAGAAAATGTTCAAAAACAGACACATGTGGCATCCCAAAAAAAAATGAAGAGAGAGAAAATCATGGGACCCTTTTTGAAAAGAGTTCCCCATCGGAACCGAGTTTTTTGGGCTTTGACGTTTTGGAAATCGCTCAAAAAAAAAAAGAATAAAAAAGGCAGACAGAAACACGTGTTTGTCAACAACAATCATCGAACATCCCTTTTGAGAACTACATAGCTAGGGAAATCCGGGAGGGTAAGAAATCACATTTTTCAAAAGACGAAATTCAGAGATTTCCTGTCATTTCGGTCCGAAAACCATCAAAAAAGCTTCGAAACTAACAAAGTTACAGGGGTTTCAAGTTTTGTAGAGGCTTAGAAAATAGTGTAGTTTGTAGTCAGTCTGCTTTAGCTTGTAGAGGCTTAGACCTAAGCAGCTACAAAGGTAAAAACTATCAGATGCTTAATAAGTCGTACTTAAAACCAATACACGAAAAAACCTATAAACATCCGTTGGAGCCGCTCCCCTAACCAGAGTTTTCCTGAAAAGCCCTTTGGATCCACTTGAAAGGGTACAACTCTCCACCCGTTTGATCTACCAAAAAATAGTTCATTACAAACTTGTTTCTCACTAAATTTGGCACATTTTACTAGTTTACCACTTTTTCATAGCTCTCTTCCTAACCAAGATACAGTGCCTAGAACCCACAGCTATAAGAGGATCACTCCCAGTACTGTATGTTCAGAGCAGTATATCTCGGTTGTCTTAAGAGCTATCAAAAAATGATCAACTAGTAAAATTTGTAAAATTTTGTGCTCAACATATTGTCAGTTGACCACTTTTTGATAGCTCTAAAGACAACCAAGATATACTGCTTTGAACATCAATTACTCGATGAAAGTCAATGAAGGGGGCTACACAGTACTGTATGTTCAGAGCGGTATATCTCAATTGCCTTAAGAGATATCAAAAAGTGAGCAACTAGTAAAATTTGTAAAATGTTTTGCTTAACATTTCTTTAGTTGACCACTTTTTGATAGCTTCAATGACAACTGAGATATACTGCTCTGAACATACTGTACTGCTAAGATTGCCGGATGGCCTAGATAACCGGACTGAACAAACAGTGTATCTTGAAAGGTTTTCGGTACGGAAATACTTCCCCAAACATAGTTCTTGACCCAAAATAACCCCCCAAAAACCCAAAAATAAAGAAACTAACTCAGTGAATGGTTGCCTTGGCACAAGTGGTGTCGCATCGTCGTCCTTCTCGTACACAAACGTGTGATCGTCGCCGAATGACACTCTGCAACGGAAATTTCGGTAATTTAGAGGAAGAGATTTTTGGTCTGTTTTTTGGTTTTTTGTATTTTTTCAAGTGGTTTTTTAATTGCTACCCATTTTTCCTCAGAAATTTTTACAGTAACCCTTACTTATCCTGTAATTCAGGCGCACTGCATGTTCAGAGCTGCATATCTCGGTTGTCTTCGCAGCTATCAAAAAGTTGTCAACTAGTAAAATGTTTGAAATTTTTAGCTGAGCATATCTTCAGCTGACCACATGATAGCTTTCAAGACAACCGAGATATGCTGCTCAGAACATACAGTAACCACATAGCAGCTCTGTGTCTCAGTGGCGGCCGCGCTCCCCTCAGATTTACGAATAAACGGTTCGCCACGGGGAATTTTTGATCAGTTTTTTTTTGCAATTTAGTACCGTAGGACCGGTCTGTTCCGCCCGAACAGGTCGGATTCGGCCTTTTTGGGCCCGAGTTAGTCCGAATTGGCCCGAATCGGCCCAAATTGGTCCAAACAGCATAAACCGGCCTGATCAGTCCAAATTAATTCAAACGGTCTAAATCGACCCAAATCGGCCCTTTCGTTCAGAATAGGCCTGGTCGGTCCGAATAATACCGAACAGGACTGAATCGGCCTGTTTGGTCTGACTGTGCCTAAATCTGCCCATTTTGGGTCATTTGAACATATTCAAGCCGTCTGGGCCGATTCAGGCCGTTTGGACTTATTTGGGCCAATTTGGGCCGCCTGACCCTATTTGGGCCGATTCGGATCGATGTAGGCCGTTTGGGTCGATTTAGGCCGTTTGTGCCAATTCGGGCCGGTCTAGGTCGTAAGGGCCCAACTGGGCCGATTTGGGCCGATTCAGGTCGTTAGGGCCTAACTAGGCCAATTCGGGCCGATTTGGGCCAATTTAGGCCGATTTTAGGCGGATTTTAGGCCGTTTTTTCATCGATTTTCTTACGTTTTCGTCCGCTTCCCAATCCCAAAATGTTTCAATATACTCCTCATTTTTCTGTGTCCCTATTCTGGGGCCTCCTGAAAAATAATAACACCCGCCATAAAAATTGGATGATGGAATGAGAAAATAAGGGAAATTGAGACGATAAAATTTCGAAAATTTTGGTCCAAAACCATTAAAACTGGCAGAATAACAAGGCATCGAATTTGTAGAGGCTAAGGAAAAGTAGTTTGTAGCGGCGCTTAGCCTCTACAAAAAGTCATTGGGGGGAAAATTGAAATGTGGTTATTGGAAAGTGATTATCATAATTTTGGAAAATATGTAAATTAGAGCAAAGGAACAACGGAAAAAAAAGCAAATTGAGATTTTTTGTAGAGGCTAAGCAAGGCTACAAACTACGAAATTGCTTAACCTCTACAAAGCTTGAAGTCGATGTAACTTTGTTAGTTTTGGAGCTTTTTTGATGGTTTGTGGACCAAAATTTAGGGAATTTCAAGGAAAATTCGAAAAATGCGGATTGGAGAGTTGGGAAACATTGCGATTTTGAGAGAAAAATTTGGAAAAAAAAACTCAAAAAATCCCGATCAAATTGGTCCAAAAATCATGAAAATCCGACAAAAGCTAGCAAATTCACAGAATTTTCAGAATTTGTAGAGGCTAAGGTAACTACAAAAATCCCTAAGCCTCTACAACTTTGAAAGCCCACAAAATTCCGAACATGTTGGTCGAAAAATCATCAAAAACGGTCGGAAAATGCTAAATTTTCAGTGATTTTGAGTTTTGTAGAGGCTAAGGCTAAGCGACTACAAACTACAAAAAATTTCAAAGCCTCTACAAATTTCCAACCCCACAAACTTCTGAAGATTTTGGTCTAAAAATCGTCAAACACCGTCAAAAACTGGTCAAAATTCACAGGAAGTTTAGAACTTGTAGAGGCAAAGAGCGACTACAAACTACAAAATGTCCTTAGCCTCTACAAATTTCAAAATCCACAAAATTCTGAAAAATTTGGTCCAAAAACCATCAAATTTACAGCGATTTCAAGTTTTGTAGAGGCTAAGGGAAAATTTGTAGTTTGTAGTCGCTTAGCCTCTACAAAATGTGTAGAGGCTTAGCCTCTACACATATGACCCTATTTGTCAACACACGACAATGGAGGTCAAAAAACCCTTCCCTCAAACGGGGGCGGAGTCTAGGGAGAGAGACGAGACGCAGACAGAGAGAGAAATCAGCGTGGAAATTTATATGAAGTGGACAATTACGGGGGGTAGAAAAAGAAGGGGAATGAATTGAAAAGATGATGATTTCGACCTTGGTTAGGCAAGGGAGAAAACGACAGGCAGGCTTCGACCACAGAAAAGGAAGAAGAATTAAATGAATTCGGAGGGGAGGAGAATATGCGGGAAAACAATAAGATTTTGGTATGGAAAATTGGGGTTTTGTAGAGGCTAAGAGAACTACAAAC
>GL379796.1:417603-436118 GCA_000143925.2 Caenorhabditis brenneri | reverse complement strand
CTCTCTCTCCCTCTCACAAATCCTTCCAAATTTAGTTTTTGTCATATTTATATGTATTACATATATATCTATATAGACATGTAAAGAGGGGGGTCCCCCCCATTCCCGAATCTCATTTCAAATATGTATATATGTGATATGTATATTTTTTATATGGCAGACAGCATATCACCAAGGGAGATTATGAGCTTTGAGCTTTCTCAGATCTTAGATTGTAGAGGCTAAGGAAGGTTTTTGTAGTTTGTAGTCGCGCTTAACCTCAACAGACCTGGAATCTAGTGTAAAAACTTTCAAAGATATCAAAAACGGTCGAAAACCTTTGAAACCAGCGCGTCAAGACGATTCAGAAAAGTACCCATAAGCCAGGAGAACACTGGTGGCCTAGAAATCCAAATTTGGGGTTTCTAGGCCACCAGCCATTTTTTGATAGTTTCGATGGTTTTCGACGGTTTTCGACCGTTTTTGATATCTTTGAAAGTTTTACACTAGATTCCAGGTCTGTAGAGGCTAAGCGCGACTACAAACTACAAAACCTTCCTTAGCCTCTACAATCTAAGATCTGAGAAAGCTCAAAAGCTCATAATCTCCTTGGTGATATGCTGTCTGCACATATAAAAATATACATATCACATATATACATATTTGAAATGAGATTCGGAAATGGGGGGACACTCTCTTTACATGTCTATATATATATATATGTAGTACATATAAATATGACAAAACTAAATTGGAAGGATTTGTGAGAGGGAGAGAGAGAGTGCAAAGGGGGTATAGATGCAGAAAGTGAAAACTATGCGAGATGTGGAATTGAAGTGACAACGACATGACTGGGTGGTATCTGAAGGAATTTTTGGGATCAGAGCTTAGGGACTACAAACTACGAACTACAAACTTGAAACTACAGATGCGATCATTAAGATCGAAAAATTTTTGAGAGAAATAGCAGAAAAAAATTTTTAGAAAAACTCAGAAAATCGGGAAAAAATATTTGGGGAAATTCCGAAAAATCAGGAACAAAATAATGGAAAAATCGAGAGAAAATCACGGGAAAATCTAGAAAAAATTACGGAATAGAAAAGAAAAATGGGAAAAAATTCTGAAAAATTCAGAAAAATCGGGGAAGAAATAACGGAAAAATCGGGAAAAAATTACAGGAAACCCGAGAAAAAAAACTAATGAAAAACTGGGATAAATGTCGAAAAATTGGGAAAAAAATTGGAAAAATTCAGAAAAACCGAGAAAAAAACTAATGAAAAACTGGGAAACATGTCGAAAAATCGGGAAAAATTCCAAAAATCGGGAAAAAAATTACGAAAAAATTTGAGAAAAAAACTTGAAAAAATCGGGAATATCCAAAATCACCGACATTTTTTTACGAAAAATGTTTCGAAAAACGGATTTCCCTTAAACGCAGGAAAATTTGGAAAGGTCAGGAAAAAATTCTGGAAAATCGGGTGAAAATTCTGATGAAATACTGAGAAGTCGGTAAAAAACTCTGAAAAATTCGGAAAAACCCGGGGAAAATTACGAAAAAAATCCGGTTGAAATACTGAGAAATCGGGAGAACGTTAGGAATTTTCGGAAAAAATTACGAAAAAATCGGGAGAAACAATCTGAAAATTTCGGGATCGACTTTAGAAAAATCGGGGACAATTACAAAAAAAATTGGGAAAATCCGAAATAACTGATATTTTTTATGGTAAATTTTTCAAAAAACGAGTTTACCACTTTATGGAAAAAAAAATTGCAGCTCCTGTTTCCCGGAAAAAATCTTTCGGAAAAGATGTTTACCGCCTTTTTTCTATTTTCTAGAACATTTCTATCACAGTTTAGAGACTACAAACCCTACAAAAACCCATTCTCCATACCTAATCCAAACCTCGAAAATGAGAAATCGAAGGGAAATGTGGAATGGAAATGAGGGAAAATGGAACGGATAGGGGGAAGAGGGGAGGCGAGGGGAGGGAGGTTGCCGCATTATAATTAAAATTCGTCCCTCACATACACCGCCCGTTTTACCCTTTTTCCTCTAGTATAATAGGTATATTGTGTTCCGAAAAAGGGAGAAGATATATGGGTTTTGACACACACACTAAATACCCGGGAAAAATTGGGAATGAGGAATCTCGAAAGAGGCATAGGGCGGCTACAAACTACAAAATTCTCTTAGCCTCTACAAAACTGGAAATCACTATACCTTTACTAGTTTTGGACCGTTTTCGATGGTTTTTGGAGCAAAATGATCGGATTTTTGTTCATTTTTATTATAAAATTGTCCAGAAATCATGAAAACGGACGAAAACAAGCAATATTACAGGAATTTCCATTTTTGTAGAGGCTAAAGAAACTACAAACTACGAAATTCACTTGGCTTTTACAAAAGCTAGTTTTTGACCAATTTTGGTGGTTTTTGAACCAAAATGCTCAAAATTTCGTCCGTTTTTATTATAAAGTTGCTCAAAAACCATAAAAAACGATCGAAAACTAGCAAAATTACAAACCTTTCCAGTTTTGTGGAGGCTAAGCTTCTTACAAACTACAAAAAATCCTTAGCCTCTACAAAACTGAAAATCACTGTAACTTTACTAGTTTTGGACCGTTTTCGATGGTTTCTGGACCAAAATGCTCAGATTTTTGACTAGACATGGTTCACAGAAAACTTTTTTCAGACAAAAAATGATATCAGTGATGTTCTATAGAGCATAGATGTCTTTTGAAAAGCTACCCCACCACTTATTTCTCTTTTTTGAATCAAAATAAGCGGAATTTTTCTAATACGACAAAATCGATAACCTTCTAAATGTCAGGTCAAAAATTTTTTTTATAATTGTGCTCCAAAAACCATAAAAATCGGTTGAAAAATTGCTAAATTACAACGTAAATCAAATTCAAAATTTTGAAGATTCCGGAAGAAATTTCTCTAATTTTTTGAACATTTTGGTCCAAAAACCATACAAAAAATTGGTCAAAAACTAGCTCTCGTAGAGGTTCAGGGAATCTTGTAGTTTGTGGTTTCTGAAACGCTTGGTTTCAAATAAAAACTAACAAAATTCTGAGCATTTTGGTCAAAAAATCATCAAGAACTGTCTAAAACTGTTGAAGTTACAGCGATTTGAAGTTTTGTAGAGGCTAAGGATATTTGGTTCCTTAGCCTCTACAAAAACGGCAGTAGAGACTTACAGCAGTTTGTAGTTTGTATCCTAAGCCTCTACTAGACGCTCTGCTATCCTTCCTGAGACAGTTCGTCCCCTGTCTAATAAGCCGCTCCAGTCTGGGGTTGTCATATTCTAAGCCTCTACAAAAAACCAACCAGAGAAGGTCAAATATTCTGGGGCCTAGTGGGCGGGGGAGGGGCGGGATATAGCAAATGAGAATAGATCAAAAAAGGAGGAATCAAGCAGATTTCAATCTATTTCCTTTCCATATTTGGCGGTCAGCGGGGCGGTTGGTATGGTGGCAGAAAGGTCGAGACAACTATAAAAGATACCGAGAAAAAGAAGGGGAGGGAGGTAACAAAGTAATTGAGATTGAAACGTAAAGGGGAATTTAGATTAGATCAAAAAAGAGGGAGATGGCGGAAATTAGATTAGACAAACATCTTGACGGAGGTGAACCGGGGAAACTCCAAGGGCGAAAACGAAATGAAATTCGCCATAACACAGTGCATTTTTTGTACGTGTTTTCAAAAGGTTTCATTCGCGGGCTCTGTCTTACTGTAGGGTCGTATGCTAACTGCGTGGCGACTCAGCGATACGTAGGCATTTTTCTCATTTTGTTGAAAAATTGAAAATCAGTGCCTAAGCTTTTATTGAATCAAATTGAATAGAAATTTTTCTTCGCATCATGTTGAATATAATATTGACAGAATCTGATCGAAGTTATTACTTAAAAGTGCTCTGGAAACATGGTGCGTGCTCCATCGGCTTAATCGTGGCTTACTGTCAGATTTTAAAGACGCAATATGAAATTTGTAGAAGACCGTGTGAGATGGAGCGTAGAAACCGAGAATAAAATTGTACGTACAAAGAAATTTACTGTGCTTAGAGATTGTGCAATTTGCTGTGCCTTTAGCCGCTACTGCCGCAGAAATTTGAAAAAAAAAACCTAAGAACTAGTGAAATTCATCCCAAAACTATAAAAAAACCTTCCGAATTTCAGCCAACCTCCCCAAAAAACTACAAACGACAACGCCCATTTCTCTCTACACCCCACTAATTTTACCCCTTTTCAATCCATCAAAAATGCCCATTTCGGTCCCATCTTCCAAACCCCTTTCTTTTGGAAAAACCAGTTCACATTAAAATTCCATTTTGCCACCTCCTCCTTTGGGGGGGGGGGGGGGGGGAGGGTTTCAAAGGAGAAGAATAGACAATAGAAATGGAGATGAGAGAGTCCATAAAATTAACATTTTCGTCGAAATTGTCACCCTCCTGGCGTTGAATGGAAAATGGGGTTGGAATCGGAAGAAAAAAGGGAAGAAAATCCGGGGAGGGATGAAAAAAATCCGAAAAAAAATCCAAAAATCCATGTCCATTTGTCCGGTGGAACCAATGATTCTGGCCTGAAAATTGTGGAATTAGGAAAAAAATTTGGAGAATTTATCGAAGAAAAAAGAGCAAGAGCAAAGACAAAAAAACGGATGAGCACCCGAAAAAAAATTGTGTTGTGCTCTTTGAAAGACAGGGGGCTCTTGTAAAAGACCGGAAGAGTGAGAATTGAGTGGATAAGTGATAGAGATAGTCACACTTCTTGCAGGAGGATCCTCCCTTCTCAGCATGTTTGCGCCTGGTGTGGAACAGATCTTTGAGACTAGAATATTCTTACAAAAATCAGGGCACCAAGCATGTCCAACAGGGCCCTTCAATAACTTTCTTCAAAATCGGAATTTTGGACCCAAAAGGTCTTCGAACAATCGCGGAATAGGCAAAAACTGTCCAAAACCATCAAAATGATCAAAATATGGTCGGTGGCCTAAAAATTCCAATTTTTGGATTTCTAGGCCACCAGTATTCTCTTGGCTTGTAAGTACTTTTCTGAACCGTCGTGACGTGCTGATTTCAAAAATAGCATTTTCATCGAAATTGGATCAAAACTAACAGAGATACAGCAGTTTTGTATATAAAATATATTCTGAGCAACTCTACAATTTATTTCAAAACTACCGTATCTTTGCCGGTTTTGGTCCGATTTCGATAAAAATGCGATTTTTGAAATCAGCGCATCAAGACGGTTCAGAAAAGTACCAACAAGCCAAGAGACCACTGGCGGCCTAGAAATCCGAATTTTGGGGTTTTTAGGCCACCGACCATATTTTGATCATTTTGATGGTTTTGAGTGCTTTTGGACCGTTTTTGATGGGGTTTTGGACCAAAATAGTGAAAAATTTGATTGTTTTTTGAGGAAAGCCGCCAATTGCTCAGAATAAATCTGTTTTTCAAAATTACCGTATCTCTGCTAGTTTTAGTCCGTTTTCAATGAAAAAGCAATTTTTGAAATCAGCGTGCCAAGACGGTTCAGATTCTCTGTGACAAGTCTAGGGAACACTGGTGGCCTAGAAATCCAAACTTTGGGGTTTCTAGGCGATGGTTCCGGACGGTTTTTCACAGTTTAAGATGGGGGAACGAATGTTATTAATTGAATTTCGCATACTTTTACATGCTTTTCAAGGAAATCCAACAGTTTTGTAGTATTGCTCAGAACAAAATATATTTCAAAACTACCATATCTCTGCCAGTTTTGGTCCGATTGCGATGAAAATGCTATATTTGAAATCAGCGTGTCAAGACGGTTCAGAAAAGTACCCACAAGCCATGAGAACACTGGTGGCCTAGAAATCCAAATTTCTGGGTTTCTAGGCCACCCACCATATTTTGATTTTAAGTTTCCCTAGACTTCTCACAGAGATTCTAGTCAATTTTTGCTCAGCCAGTTGGTACAGTACTGCTCCCAAGTGGTTTAGGTAGAGAGGTAGGTCAAAAACTACCTCCTCAAAAACACATGATTCGAGGCTCTTCAACAGAGCAAAGTGGACACATTTTTGCAAAACTCTTGCTCAGGTCAAAAAGAGCCGCCGAGGGTGGAAAATGATTTGTTGTCTATATTGTGTAAATGAGGTGGTGGGATAGAAGGGGAGGGGGAATATGTCATTTCAAGAGGGGGTCAATATTTACAAGTGGGAACGGAACACATTGACGGAGGGAGGGAAGGAAGGATGGATAGGACACTCAAATGCGCGAATAAGTGGTTTTCGAATTGAGAATTGACAGGCAGGCAGGAGGAGGAGGAGAAAAGCAGTAAATGAGAGTCAATGAGATAGAGTGATATATGTATCTATAGAAAATGGGGTTTTGTAGAGGCTTAGGGCGACTACAAACTACAAAACCCGCTTAGCCTCTACAAAAAACTTGGGGTCAAACCTAGCTGGGGTAGCTACAGCTTTTGTAGAGGCAAGGCCCGACTACAAACTACAAAACTTCCTTTAGAAGATTGAAAAACCGCTTCACCAAATTTTGTAGAGGCTAAAAGATTTTGTAGTTTGTAGTTTTTCCGCTCTTAGCCTCTACAGAACTTCAAATCATTGTAGCTTTGTGAGTTTTGGACCGTTTTTGATGGGTTTTGGACCAAAACGAGCGGAATTTCGTCTAGATTTCTATAAAGTCATCGGAGAAAATAAGGTTCGAGAAGTGGTTGAAATCTACTGAACTTTCAGATCTCACATTCACCAAGTTGGAAAAAACTCGAAAAGTTTTGCTTCAAAATTGTGCTCTAAAAAATGCTTAGAATCGTTTAGAAACCAATAATTTTTCGTCACTTGAACTTTTTTAGAGGCTTAGCAACTACAAACTATAAAATATTGTAAGCCTCCACAAAATTTTAAATCTGTGTAATTTTGTTAGTTTTGTAGCAATTTCGATGGTTTTTGGACCAAAATTAACGAAGTTTTGTCCAGATATTCCTGAACGCATCGGAGCAAATTTTTCGGAAAAAAAAACTTAAATTCAAAAAAATGGTCTTTGTCCAAATGGGGTACAGCGAATTTTTTCGTACGTGTTTTCAAAAGGTTTCATTCGCGGGCTCTGTCTTATTGTAGGGTCGCATGCTAACTGCGTGGCGACTCAGCGATACGTAGTCATTTTTCTCATTTTGTTGAAAAATTAAAAATCAGGGCCTAAGCTTTTTTTGAATCAAATTGAATAGACATTTTTCTTCGCATTATGTTGAATATAATATTATCAAAATTTGATAGAAAATTATTAATGAAAAGTGCTCTGGAAACATGGTGCGCGCTCCTTCGGCTTAAGCCCGGCTTACTGTCAGAATTTAAAGACGCAATATGAAAGTTGTAAAATTCCGTGTGAGATGGAGCTTAGAAACCGAGAAAAAAATTAGACGTACAAAACAATTTACCGTGATCGGGCCGGGTCGGACTTTCTAGAAAAAGGTTAAGTTTGGGAGTTTTCAAGTCAAACATTTTAATTTTTTTCAACAAAAAAACTCATGTATAACCCGGAAAAAAGCTATTTTGCAAGAAAATGCCATCAAATTCTTTTAAAGACTTCAGTTACTTTGGCACCGTTCCCATGAAAATTTCCAGGTGGACCCGGCCAAGATTAAGAGAAAAAATTCTCAAATCCGTTCAGATTTTCAATTTCCAAAATATTTTCCAAAACGAGACAAAACAAAACAAATTCACACTACGAAAGAAAGCAAAAGAAAAACGAGGAAAATTTTGAAATAGAAGGGGGAGAAAAGAGCAAAAAGAGCAAGACGAATGCATATGAAATTCGAAAAAGAAAATTTGTGTGTGTGCTCACTTTTTTGTTCGAATTGTTCGAAAATTGACGGAAAAACATTGAAATGTTCAGAATTCGTTTGCAATGGGTTTTAGGGCAAGGAGAGGTAGATCAAAAAATGTTTTGGCGAGAGAAAAAAATTTTTTTTCAGACAGTTACCTAAATCTGGCTAGACCCGTTTTCAACAGAATCGAGAAAAAAATTTTTTTCTAAAAAAATTTTTTTCTGACCGTTTAGGGCTCCGCGACATTTCGAAACCGTCGAAAATTAGGCTTGTAATTCTCAAATTTTTTGACTCGACCTTAATCGATTTTCTGAAAAATTAGAACGAAATAAAATTTGGAACTTTTTTGGAAAAAAAATTTTTTTCGGAATTTTTTTCGGTCGAATTTTTTTTTCAAAAAAAAATCGAAATTTTATTTTGTTCTGTTTTTCCAGAAAATCGATTGAAATCGAGGCGAAAATTTTGAAAATTTTGAACCTAGATTTCTACGGTTTCGAAATGTCAGGTGTTGAAATGTCGCGAAGCCAGAATTCTGGCGGGAGGTGTAGATCAAAAAATTTTTCGAGGAAAAAAATTTTTTTCGAAGGAAAAATATTTTTTTGACAGTCATCTAGATTTAGCTAGACCCCTTCTCAACAAAAACAAAAAAAAAATTTTTTAAAGTTTATATTTCTGACCGTCCACCCTAACCCTCCCTGCACTCAAAAAAACAGCAAAAATTCCAAAAAAAAAGTTCAAAAAAGCTTGGGCCCTGATTTTCAATTTTTCAACAAAATGAGAAAAATGCCTACGTATCGCTGAGTCGCCACGCAGTTAGCATGCGACCCTACAGTAAGACAGAGCCCGCGAATGAAACCTTTTGAAACGGAAAAAACTAGATTTTTTTTGTACACTCGCTGCTCTAGAAAAATCCAAAAAAAAATGAAATTCAATTTTTTTGTTTTTGTTTTTTTTTTTTTTTGCAAAAAACAAATATTATCAAATTTATCCTTTTCGGATTCCCCGGACTCCCCTAATCTCTAAATCTCTCCAAATCACACACTATTTCTCTCTTATCCGTCCTGTCCCCCGTCCCGAAAAGAGGAAAAAGACCCGGAAAAAAATGATGATGGGCACAAAAATATAAAAATAAAAGAAGATTGATACTTGAGAACAACAAGAGCATAAGAAAAGAGAAAAGAAAATAGAAAAAGAGAGAGAGAGAGAGAGAGAGAGAGAGAGAGAGAGAGAAAAGGGATATAAATTCAAAGCATGATGATAAAACAGATATGATAACATGCTTTTTCGCCGCCGCAGAAACATATTTATGTAATGAGTGGGACGGATAGGCGGGGAGCACGGGGGGAGAGGGTGTCCAGGAGATTCGGGAGCAGCTCCTGGAATGTAAAGGAAAGGGGAATATTCGAAATTTGCATACTAGTGAAATTTCGGCCCGGATTCAAAAAATTTCGAAATTTTTTTTTTTGAAAAAATAGCACGCTTTCAGAAAATTTCAGATTTTTTTTCTGAAAAGTCATCAAAATAGTGTAAAATGCGTCAAACACCCAAAATTACTGTTATTACGCTCAATATAGCCAGTGGAGCACAAAATTTGGAAATATTTTTTTTCGATTTTTCAAAAATCGCCGTAATTTTCCGGGCTTTGAAGGTGGTGGGAAGGCCCGTCAAAAGTATAGAAACCTCAAAAAACTCGGAATCGAAAAATGTCAGATTCACAGTGTCCTGGTCGATGCGCCGTGATTGAGGAACCTGAAAAATTGGGCAGTTTTAATTTGGATTGATAGAGGTAATGAATAGGGGAAAAGGAGATATGAGAGGACGAAAAAAATTAAACGTGGAAAATCAGTCTAAATTTGTGAAAGAGAAGGACAGTAGATCAAAACCGAATTTTCGAATTTTCGAGGTTTGGTAGAGGTTAAGGAAACAAAAACTACAAAATCATTTTCAAGCCTCCACAAGCAATTCTAGAAAAATCCGAATCTTTTGGCCTAATAACCATCAAAAAAGCTCTAGAACTACCAAAGTTACAGCGATTCGAATATTTGTAGAGGCTAAGAAAGTTTTGTAGTTTGTAGTCGCTTAGCCTCTACAAAACTTAAAATGCATGTTTTTAGCGTAATCGACTTGGACAAAGTTTTAAAAAATAATGAGGTGAAGCTTCTCCGAAAACCAGCCTGACGGTAAGCAAAAATCCTTTTTTTTAGAATTTCACAGAGAAAACTGTCCCAAAACTCCAATTTTTTCAGATTTTCCAGGGCTCACAGTCCCAAAACTACCCAAATTCTCAGAATCCTAAAAGCGGCTCCCATGAAATTGAGGAAGAAGGAGTCAAGAGATGGAATTCTTAGTTAGGGAAAGGGGAAGGGGAGAATTGGTTAAAGAGCGTGTATAAGGGGTCTAGGAAGGACATTGGAGAAGAGCAGAGGGACGAAGGAGGAGGGGTCATCTCATTAGTGCTCTTCTGGAGACGATGGGGGTGGGATGGGACGAAGACTAGGAAGGAAAAGGCGAAAAAAGTATTTCTGATGAAATTGGAGGGGGGAAAGAAGAAGAAAATGGACACTTTTAGGAATTTTTAATTGGTGAGAATGGGAGAAGTTTTATTAATTTTTTGATCTTTTTTTACGATCTGAATTTGAAAAATTGAAAAAAAGTTTGGATTTGGTGAAAGATCTTCAGTTTTTCAAAAATTTGGAAATTTCAAAAAATCAATCCCAGCTCAAAACCTATCCTATCATTTTCCTCATAAAATTCTGAGTATTTCATCAGTTGGAAATTTTTCGTTACCTCTTTTCTCTGCAGAGATAAGATCCTTAAAAGTTTGGGGGAGGGTGCGAGAAAGTCAGAGACGCAGAGAAGCGAGACTGTCTGGCAGTCTGCGTCTCGCAAAACTTTGAATGCCTATATCTCCCCAACGGTTGAAGCTATCAAAAAACTTCCAACTGATGAATGGCGTAGAATTTTGTGGCTATTCTTATGGCCCCAAAATCTTGAACACCAGAATTATAAAAAAAGAAAAAATATTGCTGGCGCGCGAGATAGTAAGAGACGCAGAGAAAATCGACTGTCTAGCTGCCTGCGTCTATTTGCCCTTTTTCCCCCTCTCTGTCATCCAAAACTGACAGCTGCAGAGTTACGAGCCGTCAAACTTTGTTGGGAACGAGGGAGTACGAGACGCAGAGAGGCGCGACTGTCTAGCTGTCTGCGCTCTCTCATCTCCCATTTTTCTCTCTCTCTCTCTCACCACATCCTTAGGAAGCAAAGCCTGCAGAGACAAAATCGTTTACAGTTGACAAAACCAGAGAGTGGGAGACGCAGAGAAGCGCCACTGTCTGACTGTCTGCGTCTCCCCCAAAACTTTGAACGCCCGTATCTCCCCAACGGTTAGAGCTATCAAAAAACTTCCAACTGATGGAAAGCGTAGAATTTTGTGGCGGTTCTTATGAGCCCAAAATCTCAAACATCAAAGATCTCGAAAAAATCAAAAATCACTACTAGATTTTTCAGAAAAATACAAAAATATGTTTTTTTTTCCAAAAAATTGATTCAATTACCTCGCCCGATGGGGTGGTGGTGGTGGGGTGGTCTTCGAGTCTCCCCGAGAAGTGAAGTTTTGTTTATTTATTCATGTTTTCCCCCTTTCTTCGAAAATTTCGGCGGGAAAAAGCGGAAAGTGTTTTTCCGTCGAAAAGGGGAAAAAATGTTAAAATTGTATTCTGAAGTACCGGAAAACGAGTGGTAGAAAGAGCCCAAAACCCCACTTCAGAATACCAAAAATTGGAGGATAAGGCGGCACTTTCAGATGGGAAAATGGTGGGAAAAAAGTTGAAAAAATCACGAAAAAGTAAAAAAAAAGTAAAGGGTTTCCCTAAAACGTTTCTATCTAGGCCACTCTTCAAATTCGGGTTCCTATGCCATTTTTTGGGTTCCTAGGCTTTTACCCATTTCCGGGTATTTCAATGGGATTTCTTGTAAAAAACCAAAATTTGCCAGAACTGAAAAGGAAAAAATGCCGAAAAACAAACAGAGAGAAAAAGAGAAAAAAAATGGAGAGAGACGCAGACAGCTAGACACTCCGCCTCTCTGCGTCTCTTACTCTCTCGCTCTCAACAAAGTTTTATGGTTCGTAACCCTTCAGAGATTATTTTTGGATCACCGAGAGAGAGAAAAAGAGAAGGAAAAAAGAAAGAGGGAGAGAGACGCAGACAGCCAGACAGTCGCGCTTCTCTGCGTCTTTTACTCTCTCGCGCACCCAAAATTTTTGAAGGATCGTATCTCTCCAGGGAAAAAAGCTATCGAAAATATTGTAACTGATCCCATGCTTTCTAAGTTTCAAAATAAGGACTTGGTAACCAAAAATCCCAAAAAAAAAAATAGGAAAAAAAAGATACCTAGAAAAGAAGAAAACGTCGAAATTAAATCCTCCAGAAAATATGCAAAGCCGATTGAAAAAGAGGCGGGAGGGGAAAAGTGGAAAAGAGAACGCATTTAGAAAATTAAAAATCAAAGACGAAGAAGGGAAGAGTACAAATTATGTGAAAAAATCGCCCGAAAATTCGGAAAAAACCGGAAAAAAGCAAAATGATGGCCTAGAAAAAGCTCCGGTTGTGTAGTCTGCGTGGACAACTTTTTTTTGAATTTTTTGAATTTTTGAGATTTTTCGATGGTTTTCACCGGTTTTTCATCCGTTTTTTCGACGAAAATGTCGAAAAAAAAAGGAAAAAAATAACTTTTTTTCGATTTTTTTGACAAAAATTTCGAAAAAAAAAATTTTTTTTTTTTTTTTTTTTTGAAAAAATTTGCTGTTTTTTTCGTAATTTTGTTGATTTTAGACCGTTTCCGATGGTTTTTAGAACAAAAGTAAGGGAATTCAATGACCTAGAAAAAGCTCCGGTCGTGTAGTCCGCGTGTACAATTTTTTCGTTTGAAAATTTCTGAATTTTTGACGTATTTTGATCGTTTTCACCGATTTTTCTTCCATTTTCAGCAAGAAAAATTGGAAAAAAATAGGAAAAAAAATGATTTTTTTGGTTTTTTCAACAGAATTTTCAAAAAAAAAAATTTTTTTTTAATTTTTTTTTTTGGAAAAATTTTTGCTGTTTTTTTCGTAATTTTGTTAATTTTAGACCGTTTTTGACGATTTTCAGAGCAAAATACAGAGAATTCAAATGAGATTATTCAGAATCCCAAAATGAAAATAATTTTTAGAAAAAAATTTGATGGCCTAGAAAACTCCGGTCGTGTAGTCCGCGTGGACAAATTTTTTTGAATTTTTGAGGTTTTTTGAATGTTTTCGAGCGATTTTTCATCCGTTTTTCAACAAAAAATTCCGAAACAAGTGAAAAAAGAGTTATTTTCTCGGTTTTTTCATCAGAAATTTCAAAAAAAAATTTTTTGAAATTATTTTTCTTTATTTTGCTGTAATTTGATTAGTTTCAGACCGTTTTCGACGGTTTCTATGCCGAAAATTGGAGAATTCTGCGGTGATTTTTTTTGAACGAAAAAACTGATGGTCTAGAAAATTCCGCTCGTGTAGTCCACGTGGACAACTTCAAAAAAAAACTTTTTTTTTGAAAATTATTTATTTATTTTTTTAGAATTTTATTAGTTTTGAACCGTTTTTAGACGGTTATCAGACCAAAACTAAGGGAATTCAATGACCTAGAAAAAGCTCCGGTCGTGTAGTCCGCGTGGACAATTTTTTTGAAATTTCTGAAATTTCAAGATTTTTTAATGGTTTTTACCGGTTTTTCTTCCGTTTTTCGACAAAAAATTCTCTAAAAATGCAAAAAAAAACTAATTTTTCCGGTTTTTTTTTTTCAAAATTTTCGAAAAAAAAATGTTTTTCTCGTGTAGTCCGCGTGGACAATTTCAAAAAACAAAAAACAATTTTCGATTTTTTTTTCAAAAAATGGGAAGAATAAAGTTTGCGATGCTTTTTTAGGTCAGGTCATCCCCAATGAAAAAATTTTTTTTTCAGAAATTCGATACATTCCAAAAAAAGAGACCCCTAGTGGTTCTAAAACAAGGGAAAAAACTTTAAAACAAATGGGGCGGGGTGGTTCAAATAACCACCATCAAAAATATAGTTGTGTTGGAATATCGGGTAGACACACAAAAAAAGAAAAAAAGAGTTGCAAACTCTCTCTCCTCCCTTTAAGGAAGCAGAAGCAAGAGAGAGAGAGAGAGAGAGAGAGAGAAAAAAAGAAGAGACGCAAAGACGCAGACACAGAGAAATGATGAATGAGGATGAGAAGAAGGAAGAAGAAGCTGTTGGTTTGTGGAGAAATGAGTTGGTGGTATATATATATGGGGTCAAGTAAGAAGAATTTAGAGGATTTGGAAGACGTTGGGACGAAGAAGACACTACAAACTACACTTTTGGGGGGGGGGGGGGAGAGGCTTAGGAAAAAGAATCTCCTGGAATTTGTGATTTTGTGAGCAAAGTTTTGTTGGTTCTATAGAAATCATGGAAAAAATTGACTACAAACTACAACTTATTTTTAGCGCAATGAATTTTCGTACGTGTTTTCAAAATGTTTCATTCGCGGGCTCTGTCTTACTGTAGGGTCGCATGCTAACTGCGTGGCGACTCAGCGATACGTAGGCATTTTTCTCATTTTGTTGAAAAATTGAAAATCAGGGCCTAAGCTTTTTTTGAATTTTTTTTCGAATTTTTTTGAATTATCAATAAGAAAAAAGACGAAATTTCCAAATTTTCGAGTCTGGAAACATGGATTCTAGGCCATAATTTCCTAATCTTGACAGCTACGAAAAAAGAACTACAAAAGTTATTGTAATGGAAAAATCCTACAAGGGATGTCACTTTAGAAAACGTCTGGGAATTCTCTGAAAATTTGCCAAAACACTAATTTGAACCCCCTGAGAACGAAAATTTCAGTTAGAAATCCCACAACTCAAAAATAAAAATTTTCATTTTTTTGGGTAAAAAATTTTGGAAAAAATTTTCGAAACTCTAAATTTGACACCATTTCTAGTCTACACACCTTTTCTCAACTTGTATGAGCATGAAAACCCGAATTTTCGAGTTCCTGTCAATATCAGATCAAGTTTTTGAAAATTCCTTGAAAACCGGATTTTTTCACATTTTTGGAAAAATTGCTGTAACTCCCTTCAAAATGGTTTGTGGCACGTGAAAAAAAAATGAACGAAAAGAAAATGACCGTAGTTCATTCGAAACGGAATTTGAACGCCGTTTACCGCACTTTTATTGAGATTTCCCGCAAAAACTGTACTGAAAATCACGAAAAATGAAAATTTACCCCGATTTTCGGGATTTGTGGAACTTCTCGTTATGATTTTTGGCTTCAGGGGGCCAAAATGTACCCGCCTGCAAATTTATAGAAAATTCCCAGACGTTTTCTAAAGTGACATCCCTTGCTAGACTCAAGCTTTTTCGAAGTTACAATCCTAGGTTTTTGATCCACTTTTCCTATATTTTCAGAAATTTTCAGTCCGAGTTAGGCATACTTGTGTTGGGCCGGGCCGGGCCCTAGAGGCCTACCAGTTACCGCTAGTTTGAATCATGAATCAGCCAAAAATTGAAAATGTTTGAAATGTTTGCGTTTTTTCATAGTTTTGCTGAGAATTTTTGAAAATTTTCTCCAGTGCGGGTCCGGCCCTGAAAAATCAAGCTACCTTGAATCAGAACCGAAAACTCGAGATCTTCTGTGCTATGATTTTCAAAAATCTGGTAAATTTCTTCTAGAATCCTATAAATTTCACACAAAACTGGACCACCAAAGTCGAAAAAACGGCTTCGCGTCATCTTAAAACCGTCGAAAAAAAAATGAATTTCTGAAAATTTTTCGGTCAAAAATTTTTTTTTCCAAAAAAAATGTGTCTACTTTTCTAAGAATTCGATCAAAATCGAGAAAAAAATCTGAAAAATTCAAACTTAATTTTCGATGATTCACAGAAAAACATGGCTGTCTCGATCCTGGGTCGACTTCTAGGACTGAAATGTACTGGTTTTGAAAACTGAAAATACCAGATTTTCCCGAAAAAAATCTAATTTCCCCGCCGCAATCACTATACATTTATACCAATCCGTCCGGATTTCTCAAGAAGTTTAGGCTCTAGCGAACCGGCCCTCCCTCCGAAAAACATTGGGAATAATTCATGTGTCCGTCCGGAAAGCTCTCTCCTCCTCCACCCCCAACAAAGAAAAGAGACGTCTTCTTATTCTTATTCTAAAAAGTTTTCCCTTTTTGGGAGAAGTTCCTCTTTCTCTCAAGGGGGTGCCCTCCCCTCCTAGTCTGCATAAGTGACATTTTGAGTTAAAAGAATGAGAAGAGAAGAGGAGAATAGGAACAAGAGTTTCTATGAGCAACTACTAGGGGAAGAGGGGAGGATAGAGTAGTAGACAAGATTTTGAAATATGATATGGATATGTATGGATGGGGGTAATAATATTAAATTGATAGATGGAGGGATAAGTTAGGATAGATATGCTACAAGGCTCTGGAGCTTAGGGTGTCTGAGATGGAGAGGATCTAATGGATTTCAAAGTTTTCAGAACTTTTGGAAATTCAAGCCCGGTGAAAATCGGCTGTGAATCGCCCGAGGTGTTCGAATTTGGGATTACGGTAAGGATGAATTCCAGGTGTGCTGAACGGTTTGAGAGCCAATTCATGTTTCTTTGACACTATCAGAATGGCTAATGCAGTCAGAAAATAAGGACTTGTGGGGGCTCCGCGACATTTCGAAACCAGACATTTGGAAACCGCTAAAAAATAGGCTTGAATTTTTCAAATTTTTCGACTCGATTTCGATCGGTTTTCTCGAAAATTAGAACACAATAAAATTTCAACTTTTTTTTGAAAAAAATATTTTCGGTCAAATTTTTTTTTCCATAGGAAGTTTGAAATTTTATTTTGTTCTAATTTTTCAGAAAATCGATTAAATCGAGTCAAAGCATTTGAAAAATTCAAGCCTAATTTTCAACGGTTTCGAAACACAGTGAATTTTTTTGTACGTGTTTTTAAAAAGTTTCATTCGCGGGCTCTGTCTTATTGGAGGGTCGCATGCCAAAAAGCTTCCGCTGCGCCGCGACTCGGCGATATGTAGGCAAATGCCTCAAATTGTCGGAAAATTAAAAAATTAGGGCCTAAGCACATTTTAAATTAAATTGCATAGAACTTTTTCTTCGCATCATGTTGAATACAATATTACCAGAATTTGATCAAAAGTTATTACTGAAGAGTGCTCTGGAAACATGGTGCGCGCTCCTTCGGCTTACTGTAGCAATTTAAAAGCGCAATATGAAATTAAGAGAAGCCAAAGAAACCCTGCCAAAATACCACGAAAAATGACCAAAACCAATCGATAGACAGACTAGTACACAAGAAAAAAAAGGACAGGTGTCCCCTTGGTAATCGATAAATTGATCAACAGAGTGTCCATCCCTTTCCAAGACGGGAGAGACACCCCCATGCTCCGCCCCTTTTTTGATCTACCCCGTCCTTCCTATGGGAAAGTAGGTCAAAAAAGGCCAAAAATTTGAAAAACTGGGCCTAATAACTTAGGAAATGTCCCGCCCCCTAAAAAAATCAAATAATTTTGATCTACTCGCTCTATAGACAGTTCCAATGGGAAATTAGGTCAAAAAAGGTCAAAAATCGAAAATTTGGGTCTAGAAAACTCGGGGGAAAAATAGAAAAAAAGTCAAAAAACCGAAAAAATGGGCCTAAAACCATAGGAAAACAGGAATGGGGACTAGATTTGATGTGAAAAAACCAAAAATCAAAGAAAATTGAATGAACAGGAAAAAATTCATTTCACAGGAATCAAGTAATTTTTGTGGGTGGATGGGGAGAGAGCAAATTTTTTACGCCTAGATCATAGAAGTTTTCGGATAAAATGGAGAAAAATGAAATAAATAGAAATAAATTAATATTTTCTGGAGAAAAATCCCGTATTTTGTTTTCAAAACGAAGAAAAAAAATCTAAAAATCTACATTAAAAATTTAAATTCCGCTAACAGAGAGTGGATCATGATTGAGTGATTTCGAGCGAAGATTGAAATATTTCCGCGTCTCGTTGAATATGAATACGGTTGATGTGATCGTGGTGAGGAAGATGAGATCTGCAACAAGAAATGAAATTCGTCTGGTTGTCTGCCTCTCTCAAAATCTATTCTATCATATTCCTTTTGAAATTCTGATTTTTCCATCAGTTGGAACTTTTCCGATACCTCTTTTCCTCGCAGAGATAGGTCAATTTAATTGAGTGAGAGACTCAGAGAAGCGCGAGTGTCTGACTGTCTGCGTCTCTCTCTCTCTCCTTCTCGTTTCTGGATTGCGAGAAAGTGAGAGACGCAGAGAAGGCTCACGGTCTGACTGTCTGCGTCTCCCGCCTTCTCTCTCATACTCTCTCGCTCTCGATTCTGCATTGCTAGATAGTGCGAGACGCAAAGAAGCTAGATGGCCTAGCTCTCTGCGCCTCCCTCTCTCACTCTCGCTCCTTTCCTGAATCCGAGAGAGTGAGAGACGCAGAGAAGGCAGACTACCTACTTGTCTGCGTCTCTCACTTTCTTTCCCGTTTTCGTAATGCGAGAGAGTGAGAGACGCAGAGAAGCCAGAATGGTCTGACTGTCTGCGCCTTTCTCCCTCGTTTCCGTTTTCGAGAGAGAGAGAGAGAGAGAGAGAGAGACGCAGAGAAGCGCGACTGCCTAACCGTCTGTGTCTCTCTCC
>GL379796.1:394312-408690 GCA_000143925.2 Caenorhabditis brenneri | reverse complement strand
GATATCCGCCTTTTTCAAGGCGACCGCATCGTTGACACCGTCTCCTGTCATGGCGACGACTTCTCCGAGGGACTGGAGGGCTTTGACGATTTTCAGTTTATGTCGGGGCGAGGCACGATAGAATACGGTCACTTGACGGATGACTAGCTCCAGGTCTTGATCCGACATTTGATCTACTTGTTGTCCGGAGAGACACGAGTCAGAGGAGGAGAGGATGCCGAGGGATTGACCTGGAAAATTAG
Organism: Caenorhabditis brenneri; assembly: GCA_000143925.2. Taxonomy (NCBI): domain Eukaryota; kingdom Metazoa; phylum Nematoda; class Chromadorea; order Rhabditida; family Rhabditidae; genus Caenorhabditis; species Caenorhabditis brenneri. The sequence goes on along the minus strand of GL379796.1, from coordinate 408,448 downwards.
GTGGGGTCTCAACTGCTATTTTCTCAAGTGTTACGTGGAGATCAAGTGCTTTTTTGACTCATTTGCTATCGATCAAGTGCTATTTTTCCAATGTCTCAAGTGCTATGACTTTTTTCCCATGTGCTATTTTTTAGCGGCAAAAAAAATAGCAGTTGAGACATTTTTCCAAGGAGGTCCCCAGCGCGTGCCGCTCGCGCCAAAAAGGAGGCGGGGCCTCGAAATTCGTAATCGGCAGCTGAAGAGACGCAGAGAGAGCGTTTAAAGGCGCATGCCCCCCCCCCACCACTGAGCTTTCTCTGCGTCTCTTCAGCGGCCGGATTGCAAATTTGCAATGCGAACTCGCCCCCCTTTTCAACTTTCGTTGAGGTCGGGCACGTTTTGCGCCTTCCTTGCATTTTTCTCAAGTGCTACTAGGTGATCAACTGCTATTTCCTCAAGTGCTACTAGGTGATCAACTGCTATTTTCTCAAGTGCTACGGGGTGATCAACTGCTATTTTCTCAAGTGCTACGGGGTGATCAACTGCTATTTTCTCTAGTGCTACTAGGTGATCAACTGCTATTGTCTCAAATGCTACGGGGTGATCAACTGCTATTTTCTCAAGTGCTACTAGGTTATCAACTGCTATTTTCTCAAGTGCTACTAGGTGATCAACTGCTATTTTCTCAAGTGCTACTAGGTGATCAACTGCTTTTTTCTCAAGTGCTACTAAGTGATCAACTGATATTGTCTCAAATGCTACTAGGTGATCAACTGCTATTTTCTCAAGTGCTACTAGGTTATCAACTGCTATTTTCTCAAGTGCTACTAGGTGATCAACTGCTATTTTCTCAAGTGCTACTAGGTGATCAACTGCTATTTTCTCAAGTGCTACTAGGTGATCAACTGCTATTTTCTCAAGTGCTACTAAGTGATCAACTGATATTGTCTCAAATGCTACTAGGTGATCAACTGCTATTTTCTCAAGTGCTACTAGGTTATCAACTGCTATTTTCTCAAGTGCTACTAGGTGATCAACTGCTATTTTCTCAAGTGCTACTAGGTGATCAACTGCTATTTTCTCAAGTGCTACGGAGTGATCAGCTGCTATGAACCAGGTGCTATTGTCACAACAGCTTTTTTGGCTCATTTGCTATGGATCAAGTTCTATTTTTCCAATGTCTCAACTGCTATGGCAATAGCACATGAACCAAAGCACATGAGACACCTCTCCCCCTCCACTCACCAATACTCTGCGCAGTCTCCATCGCATCTCCAGTTATCAACTTCACATCCACACCACTCGCTTTCACAATGCTGATCGCGTCGGCGGCTCCCGGACGTGGCGGATCCATCATTCCAATCATTCCCAGGAACATCAGTGATTGCATACTCTCTCCACGGGCGAAACCGAGGACCCGGAGGCCACGCCCACCCAATTCTTTTCCGATTTCGAGAATGTGTTGACGGGAGTACTGATCACATTGTTTGCGTTGATTGTCCGCTGAGTAGTAGGTGCCGCATTGGTCGAGCACACGGTCCAGGGCTCCTACAAAATGGAAATTTGTGGATTTGGATAAAAATTTAGAGATTTCTGTCAATTCTGTCTGTCTGTTTGTCTGTCTGTATGTCTGTCTGTCTATCTGTCTGTTAGGTGTAAATTACTAGGGGTGTGTAGAGACGAAATGAGATACGATTCTGCAGAGGCTTAACTAGTTTTGTAGCTTTTGTAGTGTAACCCTTTACAAATTTGTAGAGGCTAAGCGCATTTTGTAGTTAGTTTCTTTAGCCTCTACAAAATATGCTCCGGTCGACAGGGTGATTTTCAGAGACTGAGCACGGCAGCCCGGTTTGTCTGTCTGTTAGTCCGGATATCCATAGGTCTCGATGTATGTCTATCTGTCCGCTCGAATGTCCAGATGTCCCAATATCATCTATTGGTTTGTCTGTCCGTCTGTCTGTCTGTTTTTCTGTCTGTTTGTCCTTTCTGTCTGTCTGTCTGTCTCTCTGCCGTTTTCTCTGCCCGTCCCCCTGTCTGTCTGTCTGCATGTCTGTAAGTCCGTTCTGACTCTCTGTCTGTCGGTCTACCTGCCCTATCTGTCTGTCTGCTTGCTCGTTTTGTCTGGTTGTCTGTCTGTCTGTCTGTAGGTCCGTCTGTCTGTCCGCCTGTCTGTCTGTCGGTCTCTCTGCTTGTCTGTCTGTCTATTTGTCTGTCTGTTTGTCAGTCTGTCTGCCTGCTCAGATGTCCGGGTGTCCGGATATCTGTGTGTCCGCTCCGCCCCCCCCCCTCTCCTTACCCTTAATAAAATAAACCGTCTGTCCCTGAGTATCCGCACACTGTACACCCATCCATTTGGTCTCCGACGAGAACGGCATCTCTCTCAGCCGTTTATACTGCGTCCTGACTCCCTCCAACTGCGCCTTCTTCGCCAGTACCACAATCGCTCCTTCCGTCGGCTGTCCAATCAGTTTATCCGCCTCAATCGTTGCATTATTACAAACGATTCCCGCTTCGATGATTCTCGCGAATTCCGGATGACTCCATTGTTGAACCAGCTCCCCTTGGTACTGTACCACCCCACCATCCGGTGAGTATCCGATTCCGGTGATCTCGGCGAGTTTTCCCTCCGGAGTGGCGATCGATTGGGCGGTCATCTCGTTTTTGGTGAGAGTTCCAGTCTTATCCGAACAGATTACGGTAACACAACCGAGCGTCTCGACCGCCGGCATTTTTTTGACCACCGCCCGTCGTTTTGCCATTCGCATCACTCCGATGGCGAGGGTGACGGCGACGACGATGGGGAGACCTTCGGGAATGGCGGCGACTGCGAGGGACACTCCGATTGTGAACATATCAACGACATTTCGACCCTGGAAAAATCGAAAATAATTTTTTTGTTGTACTTTTTTGAAAAAAATCTTCAAAAAACCAGCTAATTTTGGAAAATGCTAATTTTTTGAAAAAGCTAGTTTTTAAAAAGGGATATTCTGAGCAATTCCACAAAAATTGTCGGATTCCCTCAAAAACCATGAAAATCGAGCAACATTTTCCAGAATTTTGGTCCAAAAACTTCCAAAACCATCAAAATAATGAAAATATAGTCGGTGGCCTAGAAACCCCAAATCTTGGATTTCTAGGCCACCAGTGTTCTCTTGGCTTGTGGGTACTTTTCCGCACCGTCTTGACGGTTGATTTCACAAATACCATTTTCATCGAAAAATCTCCTTTTATGAAAATTTTATTTGTACTCTAATAGAAGTGCATCTAACCTGAAACATTCCGATCAAAAAGATGACGGCAATGACTCCAAACGAGTAGATCGATAACTGCTTTCCCAGATCATCCATACTCTTCTGCAGCGGTGTTTTCGGCGATTCCTCTCCCATCATCATTTTCACCACTTCTCCAAATTGGGAATTGGCGGCCGTTGATATCACAATTCCTCGGCCACGTCCCGCACAGACAAGGGTTCCCATGAAGGCGATACAGGTAAGGTGCTCGACATCGGAGCCAGTTCCGATGGTGGCTTGTGGCACGGCGCGTGTTTCCTGTAATAGGGGTTTATGGGAATTTGTATGAAAGTCAGTTGTGGCCTAGAATTCGACAACTCGGTCAGTGGCCGAGTTGTCGGATCCTAGGCCACGACTGTCTTTTTCCTAGTACCTTATGCTTCGGTTCAGTCTCCCCTGTCAGAGAGCTCTCGTCGATTTGCAACGAGAAACTCTCGGCGATCCGGAGGTCGGATGGAATTCGATCTCCCGTATTCAACATGACAATATCACCGGGGACGAGTTCCCTCGCCAACATCATCGTCTCTTTTCCATCTCGAAGCACGTGGCAGGTGGGTGGGACGAGTTTTGTCAGTTGTTCTAAGGTCTTTTCCGATCGGTATTCCTGAAAATGAGGAGTTGTTAATAGGGTAAGAATGTAGTGGCTTTGTGGAAGATAAGCCTAGAAATTCAGAAAGCGCTCCCGGCACACACAGTGAATTTTTTTTTGTACGCGTTTTCAAAAGGTTTCATTCGCGGGCTCTGTCTTACTGTAGGGTCGCATGCTAACTGCGTGGCGACTCAGCGATACGTAGGCATTTTTCTCATTTTGTTGAAAAATTAAAAATCACGTGCCAAGCTTTTTTTTAATCCCCCTCTTCCCTTAAATCGCGATTGCTTCGCCGTGGAAATTTTTTGTAGAAAATTATTACACTTTTTGCAATTTTCCAACTTTGAGCATCTCCAGTTTTGCCTGTTTTGGAAATTTTGATCTGAATTTTTTGGGGTTCACTGGAAACCGCTTTATGTTTCTGGTGCAGTTTTCGGTGTTACGATCTGACCATTTTGAACCCAGATATTTCAAGGAAAGTGGGACCCGAAAAATGAAAAAATTTTGGAGTACTGAAAATTTCGCGAAATTCTTTTAAGATGATTTTTAATTCGTTCAGTTTTCGAGGTTTCGATGTGGAAACAGGTGATCATGTTAAGCTTCAGGAAAGCTATCGATTGAGCTTAAAACTGATTGAATTGAAAATAAACGGAGAATGTAGGCCATAAAACAAAAACCCAAATTTCACAAAAAACAGAGTTTTTCAATTCTTTCTACCAATTATTGCGTTGACCTCGGGTCAAATTTGCTCCTCTCTCTCTTTTGAGAAAAAATTGAACAATTTTTGCGTGTTTCATTTCTAAAAAAAAGTATTTGGAAAATTGCAAAACAGCACCGCAGGTCCTCAACAAATGTCTAGTCAAATTGAATAGAAATTTTTCTTTGCATCTTTTTGAATATAATATTGACAGAATTCGATCAAAAGTTATTACTGAAAAGTGCTCTGGAAACATGGTGCACGCTCCTTTCTCTTAAGCTTACTGTCAGATTTTAAAGACGCAATATGAAATTTGTAAAAGTCCGTGTGAGATGGAACGTAGAGCCCGAGAAAAAAACTTGTACGTACAAAAAAATTTACCGTGTTGTGATTTACCGGAATAAATGAAAATTCGAAAAATGAGACTAATTTTTTTTGTGCTTTTGTGCTCTGTTAATATTATATTCAACATGATTTGGAGAAAAGTTTCTATTCAATTTGATTAAAAAAAAGCTTAGGCCCTGATTTTTAACTTTTCAAAAAAATGAGAAAAATGCCTACGTATCGCTGAGTCGCCACGCAGTTAGCATGCGATTATACAGTAAGACAGAGCCCGCGAATGAAACCTTTCGAAAACACGTACAAAACAATTCACCGTGCTCAATGATGAAAAACTTTCAGGGTTAATAAAAGGCTTACATGAGCTTTTCAAGCTTACGGGCAAAAAATTGAATGAGCTTTTCAAAAATTTCGAGCTTTTTTTGAAGACTCGCGAATGAAGAAAACGAGCTTTTCACAAAAACCTCATATATGGAAAAAAAACCTTACAGCGTTCGTGAACAAAAACTTTTAAGACTCCCTCTCAAAAAGCTCATTTTGGAAAAAAAAACTATTTATTTAAAAAGCTATTCAATTTGATTCATTCTATTCAATTTGATTTAAAAAAAAGCTTAGGCCCTGATTTTTAATTTTTCAAAAAAATGAGAAAAATGCCTACGTATAGCTGAGTCGCCACGCAGTTAGCATGCGACCCTACAGTAAGACAGAGCCCGCGAATGAAACCTTTTGAAAACACGTACGAAAAAATTCACTGTGATTTGAAAAATCTCATTTTCGGAAAAATCTTTTAAAAAAACCTCTACCTGAACAAATCCAACAGTAACCACAATGACAACAGCCACCGTAATAGATATCGCATCATCATACTGTTTCATGATAATCGAAACGAATGCAGATGCCAGAAGCAGAAGGATCAATGGATTTTGAAACTGTTCCAGGTACTTCTTATAGATCGGTTCCTCCTCTCCCACATCGAACTCATTGTATCCATGATATTGCCTCCTTCGGGTGGCCTCTGCCGTCGTGAGACCCTCTTCGAGGTTCGTTCGCAGTTGATGAGTGCACGGGACGACTTCATGTGATGCCGCTTGTTCTGACGTCAGTGTTTCGATCATTATATCGTCTTTGGCAATTGACTTTTTTGATATGTTATTCGTGGAGATTTCCGCTTTCACCAGGGGTGTTGTGGATTGCTGTAAAACATGAAGTTACAGTACCCCTGGGTTACTGTAGCTGTGTAGAGAACTGGCTCCGCGACATTTCGAAATGTGGCGGAGCCCTTTCCATACGGTTTTCAAACAACCGCAAAATAGGCAAACCCCGTTCTAAACGGTAAAAATGATAAAAAAAATGGTCGGTGGCCTAGAAACCCCAATTTTTGGATTTCTAGGCCACCAGTGATCCCTTGGCTTGTGGGTGCTTTTCTGAACCGCCTTGACGTGATGATTTCAAATATAGCACTTTCATCGAAATCGGACCGAAATTGGCAGAAATACGGTATTTTTGAAAAAATGATTTTAATTTTTTTTTTTTTTTAAATTCTGAGCAATTCTACAAAAATCGTTATAACACCTCAAATTATGATTTTTACATCAAAATAGTGAGGATTTTGATTGCTTTTTGAAGAAATCCGACAATTTTTGTAAAGTTGCTCAGAATAAAATATATGTTTCAAGACACCGTATCTATGCCAGTTTTCATCCGATTTCGATGAAAATGCTATTTTTTGAAATCAGCGCGTCAGGACGGTTCAGAAAAGTACGCACAAGCCAAGAGAACACTGATGGCCTAGAAATTCAAAAATTGGGGTTTCTAGGCCACCGACCATATTTTGATCATTTTGACCATTTCGAGCGGGTATTGCTTAGTTTGCTATTGATTGAAGACCGTACGGAAAGGGCTCCGCGACATTTCAAAACTGTGACATTTCGAAACCGTTGAACATAAAAAAAAATATTTTTCGATCAAAATTTTTTTCCAAAAAAAAAGTTTGAAATGTTATTTTGTTCTAATTTTCCAGAAAATCGATTAAAATAAAGTAAAAAAAATTCAAAAATTTCAAGCCCAATTTTCAACGGTTTCGAAATGTCGCGGTGCACAGTACCCCCGGGTTACTGTAGCTTTATAGAGAACTTACATGATTTTGTGCCGGATGATGAGTAGTGGTGATCGGCACCTGAGTTATTGCTGTATTTCCTTGCACTCGAAAGATGGCAGCGGTGGCTTGTGGCGCCTCTTTGTCGTGCTAAAAACGGTTGGGTTCGTCGAGGTTGAACCCTCAGCTTCTACTTTTTGTTTTGTAGTCTGTGTTCTAGGCCTCTAAAAACTCAGAATCGGCTAGAAAAGTTTCCAGAAAATCCTATCAGTCTTGCTGAATACCTCAAAAACTTTCAGAGCCCTCTGTTCACTTTCAGCCGGGTTATTCTAGAAAAAAAAGGATATTATTTTGAGGTAACTCGGCTAGAAATGATCAGCGTGCTCCAAAAATTCATAGAGTAGCAATCTAGACTGCTAGAATTCTCTGAAATTTTTTTCAGCCAATTCTGAGTTGATCCCTTGTCAGGACGATTTGTAGTTTTTGTACCCTTAGTCTCAACAAAAACCGTCCAGACGGTCAGCCCCTTTGTAGAGGCTTAGCTCATTTTGTAGTTTGTACCCTTAGCCTCAACATAGCCACCTAGACGGCGAGCTCTTTTTGTAGAGGCTTAGCTCATTTTGTAGTTTGTGTCCGTAGCCTCAAAACTAAGCTGCCTAGACGGTCAGCCCCTCCGTAGAGGCTTAGCTCCTTTGGTAGTTTGTACCCATAGCCTCACCTAAGCCACCTAAACGGGCAGCTCTCTTTGCAGAGGCTAAGCTTATTTTGTAGTTTGTACCCTTCGCCTCCACTAAGCCGCATAGACGTTTAGCGTTCTTTGTAGAGGCTTAGCCCATTTTGTAGTTTGTACCCTTAGCCTCAACACTAAGCCGCCTAGACGGCCAGCTCTCCTTGTAGAGGCTTAGCTTGTACCCTTAGCCTCAACAAAGTTTCCTAGACGAGCAGCCCTCTTTGTAGAGGCTTAGCTAATTTTGTAGTTTGTACCCTTAGCCTCAAGTAAACCGTCAAGACGTTTATGCCCCTTTGTAGAGGCTAAGCTCATTTTGTAGTTTGTACCCTTCGCCTCAACAAAATTCCCTAGACGGTCAGCTCCATTTGCAGAGGCTTAGCTGATTCTGTAGTCTGTACCTTTCGGTTCAACTAAGTCGCCTAGAAGGACAGCTCACTTTATAGAGGCTAAGCTGATTTTGTAGTTTGTACCCTACCTTCACCGCCGCCGCCCCGTTCGGCGCCGCAGTTGTTCCATTCATTTTGCGATATTCTGCCCAAGTGTCAGCCTAGAGCAACTCCTTCTTTTTCAGAAAATTAATTTCAGAATACGACGATTCAAAAAGTTTCATATCGAGTAGAGATCGACCGAGAGGAGAGAGAAAGAAAATAGATAGAGGGTGGGTAGAGATGAAAAGGAAAACAAAATATGAGTTGGCGAACGGCGCGATTGAATTGTGATGGGGTATTGAATGGGGTGGGGGGAGGAGGAGAGAAGCCATAAACTGGCAACAAAAAACGACGGACGCCGGAAGAACTCTATATAGTTCGGAATTGGAAAACGCTTGTTTTAAAAAAAAATAGTAGTTTTTTTTTCAAATTTTCAACTGGAGGATAAAAAGAGTTCAAAAGATCGAAACCATTTTTTTGTACGTCAAATTTATTGCTCGGTTTCTTCGCTCTATCTCACACGGACTTTTACAAATTTCATATTGCGTCTTTAAATTCTGACAGTAAGCCGCGCTTAAGCCGAAGGAGCGCGCACCATGTTTCCAGAGCACTTTTCAGTAATAACTTTCGATCAAATTCTGTCAATATTGTATTCAACATGATGCAAGCTTAGACCCTGATTTATAATTCTCCGACAAAATGAGAAAAATGCCTACGTACCGCTGAGTCGCCACGCAGTCAGCGTGCGACCCTACAGTAAGACAGAGCCCGCGAATGAGACCTTTTGAAAACACGTACAAAAAAATTCACTGTGAGCATTTACTGCTCATTTTATGAAAAAGCTCATCCACTGCTCCTAAGCCCAATTTTCAAGCCAATCTGCTTAAAATTGTTGAAACAGCCTTTTCGAGCAAAAAATTGAGTTTTAGCAGTTTTGAGCCTAAAAAATTGTGCTTGGGAGCAGCAAAAAATCTGGAATTCCAGCTTCAAAAGTGCAAAACTCTCAAAATCTGAGCTGAGCTCTTAGGCGTCATAAGCGGGACTTCTGAGGATGATCCAAATGCAATTTCTGAGATCTTTTTTTCCAAAGAAAAAGTGATCAAAGGTGTCATTTTTCGTTCTTGGAACAGAAAAACGCCTAGCCTAGCAGTCTGAATTTCCAGAAGATAGCAGAACTGAAAATGCGCTTAAATTCCGACTCAAACTAGGAAATTTCCACGATTAGATTCAATTTTTACGGACAATTTTACCTAAAATTGCACCGAGTGCCGAAAGAATCTCATGACAAAACACAAAAACACAAGAAGAACGACGATCAAAATTGGAGGATCGGCAAGAAATTGGAGCGGAGGAGGAAAAAGAATCACAAGGAAGGAGATAATGATCTGCCAACATTTTCCGAAGAAGATTTTTCGAAAAACCATCATGCGGAGGAGAGGAGAATCAAGATCGAAACACACAGTTCGTCAGGAACAACAACAAGTGTTACTTTGAACATATTTAGTTAGATAAGAAGACCAAAATAGTTTCTAGACCTGAGAAATCAGTCCAAATCAGCTTAAAAACCAAAGAAATAACGAAAAAACAATGTTTTTTTCGTTCCAGAGATACCTGGTGGATCTTAGAGCAAAATTTGAGCTCTAGAAACAAAATCGACAGGGAAGAAAAATCGGAAGAAAATTCAAGAGGAGGACAAAAACGTTGTCAAATCATGTGTATATTGAGAAAACATACGAATCGGATTAGAAAACGACGAAATGTTTATCCGCGTCTTTTTCGAAAATAAAGTGGGACCAAAGTCTAATAGAACTGCTTGCACTTTTTAATGCTCAATATCTTAGGAGAGGGCCTGGGAACTTCAACAAAGATCCTAGATTTCAGGCTGACCAGATAAGGCTTCTGGCCGGTCTGGGGGTCTAGAAAAGCCTTTCAGGTCATTTTCAGACTATTCAGATCATGCTGATTTCAGCAAATTTCAGGCTGGTCCAAGGATGGGCGGCTGTTGAATGAAGTGATGTTTTAAAAAATAATCGGATAAAAAAACAGCGTTTAAAAGTGAGAGACGCAGATTTAAAAATTTAAAGGCGCGCGGCGGGTCTCGCCACGAAATTGTTTTTCAACCTGCGTCTCTCACGTTTCGCGTGTTGAAGCGCGCGTAATAATTTTCCGATTTTAAAATTTCTTCGGAAGCCCCGCCCACTTTTTTGAAGGAAACTTCACCTCGGCCCATCCTTGGGCTGGTCAGATAGGCTATCAGGCCTATCTGGGAACCGGTAGACCATCTTCAGGCAGTCCGAATCAGGCTAAACTGATCAGCTGTTTCTGAGGACAGAAAGCCTGGGAAGACTTTTAAAGATCTTCAAAGCTCCTAGACTCTAGGCTGGTCAGATGGAACCTCAGGCGTACCTGGGGAGCCTGAAAAGGCCTCAAGATCATTTTCAGACTGTTCAGATCATGCTGTGCTCAGAAAGATTTCAGACCGGTCAGATAGGCTATCAGGCCTATCTGGGGACCGTTAGACTGTCTTTTGACAGTTTTGGTCAGGTGAAAATGACCATCTGATCTCCTAGACCTTAGGCTGGTCAGATAGAACCTCAGGCTTGTCGGAGGGGCCTAGAAAAGTTCTTTAGACTCTCACAGGCCAAACCGGGCTGCAATCCGAAGAACCTAGAGAAGCCTAAAACCAAACTGATCCTGAGCAGCTCTTGAGATCTTAGAAACTGACGTGACTCCTCTAAAAGGTCAAAAAGATCTACACGGAACTTGTGCAAAAAAACTGAAACACACGTCAGTCTTCTAGGCTTTCCTCCTCCTCCTCCAAAAAAGGAGAGTGAGCAATTTGTAACACTTGCTCTTTTTCTCTCCCTCCACCCCTTATCTCCTGGCTTTTTCAGCTTTCCTGCCCCACACTGCTTCCGATGCAGAAGAGGAGTGAGGAGGAGGGAGGTGCTAATCTATTCAAATTACATTCGGATGTCGTTGGAGGGGCACATCTCTCCTCGTCTCTCTTTTCAAGGAAGACGACAACGTCCTTATAATTTGAAATGAGCTTGAAGAAGATGGAGCAAACAGGAGCAGCAAAAAATAGGCTCTCGGTGACACTAATAACAAGAAGAATGGGTGGAAAACAGAATTGATAGCCGGATTAGAGCTGATTTCGGCTAAGAGGAGAGACATAGACAGACAAAGTTGTGCTTGTCTAGACGCGGTGTTCGGAGGGAAATGGATTTTTCTCGGGAAGGCAGGAACCGAGATTCGTCAAAACTGTTAGAAGAAGCAACTAAAACAGTTGAGCTTGGAACTTTTGAGATTTTTATAGCAGAAGCTCATAGGTTTTATGACTCTCGCAATCTCAGAAGGTTCTGTCTCGGCAGTTTGACAGTAAACTTGAAGTCATGCGCCTTTAAACCGAGGGTCGTCAAAGCGGTAGATACTCAACTGCTATTGCTATTTCTCAAATGATATGGGTGTGATCAACTGCTACGTTGTAACTGCGATTGTCTCAACTGCTATATTTGGCTCTTTTACTATGGATCAACTGCTATTTTCGCCACTTCTGATGTTTCAACTGCTATGGCTATAGCAGTTGATCTATAGCAAAAGAGCCAAATATAGCGGTTGAGACATAAGCTATAGCAGTTGAGAAATAGCAGTTGAGTATCTGCCGACTTTGAAGCTAGTGACAGCTTGTACGGCTATCAAACCATCGTTCACAGCTGGAATCGACTCCTAACCACGAAAATAGACCAAAACTGATACCCAGAACCTATTCTGTTGTACCGGAAATTAGGATTTCCTGTGACGTACTGTCTTCTAGCTGCTATAGTTCCCTTTCTGACTCGTTCAAGCCATTTTCGGAATAAAAGTATGCTGAGCCCCAAATTTTCAGTGGGAGCTTCGAGCCAATTCTGCCATCTTAGATTTCCAGAAAATTGGAAACTAGAAAAAAAACCAGAAGTCAAAGTGACGAGTCTATCAGCTTCCGTCGATCAGAAAAGTGTGAATAAGCACCTGCTTGGAAAGAAGCAGGAGACGAAATCGGATTATTGAGTCATGTTGTTAAAAACGGAAAGAAAGAGGAGGTGAGCAAGGTAGAGAATCTGGCAGATCTTGCGATAACTTTCTTCAAAATTGAAAATGTGGGCTCATCAAAATGTAGATCTCGTTGAGTTCTATAGGTCTAGGAGCTCAGAATAGCCGGAATTTCCAGATTTTGCGAAAAAAAATTTTCGGGAAAAAATCGGACTTTTCCGGCTTTTCCAAAAAAAAAATTCGGCAAGAAATCGGACTGTTTCGGCTTTTTCCGAAAAAATGTTTCAGGAAGAAGTCGGAATTTTCCGAATTTTCCGAAAAAAAAAGTTCACCAACATAGGCTGCACTCGACCGGCTAATGTGTCCGGGTCCAAGCTCGTGCCCAACGGGTCGATTGGACAGGAATTTTGTAACTCTCATAGCTTTAACAGAGTCAGTCAGACTGGTCCGTTGGCCAGAGCTCGTAGGATCAGGACCAAAGTCCGATTAGAGTACCTAGAAGGGTAATCTTACTCATCCAACTATGACAGAGCACTAAGGCACATGAGCACAATTCCGGACAGTCCTAATTTGTTAATCCGTCACGATTATTCAAAAATCCGCTTGACCAGAGTATCGAGATCAGACAGAACCATGCTCAGGCTCTGATTGAAAGAGCTTGGAGAGCTCAGGGACGTATCTTACTCCTTCAATGCCAGTAGAAGCGTCTCAGGCTCAGGAGCACCAAGTTTTTTCAAGTTTAGGCTATTTTCAGCCTAGAACTTGTGGAAAAAATAACTCAAACTTCGCAAGATGGTGCTCAAACAGGACATGCTCCTTTCAAAGAAATCTGGATCGATTCTCTCCCAGACCTCTATATAATCCAATCTCCACTTCACCTGCCATTCATTATGACGTCAACTCTCCTCAGAACAAAAAAAAGTTATCGAAAAAAGACTCGGCTCAAAAAGGACATCATCATCATACACCAAAGGGTAATTTTGATGAATTTTCAATGTGTCTTCTTCTTCTCTCTGCTATCCTTTTTTGGTCAGCTTCCACAATTAGAAGGCGACAAGAAAAAAGATGCGACAGAGAGCAGCCAGAGCAGCAGCCGGAGGCAATATTCACGGAAAAAATATTCAGGAGGAATCGAAAAGTAGGCTTGTTTTTGCTTCTTATTGTTCAAGTAAGCAAGCAATGGGAGGGAGGGGGAAAAATGAGAAAAGAGAGCAGCATTTTTCCGGTTGGATGACACTGAAACACCATATGGCTAAAAGCCTTTTCCGGTTGTAAAGAGAAGTCTTTAGATGACGAGGTAGAGGGAGCACTTCAAGGAGGTTAAGACGCATTATCTGAGAAAGTCGATCACCCATAGTCACAAGGAAAAAGGTGAACCCTTTCGATTTTCTTAATATTTCATGTATTGATAGTGTCAAATGTCCTGAAAATAAAAATCCACTTTTCACTTCGCTCCGCCCCCTACCGGTTGAGAAAAGTGGAAAAATAGTAAAAAATGAAAATTTTTTCCTGAAAAAGATATTCACCAAAACTTTTCATAAATCGATTATTGACATGTTTTCGAGCATTTTTTGTGTTGTAGACAAAATTCTAACTCCACGTCTTTCTAGTGAAATTTCGAAAAATATCCAAATTTCACCTGATTTTTTTGAACTAGCTCTGTTATCTGGGCGGAAACCCCCGAAGACATAAAATTTTATTCTATAAAATTAATTAACATGCAATGGGGTACAAAATCCCCCACCTCCGGTTCCGGATCTCTTGTCCCATTGAATGGTTTTATACCAAGGTTTCTGAAAATGTGCTAAAAATCCATGTATAGGGATACATGGAAAAAAGTTCAATCTTCCAGAATTCCTATATTTTTTGATATTGAGTAGTAACAGTCACTAATAAACGTTTCCCAACATGTCAGCCGTTCTCGTTTCCTTTCATGCCCGTGAGTACACATTCCACA
>GL379796.1:318843-393977 GCA_000143925.2 Caenorhabditis brenneri | reverse complement strand
GTAGACCAGAAATCACCCTCGAGCAAGTATATCCACGTGGTGGAGCCAGGGACAGAGCAATTTCAGAAAAGTGCGTACTTCCCATATCCTCCCGTCAGTACAAATATTACGATTTCCACAAGCTTCTAGAATTTGTTACAAACAGTAAATTCACCTAACATATTCTTATTAATCACAATGTCATAGCACTTTCTAGAGGAGAGGACCCGGCTAGGGTATAATTGATTGTCTCATAGTAAGCCAATACAAAGGAAATCAGGATGCACATAATCTAGAGTAAATGTAATTAAAATTTATTCAGAATGAATGTCAAAGAATCTCGATGATCAAAGAACGGTGGTGAGTGCACTCATACTCGTCCGCACAGCGCAGAGCAGTGCAGCTCGTCAACCGAGAATTCCATCAGAGGTAAGACATGTAAATTCGGCCGAATAGCATTTCAGAGACCAGTGAATAAAAGCGGGCATCACCACAGTGGACGTTGAAAGGAATGATAACTTAATCCCGATTTGAAGAACGATAACTACCATGAAAGGAAACGAGAACGGCTGACATGTTGGGAAACGTTTATTAGTGACTGTTACTACTCAATATCAAAAAATATAGGAATTCTGGAAGATTGAACTTTTTTCCATGTATCCCTATACATGGATTTTTAGCACATTTTCAGAAACCTTGGTATAAAACCATTCAATGGGACAAGAGATCCGGAACCGGAGGTGGGGGATTTTGTACCCCATTGCATGTTAATTAATTTTATAGAATAAAATTTTATGTCTTCGGGGGTTTCCGCCCAGATAACAGAGCTAGTTCAAAAAAATCAGGTGAAATTTGGATATTTTTCGAAATTTCACTAGAAAGACGTGGAGTTAGAATTTTGTCTACAACACAAAAAATGCTCGAAAACATGTCAATAATCGATTTATGAAAAGTTTTGGTGAATATCTTTTTCAGGAAAAAATTTTCATTTTTTACTATTTTTCCACTTTTCTCAACCGGTAGGGGGCGGAGCGAAGTGAAAAGTGGATTTTTATTTTCAGGACATTTGACACTATCAATACATGAAATATTAAGAAAATCGAAAGGGTTCACCTTTTTCCTTGTGACTATGACTAGTAGTTGACTAGTCGAATTTCTCAGATAATGCGTCTTAAAGATTTGATGATTCGGGTTCTGTAGTGTGTAGGCAGTGGGCCGCTAATTTTGGTGCTGCTAAACTAAGCCTCTACAGCCAATTGTGGCAATGCTCAAGTATCTTTTCGTAGTTTGTAGCCCCAACTAAGCTTTCAGCTTATTTTGGCTAGGCTAAGCTTTTTTAATAGGGATCTGGGCGCTAAGCCTTAACAGGACTGAGCAATAGATCTTTTGGTGCGGCTGAGCAATTTTTCTGTAGTTCGTAGCCCTAACAAAACTGTCAGCTTGTTCTTGAGCTCGCCAACTTTATCGAAACATACAGGTAAGGCTAAGCTTCCTTGTCTACTTGATAGCACTCTGGGCGCTAAGCCTCTCCAAAACTGAGCAATCCTCCGGAGCGGCTTAACGGTCTTTCCTGGTCCCAACAAAGTAGGTAGCTTGTTTCTCAGCTTCCTCATGTACTTTGTAGTCTGTTAGCCCTCGCCAATTTTAATCCTAGCCATTTTCATTTTTGAATAGGATTAAACGTGTCTTGCTGACATCACCTTCTCTTTCAACACTTTTAATCGTTTCCTCTTTCTCTTGACACATTGACATCTCCTCAAAGAGAGTACAAAGTCGTTTTACTCGAGTAAATACTCAGAAGATCAGGGAAACCGATTTCCAATGAAATTAGGCAGGAAGTCTAACCGAATTTCGGGAAATGGGTGGGTTGTGGGTCTATCCGGTCTAGCCGGGGAGAAATCGAAAAAAAGAACAATCCCAATGACGTTTTGGAACATGAAAATATGCATAATCTCTGTTTTTTGAAAAACATCGGAAGTACGAAAATATTAGTGATGGGGGCGTCATTTCCGTTTATCTATTTTCAGTAGTTGAAATGTGAATCGGATGTTCCTTTTTAGACACATTTTTCAGAGGCTAAGCTAGTCAACCTCAGCAAAAACAGAGATAAGCTAAGCTCCTTTGTGTACTCCTGAGCAATCTTTTGGTGCCGGCTTAACTGCCTTTCTGTAGTTTGTAGCCTCAACAAAACTGTCAGCTAAGTTAGCCATCCTCAGCAGAAAAAAATTTAGAGGCTAAGCTTTCTTGTCTACTTAATAGGGCTCTTGGCGCCTTTTAAGACACATTTGATATTGAAACTTCATAGGAAAGTGACCAAGATGCACTTTCCACATGAATTGTCGTCTTCGCACCAGTTGGTTTGTTGGTCAACGCTTTTTTAGAGTAGACCTGTCAAAGGTATGAAGACGTCATATTGCGAAGGAAGGTGAGAGATCAGAGGGAAACGACAGGTTTAGATGCGGATCATACTCTTGAAATTTCGGACCGAACTGACAATTTTCAAGGCCCGGCAAGGCCCGTAGGCCCGGATTCAAAAAATGTTTAATTTTTTTTTGAAAAAAATTGCACTTTTTCAGAAAATTTTTCTTTTTTTTTCACCGAAAATTCATCAGAATAGTGTAAATTGCTTCAATAACGCAAACTTCTGTTTTTGTGCTCAAAATGACCCTGGATCACAAAATTTGGAAATATTTTTTCGGGTTTTCGAAATTCGCGGTAATTTTCCGGGCATCCGGGCCTTGCGGACCTCGGAAATCGGTGGAAAGGCCCGGCTCGGTCCGGCCCAGCCCGTAGAAATCAGGTTGAATTCGGCTGAACTTGGTCCTCCTGCCAATAGAAATTGGGACTTTCCGGGACAAAATCCTAGCACAAGTTTCAGGAATTGGCTGAACATTACAGGCATGATTCGATGAATTTTCTGAGGACTGCAACAATTTCAACAGACTTCTTGCTCAATTTCCAGCATCATTTGGAATGTTTCAGCAAAAAAATCTGAGGAAAAACCTCAGATTTTCTAGTCTAGACTGAGTTTTGTTCGAGAAAAAATAGAAATCTAGATGATTTCTGAACGATTTTCGACAATTTTCCCAGTTTCAAGGAAGGAATAAAACAAAAGAAGAATGACATCGACTTCGAACAAAAACTGGCTCCGAAATTCATCAGACTGCCCTTTCCACGTGAACTACTCTGTTGCTCATTGAGAGCAAGAGAAAGCATACACATATGAAAATGGGGTCCAGTTAGAAAAAGTCAAAGGGAAATTCGAAATGCAAAACCCAATACCTTTTGTTGCTTTCTCTTTTTACCTCTACTATAAAAAGAGAGAAAAAAGGAGGGAGGGGTTTTGTAAGGAAAACGGAAATTGTCGCTGCTTGAGAGGCTAACAAAGGAGCACTTTTCTTGGTTGGCATTGGATTAAAAAAGTTTCCAGAGAGCATAGGTTTGTCCAGATGTCCGGAGAAGAACTAGGATCTCAGGAAGAGAAGGACGGCTTTGAAGCTCATGTTAATTTAGGTACTTTCAGCCTGAAAAGCTGGAAATAAGAAGCCAAGAAGCTCGAGAACGTCCAGGTTTGTCCGGATGTCCAGGACAGAATTTTGAGCTCAGAACGATTTTGACATCTTATCAAGGAGATGGAAACGTCCTCCAGGAGGGCTAGGTTTGTCCAGATGTCCAGTTCAGAAATTCAAAGTGACCGATAGCTTTCCAACGGTTTTTAATGGCCTACTAGTGGCGTTAATTGAAAACTCGTCTGGGAAGCCTACGTTTGTCCAGATGTACAGGACAGAATTTGGAACCTAGAACGGTCAGGAGGGCTTTTCAAATCCTATCAATGGGAAAAAATTCCTCTAGGGATCCTAGGTTTGTCCGGATGCCCAGGACATAATCATGAGCTCAGCAGGAGCAGGACAGCATATTTGTTGTCCAAGAAGCCCAGGTTTGTCCAGATGTCCAGGACAGAATTTCGAGCTCAGCAAGAGCAGGACAGCTATTGAGATCTTATCAATCGAAGGAATTCATCTTCCAGGAAATCTAGGTTTGTCCGGATGTTCAGGACAGGATTTCGAGCTCAGAACGGCTTTGACATCTTATCAAGAAGAGGTAATCGTCCTTCAGGAGCCTAGGTTTGTCCGGATGTCCTGGACAAAATTCTGAGCCTAGAACGGTCAGGACGGCTTATTTGTCGTCCAAGTATCCCAGGTTTGTCCCGATGTCCAGGACAAAATTTTCAGCTTCCGAACTCTAGCTGATCAGAACAAAATGGGCGGAGCTTCTTTTGAACTTTCAGTCCCAAACTTGAACTTCGAACATTTCTTCTTTTTCTTGTTCTGCTTTGAGGACTCCAAAAAAATTCCAAATGACTGACTCTCTAGAGGAGAGAGGGGTGTCCTATAACACCTGCGACACACATAGAAGCATGCATACAATTAATCAAAAAGGCCCTCTCTTTTAGAGCGGAGAGGAAATTCGAGAAAAAAACCAGGAACTGGACTGGAAGAAGAAGACAAAAGGAGATGAGGAAGAGGAGGTGAGAGAAGGGGAAACCAGAGAAGTACCTAGTTATGTGGGGTGAAATATAGAGAAAACTGGAAAAAATGGGGAGTAAGGATGGTTTTGTAGAACTTATTCTATCGGATTTTGAAGATTTCAGTAATTTATAGAGGCTGACGGCACGAGAAACACGGTCCGGCGAAACCGACGCGGGTGCGAAACAACTATGAAAAAACCGAATTTTCTATAATTGTTCTGATTTTATTTCATGAAAAGATGTATTTGAACACGCTGAATCCAAAAAAATTGGTTTTGTTAGGGCTTCATTACTTAGTTTTTGAGACAATAATTGTTGAAAACATCGATTTTCCGTTGTTTTTTGTCTTTTTTGTTACAAATATCGCATTATCTCAAAAACTAAGTGATGAAGCCCTGTCAAAACCAAATTTTTCGGGTTCAGCGTGGTCAAACGCATCTTTTCATGTAACAAAATCAGAAAATTCGCCTGTTTCATGGTTGTGTTGCACCCGCTTCAATTTCGCCGGGCCGCGAGAAGTCAAGAGAAAATAATACGGTAGCTTTTCAAAATGAACCCTAAAAGCCTCTAGACAAGCTGGGATAGGTATCTTTTTGAGGCACATAGTGCCGCAGACAGCACTTTTGGCCACCTGCTAATCTGCCTAGTCGGTAGACACTGAACTGCTATCAAATCAACTGCTATGGGTGTGATCAACTGCTATGTTGTAACTGCTAGTGTCTCAACTGCTATATTTGGCTCTTCTGCTATTGATCAACTACTACTTTCGCCACTTTTGATGTCTCAACTGCTATAGCTATAGCAGTTGATCCGAAAAACGCTAATTTTAATTATGTTCAAAAAATGTATTTCAGTGCTTTCGCTAGCTTTTTATCCGTTTTTTAGCAGAAAAAAACAAATTTTTTGCGGTAATTTCGCTCGCAAATTCCAAAGTCCGTTTTATTAGTTTTTAGACCGAAAAATCGTTTTTTTTTTTTCAATTTTCCCGGTTCAAAATTTTTTTTGCTCAGTATTACAGTTTTACAGATTTATTACCATTTTCACTGTGAAACATTTTCGTTCTTATCTCAATTTTTATGAATTTTTTTTATTTTTCTTTCATTTTTCCCAAATTCAACCCAATTTTTCCCACACCAAAAACTCACCAAAATCTACCTGGAACACGTGAAGAAGAATTGGCGGCTATTTGATTGAAGAACCCGTTTTGAATGAATGTTTTGTGTTTGATCCCCAACACTGAAAAAAAGTTTTTTTTTGAAAATTAGAATTTTTAATGAAAAAACGTGAACCAAAAATAGAAATTCACGACGAAAAGACAGTGTAAAAAATGGATGGAGGACAGTAACCACGACTAGGAATGAGCACAAAAAATTAGTGATTAATTGAATTTATTTAGAGTTTTTTGAAAAAGAGATCTCGGATAAAAAAGTAAACAAGAGAAGAAATTTGACAAAATTTGAAAATAAATGTAAAAAAATAAATAAAATTTGAAAAAAAAATTAATCAGTCCACAATTTGAGAAGCCCGTCTTCGGCGTAGGTGGCAATCAGATTCTGATGTGGGTGATGGATCAGACCGATTGGAAGACGTTCAGTTACCTGAAAATATGAGAAAATTAATGGTTTTTTAAGCTTGAGGGAATTTAGGAGCAAGAAACGATGGAAGCGATTTTGAATTTGAGCGATATTTGAATGAAAAACTTGTTATTCCGACGGATTTCGAACAATATTATGCATACTTTTTTGGTAGATATTCAAGTGCTATATGCCAATTCCCCTAAATTTGGCTCTTGTGCTATGGATCAAGTGCTATTTTGGTCGTTTTTCTTGGCTCTGGTGCTATGATTTAGCTAATAGCACTTAATCCAAAATCTTAGCACCAGAGCCAAGAAAACGGCCAAGATAGCACTTGATCCGTAGCACAAGAGCCATAGCACATGAGATATAGCACATGAGACAATAGCAAAAGAGCCAACTTGAGTACTGGTTTACATTTTTTCAAAATCAAAGTTGCTCAGTTGCTATTTACCAGAAAGTTGCTTTTTGTCTTTGCTTGAAGCATGGATCATTTGCTATAAATTGTTCATTCGCTATTCCATAGCAAATGATCCATGTCACTAGCAACTGAGCCGCGTAATTTTTTTTGAGTATAGCGTATGAGAAAACGGCTAATAGCAAAAGATCCACTAAAGCAAAAGAGCGAGTTCTAGCAACTGAGAAATAGTGAAAGATCTGCTAGCATCTGAGTATTGGCATTCGTAGAGGCTCGGAACACAAAAACCACAGAAAGTAGCTTAGCCGCTACGCTCTTCTATAGGCTACCACTCCAAACTATATCTCCGACCCCACAAGAAGAAGAAGAGCCCACGACGTTGCCATAGGTTTCCTCGCCGCCCGGAAACTGAGGAAAAAAAAGAATTTCAAAAAAAAAAAGAAGAAGAGCACATGGCGGCCGATTTCATTTAGTATTCTTCGCTGGGTGGGGTGCATCTCCTAGAGGGTTCTCCTTCATGTTTTTTTTTCTTGTGGGTTGAGAAATGAATGAATGAGAGGAATAAGAAAAAGGACGACGGAAGGATAAAGAAAGAGGTACCAGAGAAGAGAGGACGGGAAGGAGATTCCTGGAATTTTCAGCTGGAAATGTCAAAGGAGATTCGCCACCGAAGTTCAATTTTTAATTGTGAGCCAAGTTTTGACATGAGCCTTTAAAGCTCCGCCCATAAAATGTCGTACCCTATGAAACCGTGTTTCAAAAACGAAGGTAGAAAAAAGAGAAAAATCGCACAAAACCAGAATTTTCGCCAGGATATTGCTGAAAATTAAGGGAGTCTGACCAGAGAAGAGTAGAACGAAAACGAGGCGAAAACCTAGAGAAATCGCGAGAAAAAAACAGAGTTTTCACTAGAAAATCTTTGAAAACAGAGGTGTAGGAAAATGAAACACGGAGATTTGAGTAGAGAAAAAAATAGATCAAAAATGGAATTGTGACTGAAATTTTAGACAAGAAGGTAGGTCAAAAATCGCAAAAAGGTAAGACTGCTTGAGATTTCTCATAGGACTTCTATCACCAAATCTCTTCTATATACTAAAGGAATAGCTCTGTGTGTGTGTGTGCCGCACTTATCACTGAATAACTTTTGTACCCCTCGACCGTTTTCTTCCATATTTGGCACATAGTCATGGGTCACCGAGCGCTTCAATTTTGTGAAGTTAGGAGCACAGGTTACTGTAGGATTACGGTAGCTACAGTAACCAGATAACTCAGCAACAGCTAGAAAACGGGTTTGAAGTGCTCAGAATTGTTCGATTTTTTGCATGTACTATCTAAGGGACCCCAATAGTACATCAACAAAAAATGGTGGAGATTACTGTAGGATTACGGTAGTTACGGTACTCCGAAAACTCAACTGGCAAGCTCTGGATGAATAACCTTCCAGAACATTCTCCTTCTTTCCAGAAACTTCTAGAAACTTCCAGAAACGTCAAAACATCTTATTATTTTGGCGGGAATTCAAATTTTCAAAATTTTTGGCGGGAATTCAAATTTTCAAAACTTTTGGCGGGAAGTCAAATTTTAAAAATTTTTGGCGGGAATTCAAATTTTCAAAACTTTTGGCGGGAAGTCAAATTTTAAAAATTTTTGGCACTTCAGAAGAAGGCTTAGGTGCATCTCGGCCCAACGATAAAAAATGGGTTGAGCATGGCAAATTAACCCCCCATTGAGGAGCGCAGCGACGAACTAAAAGGAGGTGAGCCGCCGTAGGCGGTGCCACCGACTGGTTTGTGACTATCCGAAGAAATATCTTTGGAAAAAAGCCATAGTTTATAGGAAAGTTCAAAAAATGCGAAATTGGAGATAAAAATTAAGAAAAGTAGCGAAAACTAGCCATCTGAGAGAAAAATCAAAGCCGAAAAAATCAACAGCATTTGGTAAAACTTCGAAAGGTCTGGTTTCGAAATGTCGTGGACCCAGTTTTATAGGAATGCCCGGATAATTTCAGAAAAAAAATTGGGAAAAAATGCAAAACTAGTCGATGGAAACCGAAGAAATAAGGAAAAAGTTCCAAAGTGAGACCATTTTTAATAGTGATCTTATAGTTAAATTCGGAGTTTTCTGCCTAAAAAACCTGCTCCAAACCACCAAAAATCTATGTTTTCGTTAGCAAGCTTAAAAATGAATTCGAGATTTTTCGACTGGAAAAAAAGTTCTGGAAAACTGTAAAGTTCCAGGAATAGAGGTCGAAAAAATTCTGATATTAATGATGAAATTTGAGACTGCCAACCCAAAAATTCTCTAGAAAAAAAAATAATTTCAAAAATGAAGCACCAAACAAATCAAAATAAAAATCGCCATCCTCCTCCATTCTGCGATCTTCGTTCCGAAAAACACGTAAATTCAAAATTCCCAGAGAATTCTATTCCGTAAAATCTGCCAAAAAACGAAAACATCTTTAGAATACGTCACGAAAGGACGAATATTCCTCCTTATCTCAATCGTTGGATCTATTGGAGGTATCTATGCGTATGGATGGAAGTGACGGAATGACTGTAGAGGACGGATGGAAAAAAGGAAAAACGACACCATGTCCAAGAACTATAATGAATGATCTGTTCCTATGCGAGTGTTTCATCAAGATTAAATAATTAATTGGAGGAGAAAGGAAGAGGTATTCAGGTGGAAAATTGCAGCTGTAATATGACGGAAAGTCACTGAAAACCTGGGAAAAATGGCTAATACTCCACTGCTACGGGGGTTATCATTTGCTATGTTGTAGCTTCTACTGTCTCAACTTCTACATTTGGTTCTTCTGCTATGGATCAACTGCTATTTTCGTAACTTTTGGTGTCTCACCTGCTATGGCTATAGCAGTTGATCCATAGCAGAAAAGCCAAAGGTAGCAGTTGAGACACTAGCAGTTACAAAATAGCAGTTGATCACCCCCATAGCAGTTGAGAAATAGCAGTTGAGTATCTATCGGGAACTGCTAGCGGAATGTAAACATTTTCGGAACAAAGATACAGAAAATCGCTCTTCAGTATAGTTACTTTCGATGAAAAAACACGATAAAATGCCACTTTCTGTCGTCACAAACTCTAATTTTGTGTTTTTGAAAAAACACGTCTTTCAAGGTGAATTTTACTGTTTTCTTGTTTTCTTAATGTTCTTTGACCCATTTCTTTTGAAAAACCTCTAAAAATAGCTAGAAAATCGAAAAATTCCAGAGTAAAAACTCCAATTTTTGAACTGAAAACCTCAATTTTTTTTAGCTGAAAACCTCCTAATTTTTGAGCTGAAAACATCAGTTTTTCAGTTAAAACACCCAATTTTTGAGCTAAACCCCATAGTTTTTGAGCTGAAAACCTCAATTTTTAAGCTGAAACCCCTATTTTTGTGTTAAAAAACCCCAATTTCCCAGCCAGAACCCCCCATTTCCCCACAAAAAACCTAACGAAACGTTGCCAAAGTGCACGTAATAAACTCATCACCGCGCCCTCTTCTCTTATCAGTTTTCTGTGCCATTTGAAATAGAAATGCACTTACCGGGAGTGTGGTTTCAAGTGTGGCTGAAAGTACCATGAAACAGTACATCACACCGTCTTCGGCAATTGCGTATGCCCATTCTCCTGGAAAAAATGAGAGATTAGGAGGAGAAACTCAAGACTGGAGTGCTCAATTTCAGAATTAAACTGATTAAAAAATATCTGAATCAGAACTGTCCCGCATCTCAAAAGTGGGCGGAGCTAGAAAAAAATTGTCAACTGCAACTTGCTCCAAATTTAATTCTGAGCAAGTTTGCAGTTGACAACTTTTTTCTAGCTCCGCCCACTTTTGGGATATGGGACAGTTTTGATTCCGCCCCAAATTTTATGTTGAATAGTGACCGATTTCAGTTGAATTCATGGGATCTGAAGAAAATTTCATAATCAAATTACCTTTCGGCGACAAAATGCAACTGATGAAGTCTCCACGGTCACGTTTTCCGGATGTCATTGTACGAACCACCTGGAAATTTGAATTGTAATGGAGCGCCTTTTCAATGTAAAAAAAACTGCCCAAAAACTCTTATCTATAGCACGTGAGTAAAAAATAGCACATGAGTCAATAGCAGTTGAAAATCGGCAAATACTCAACTGCTATGTATCTCAACTGCTATTTCTCAACTGCTATGGGGGTGATCAACTGCTATGTTTTAACTGCTATATTTGGTTCTTCTGCTATGGATCAACTGCTATTTTCGCCATTTTTGATTCCTCAACTGCTATGGCTATAGCAGTTGATCCATAGCAGAAGAGCCAAAAAATAGCAAATGAGCCAAAAAAAGCACCTTACCTGCCCAGAAATATTAACGACATAGAGTGTGTTGGATCGATTACACACGACCATCTGCGGCGGATCACTCTTCGGAATTGGGAGCACGTTGAGAATGGGGTGGTCCTCGGCACCGACACGGAACGTCGACAGGCATTCGCCTGATTTTCCGTGCCACACACGAATGGAGCCGTCTGTTGAGCATGAGATCTGGAAAATTGTGAATTGGTGCCTTTTTGTTGGAGAATTTGAATATTTTTCGTTCCTAAATCAAGGATGGGCGAGGGTGAAGCTGGCTTCAAAAAAAGTAGGCGGAGCCTGCAGAGGAAAAAATTTATTTCATTTGGAAATAGCGCGGTTTAACATGGAAACAAGAGAGACGCAGACTTTCGTGGCGAGACCCGCCGCGCGCCTTTAAATTCTCTGCTTTTTTTCTCTGCCGCTCTCTCCTCTTTCGTGTGTTAAACCGCGCTATTTCCAAATGAAAAAATTTTTTCTGGCTTCACTTGCTTCACTAAGCGGCACATCCTTGTCCTAAATCGTTAATTCGTCCAGCTTTAATACAAAAAAAAATGAAATTGCCACTGTGCAAAACGTGGTGAAAGTAAGGGAAAAAAGAGAAACAATCAATGCAAAAGGAAGAGGAAGAAGAGCAGCAAAAAGTGCAGAAAAGAATTGTGCAAACAAAAGAATAGCAGTGATATTGCTCATGCACTTTTTGTAGAGGCTAAGAACACAAAATGCAGGATGTCTGTGTGAACAAGCTAGACAATATCAGGGAAGAAATGAGGCAAATACTCAACTGCTATGGGGGTGATCAGGTACTATGTTGTAACTGCTAGTGTCTCAACTGCTATAATTGGCTCTTCTGCTATAGATCAATTGCTATTTCCGCCACGTTTGGTGTTTCAACTGCAATGAAAATGTTGAAAATAGCAGTTGATCCATAGCAGAAGAGCCAAATATAGCAATTGAGTATTTGCCATGTTTGGGTCCCGTAGATGCTAAATGCGAGAATTGGACTGATTTCGTTCAATCCGGTCACGTCTTTGAAAATAGGGTTACTGTAGCTACCGTAATCCTACAGTACTCCGAGCTCCGAAATTTTTAGAATTGAAGCGCTCGGTGACCCATGACCATGTGCCAAATATGGTACCAAACGGTTCAGGGGCTCAAAAGTTATTAAGTGATAAGTGCTGGACACACAGACAGACAGACAGACAGATAGAGCGACATACAGACAGAAAGACAGACTGGTGGACTATCGACCAAAATTAGAGATAATTTCCTTCACTTACAATATGATTTCCCTCTTCGGAATACCGAACATCGGTGATATAGCTCGAGTGTCCGCGCATCTCCTTCAGACACTTTCCGCTCTTCATTCCGTGCACTCTGAAAATTGAACTTGGAGTTTTTGGGCAGCATACTTGTGAAATTTCGGCCCGGCCTAGGGGCGGATTCAAAAATTTTGAATTTTATGTTGAAAAAATTTGCAGTTTTTTACAAAGTTTCACATTTTTTTCACTGAAAATTCATCAAAATAGTGTAGAATGCTTCAAAAACAGAAAACGAATGTTTTTATGCTCAATATAACCCTGGAGCACAAAATATGGAATTATTTTTTCGATTTTTCAAAATTCGCTGTAATTTTCCGGGCCGAGCGGGCCTCCGGGCCTTGGAAATTGGTGGGAAGGCCCGGCCCGTCACAAGTATGTCGATTCTGGGATCTAGATTTTTTTTATCAGGCTAATCACAAAAAAAACTGTCGGCTGCCCAATGCGACCGGAGCCCTTCTGTCTCAATAGCAGCCATTACAACCAGATTTTCACCTCCTTCGACGTGATTTACAGCTAAAACCAACCTAACAACATGATCATTTCCCCCTGACAAAATGTGCGAGTTATCCTTCGAAAACCGCACCGCACACACGCCATTCGTGTGCGCCCTATCAAATCTTCTGAGGCAATCCCCGGTCTCCACCTTCCACACTTTGATCTTTCCGTCAATGGATCCGGTGGCCAACATTTCCGAATCTCGACTGAAAGACATGCATCGAACCGCCGCATCCATCATCATTAGGTTCTCTTGGGCCTGGAAATTCGAGAATTTTTGAGGGAAAACTTGGGCTGATTTACCTGATATTTCAAATCCTTCCTCAGCTTTCCATTCATGTAATTCCAGACCTCAATGAATCCGTCCTTGGATCCGGATACAAGATAGTTGGCATCTGGGGAGAAGGCAGCTGATTCTGGGTAACTTTCTGGAAAGAAAAACGGATTTTCGGTCCCCAAATAGTGAATTTTAGCCAAAAAACCAGCAGAAAAAGATGGTTAAAGTGCCAAAATTGGAGAATTTAGTTCAAGAGTCACCACTAGAAATTTGTGATTTTTGGTAAATCGAGTTAGAATTTAGTTAGATTTTTGGAAAAGGAAAAGCTCAAAAATCACAAAAAAAACTACGAGACGGGCTTTCGTATGCAAATCAGGGTGTCTGGCAAATACTCATCTGCTATGGGGGTAATCAACTGCTATGACTATACCAGTTGAGACCGTACGCTATAGCAGTTGATCCATAGCAGAAGAGCCAAATATAGCAGTTAAGACACGGGCAGTTACAACATAGCAGTTGAGTATCTAACAAAGTTTGGCTCTTATCCGTTTCCCGGGTATTTTTAACTTTTCCGGGACCGGAAAAAATAATACCCGGGACCGTCAGAAATACCCGGGACCTAAAAATAATACCCGGGACCAAAAAAAATATACGGGACCAGGTTTTATTTTAAAAATGCCTTTCGGAAATACCCGGGACCGGCAGAAATACCCGGGATCGGCAGAAATATACGGGACCTGAAAAACTTTTCCGGGACCCAAAAAATTTTTTCCGAGACTCATCCCACTCGATTTTGTGCTCTCAGAAGCTTTTTTTGTTGTGTTTCCTAAGCCTTTTCTGATAGTGGGCCATTTGATTCACCCTTTCAAAGCGTAAAACACACCTAATGAACCAGGCTTAGGAAAAACACGGCCCAGGTGTCAAAATTCGATTAGCGGAAAAATTTCTTCAGTCCCGGAAAAGTTTTTTCAAGTCCCGTATATTTCATTGGTCCCGGGTATTTCTGACGGTCCCGAGTATTTCCAAAGGGCGCCTGTTTGATAAAACCCGGTCCCGTATATTTTTTTTGGTCCCGGGTATTATTTTTAGGTCCCGGTTATTTCTGATGGTCCCGGGTATTTCCAAATGGAGTTTTTTCAATAAAACCTGGTCCCGTATATTTTTTCAGGTCCCGGGTATTATTTTTTGGTCCCGGGTATTTTTTTAGGTCCCGGGTATTATTTTTTCCGGTCCCGGAAAAGTTAAAAATACCCGGGAAACGGATAAGAGCCCAAAGTTTCGGTCCCCAAACTTTGAATTTTGACTTCAAAACCAGAGGGAAAAAGAAAGTTGAAGTGCCGAAATTTGTGAATTTAGTTCGAGAGGCACCACTATAAAATTTTCCGATTTTGGGAAATTTCGTTAAAATATAACTTAATTTTTCGGGAATAGAGAGGCTCAAAATCAAGGATGGGCCTAGTTGAAATTTCCGGCAAATACTCATTGACTGCAGGTCTCATTGACTGCATTCACTCATTGACTGCACAGTCTCATTGACTGCAAGGTCTCATTGACTGCAAATTGCTCATTGACTGCACTATGCTCATTGACTGCTAAGTCTCATTGACTGCATTTTACTCATTGACTGCGCTCTGACTGCTTTATCATAGGACAAACTTTCTTGAATTATTCCACATTACAACTGTTCCAACAACATAGGTTTTCAGAACAGTGTTGGTTTGCTCGCTGAAGTGAGATTTACACTAATTTACTAATTTTTCCTATGTCTTTACCAATTTCGCTACTTATTGTATAATAGGCTTAGGTCTAGAGCAAACAGTTTTCCTTGATCTGTAGAATTTTGATAAGTTACTCCCCGATTGCGTTTTAGAGAAATAATGAAAACATAAGCCTCAGTCCGATAATCCTGATCGTTTTCGAAGCAACAATGATTGAATGAGAGCTTGAGCAGTAATAGTGTTCAGTTCACAAAAATGTGTAGGTAGTTTTGTTAATTTCCAAACTCTCAGATGTAGTATGATTAACAATGAGTTTCGAGCAGTATTTATGAAATTTAGAGTATAAGTCCGGGAAAATATTCAGATAGGCTTGTGGTAGTTAACTACTTCGAGAATGCAGTCAATGAGTAAAATGCAGTCAATGAGACTTAGCAGTCAATGAGCATAGTGCAGTCAATGAGCGAATTGCAGTCAATGAGACCTTGCAGTCAATGAGCACAGTGCAGTCAATGAGCAATTTGCAGTCAATGAGACTTTGCAGTCATTGAGACCTTGCAGTCAATGAGTAAATGCAGTCAATGAGACCTGCAGTCAATGAGTATTTGCCGAAATTTCCTTCAAAAAGGTGGGCGGAGCTTCCGAAGAAATTTCAAAATCGGAAAATTATTGCGTACGCCTTAACGCGCGAAACGTGAGAGACGCAGGTTGAAAACAATTTCGTGGCGAGACCCGCCGCGCGCCTTTAAATTTTTAAATCTGCGTCTCTCACGTTTAAACGCTGTTTTTTTTTGGATTATTTTTTAAAACATCAGTTTTTTCAACTGGCGCCCATCCTTGCTCAAAATTCGGGAAAAAAAAAAAAAAAAACACGAATTTTTGATTTTTGAACAGCATGTATCGGATGGCTTTCCATATGCAAATTAGGGTGTCTCGAAGCAAAAATCATCGATTTTTTTCACACGATTCGTATCAGGAATAGAAAAGTGAGCATACTTGTGAAATTTCGGCCCGGGCCGAGAAAAATTTTCCAGGGTTCGGATTCAAGAAATATTAAATTTTTTTTTGAAAAAATGCGCCCTTTTTCAGAAAAATGTTACATTTTACCACTGAAAATCCATCAAAATAGTGTAAATTGCTCCAAAATTACAAACTACTGTTTTTATGCTCAATATGACGCTGGAGTACAAAATTTGGATTATTTTCTTCGATTTTTCAAAATTCGCGGAAATTTTACGCACCGGTCCTGCCCGTCACAAGCATGGATTTTTTTCAATTTTTAGGAAGGCATACGTTATGAATAGAAGACCTCTGTATTTTGCATTTACTATCAGGCCGAAAGAAACAAGCCAGCTTGTAAGCCAAAAGAGAGAAATTTCAGAACAAATTCACAGGAAAATTAGTGTTTTTGACATTTTTTGTCGTGCTAAACACGCCATCGAATAGATAGAAAAATTTCCGAATTTCGGCAAGTTTTCATAATTTTATAACATACTGGTTGAGAATTTGATACTTCTGGCCATCATAGTCGGATATCTCTCCTCCGTCTGCTCCTTCTGTGCCGCTTTTCCTCTAAACAAATCGATAGCAGTTCCAGGTGGCAACAACCCCTGATGCAGCTGCCATTTCAACGATTGCCCCAGTAAACTGAGCAACCGGGACGGTGCCACCACAGAAACTTCCGACGAAAGAGTCTGAGCAATAGCGGCGCGTCGTTTCTCCCGACTAATGTCTCCGTAGACTTCTTGTCCGTCGAAATACGGACGATTAATGAGAGATTCCAGACGGGAATATCGATCCGGATCGATTTGTTTCAGGAGGATCATTGGATCGGTTTGACGGGCGACGAGACGGGCGGTGGCGAGTTCGCGGAGCTCCACGAGCTCGATAATTACCTGGAAATTGTGAAAAAAATATTTTTTTTTTCAATTTCTTTCTATTTATCGATTTTTCCCTTTTCCTTACATGTTCATACAAATCCATCAACTTCTTGGCCGGCAACTTCAACGATTGCACCGTTTTCAGCACATTATCCCAATTTCCGGATGTAATTTCATTACAAAACCCGTCAATCGAATCCACTGTGTTCAGTGAGACATTTGTCTCCTCCTAAACGTTTTCTAATGATAAAAATGCTCAAAAATCGCTTACAAAAACCTGTAAAACTGCCAAAGTTCTGTGCAAATTCGATTCTTTGAGAAATTGTTCGATTAGGCGGATTACACTGAAAAAATCGAGTTTTTAAGGGGGAAATTGATTGGAAAAAACGTACTCTGAAGACTCAATTTCTATAGAGGCCATTTCTAGTCTGAAAATATAATTTTTAACGCTGAAATTCGGCTGAAAATAACGTGGAAAATTCAAAAATCCTCGGACACGAGAAACGCGCCAGCAAATTTGGCACCGATCGAGAAATGCGTCAAGGAGTAGACTTGGCGCGTTTTCGGTGCTTTTTTTTATTGGCTATTTTCAGAGGTTTTCAAGCCGTTTTCAATGAAAAAAATAGGTTTCAAATGGATTTTTCTCACCAAAAAAGTCAAAAAACAGGACGACATTATTTATTTTTAGAAAAAAATTCTCTCACACGCACACCGGTACTTGTGTTTGCATAAAATAGGGGACAGTTTTTTTACGAAAAATTAATTGAAACTGCAGAAAAATAATAATGAAAAAAAAGTGTGAGTGGGTCGTCGAATGGCGAATTGTTCGTTGAGTGGGGTGGGGAATGAAGAGAGAGGCTACCTAAAAAAAAATTTTTTTTGGGAGGAAAAAATGAAAAAAATGAGAAAAAATTAAATTTACCTCAAAAAAATATGTGCTTGATCGTTTCTGTTGTCACTTGATTCACAATTTAAAGTCATCGAAGCCAGATGTGCTCTGAAAAAATCGATATTAGGCTCCGCCCCCTTTTTTTCTAGGCGCTGCGACATTTCGAAAAATCTCGAAACCGTTGAAAATTAGTCTTGAAATTTTTAATTTTTTTGACCCGATTTGAGTCGATTTTCTGGAAAACTAGAACAAAATAAAATTTCAAACTTTTCTTTGAAAAAAAAAATTTGACCGAAAAAAATTTTTTTTTTAAGTTTGAATTTTTATTTTGTTCTAATTTTCTAGAAAATCGATCAAAAACGAGTCAAAAATTTGAATTTTTCGAGCCTAATTTTCATCGGTTTCGAAATGTCGCGGAGCCCGCATGCCAACTGCGTGGCGACTCAGCGATACGTAGGTATTTTTTTCACTCACCACTGTATCAAAAGCGCGCTTCTCGAATCCGGTGAATCCCTGTCCTGACAACGAGTCGAACGCTCTCTTATCGAATCCACTGAATCCCGAACCGGCTAAAGAGTCGAAGGCTCGTTTATTGAAGGCACCGAATCCACTGCCAGCCTGAAACCCAAGATTTGTAGAGGCTAAGAACACAAAGACTACGAAAAACTCACCAATGAGTCGAACGCCCTCTTGTTAAAAGCACCAAAGCCGGAGCCGGCCAAACTATCGAAAGCTCTCTTATCGAAACCGTTGAACCCTTGTCCGCCCATCGTGTCAAACGCCCTCTTATTGAACGCGCCAAAACCACTGCCAGCTAGCGAGTCGAACGCTCGTTTCTCGTACGGCCGATTCAGGAAGAACAGGGAGCCAACGGGGCGCAGTCGCACTGCGGCATTTTCGACAGAGGAGATCTGGAAGAAGATTATGTTGAAGTTGGGGTTTTTGGTTTTTTCGATAGATTTATGATTTTAAAGGTTGAGGAATTTTAGAAGTTGCCCCGGATCAGAAAAACAGGCTGAATCAGAACTGGTCTAGTCAGAAATCCACCGAGTCAGAACTCGGAATATGGTGAAGGTTTGGGTCCGGTTCAGTTAGCCCCGGTCTGTCTTGATCCCACCAGGCCGACTCGATATAGCGCTATCCGTCCTATTTGAACCGATCCAGCCTGCGTCTAACCTATTTGGCCTGATTTAAACCTATCCGGCCTATGTTGGACCGGCCCGACCTGATTTGAACCGATCGGATGTGGACCAACCCGATCTAATTCAAACTAATCCGGCCTGGTCCGCGCCTCGATCTGTTAAAATATAGCTTGATATGGCATAGCGGACTATCAGGCCTGATTTGAACTACGCCGGCCTGATTCAGCCCGGTCTAGATTGATTTGAACCGATCCAGCCTGATCCTCGGCCCGATCTGTTCCGATTAAGCTTGATCCAGCAGACTTCCGGGTGGTTAAGTCCGATCAGGGCTAATTTGAACCGATTAGGTCTGATTTGAATCTTTTCAGTCCGATCCGCGGCTTGATCTGGTCCGATATAGTCAGAACAGGCAGACTCGGGATGGAATTGAAACCGATCAGGCCTTACTCGGACCTATCCGGCCTAATTTGAACCGATCTAGCCTGGTTTGTACCGATTTCGCCTTATTCAAATCGGCCCTGCCTGATCTGAACAGATTTGGCCCAATTTGGACAAATCCGGCTTGATTTGGAGACCTAAACGATCTGGTTTCGGATCGGTCCGGACTGATTCAAACCTATCCGGCTTGATTTTTCAAAGCCTATTAGTCCTGCCTTAGACCGATCCGGCCTGACTTGAACCTAACCTGATTCGGACCCATCCGGTCTGGTTCGGACCTAAACGATTAGGTTTGGGGGTCCGTCCGGACTGGTTCGAACCGATCCGGTCTGACCTGAACCTATCTAATCTGTCCGGCTTGATTCAGGCCAGTTCTGATTTGACTTTTTTTTTGGATTTCAATGGTTCCCCCACCATTACTTTCTGAACTAAACCAACTCGGAAGTTCTTATATTTTTCCCATAATCCCACTGTCTTCCGTCTCGTCAATCACTCTCATCATCATATAATCCCTTTCTTCAGAAGGACCTTCCCTCCCAAAAAAGTTTGTTGTTTTTTCTCTTTTCCATCCATTCGCACATGGCAAATCGTCTCCGATGACGCGAAAGAAAAAATGAAAAAAGATGTGTGTCCCGGGGAAGTGCGTCAAACTAAGTTTTCCAATTACAAAGTGCCATGACAAGGGATGAGACAAACAGCCATGCGAAATAAAAAAGTGTTTCGGGCCGTGAAATTTCGTTTTTGGGATAGATTTGGTCAGGGTGTCTGGGATGTGCAAAGTAGTGACGAATGAATGAGTAAGGTTCCAAAGTTTGCAAAAATGACAGAAGTGACGTCTGGGAAGGATTTTTGGACTTTGGGAGTTCTAATCTTGTACGTGTTTTCAAAAGGTTACATTCGCAGGCTCTGTCTTACTGTAGGGTCGCATGCTAACTGCGTGACGACTCAGCGATACGTAGGCATTGTTCAACGGTAAATTTTTTTGTACGTACAATTTTTTTCTCGGCTTCTACGCTCCATCTCACAGGGACTTTTACAAATTTCACATTGTGTTTTTAAATTCTGACAGTAAGCCGCGCTTAAGCTGAAGAAGCGTGCACCATGTTTCCAGAGCACTTTTCAGTAATAACTTTCGATCAAATTCTGTCAATATTATATTCAACATGATGCGAAGAAAAAGTTCTATTCAATTTGATTCGAAAAAAGCTTAGGCCCTGATTTTTAATTTTTCAACAAAATGAGAAAAATGCCTACGTATCGCTGAGTCGCTACGCAGTTGGCATGCGACCATACAGTAAGAAAGAGCCCGCGAATGAAACCTTTTGAATAAGGAAAAGAATGTTTTTAATCATTTTTTGCCTTTACATGAATAATCCTAAAAACCTCAAAAAAACTTGTGAGCCTTGTACTTTTCAAGATGGTTTTTGGACCAAAATGTGTGAAACATCCCTAAGAAACCCATAAGAACAACTGGTACTGACGCATGTTGGCTTTTGCAGAATCAGTTCCATTTTTTTCATGTTTTGCAGAAAAAAAGATCTCATGGAAGTCATTTTCTCATCCTGAAGCAGACAGGGAAACACATCATTTATTATTCCTTCCTTCATACTTTTCTGAAAATTTCAGAAAAAATGTTTGAAAAAAAATGTTTTTTTTTTTCAGAAAAGAAAATTTTTCTGGAAATTTCAGAATCTGAAATTCTAGAAACTGAGACTGGAAAATTCTTTATCAATGAATTATATTTTGGGATTTCAGGAACTGTCTAAAAGTCAGAT
This sequence comes from Caenorhabditis brenneri, assembly GCA_000143925.2. Lineage (NCBI taxonomy): Eukaryota > Metazoa > Nematoda > Chromadorea > Rhabditida > Rhabditidae > Caenorhabditis > Caenorhabditis brenneri. The sequence continues at coordinate 373,210 of GL379796.1, read as the reverse complement.
TTCAGAAATATTTTTTCAGTCTGACCTAATTTCCTAGGATCCCGTCTAGTCATCCTCCCCCGTTTCTCCCCATCCTTAGAATCCAAAAAAATGTTACTCATAATCTTCATCCCACGCAGCCAGTAGAGGAGTCCCCATTGTTTCAATCTCAAAAGCTATCCATTCCCGACTACTACTCATTCATTAATAATTTATCAAAATTCGTTCGGTTGCTTTCAAAACAGCTCCTCTAATGGGTTGATTGAAATTTCAAAGGAGAGAATGTTTTTTGGTGTGGGCGAGTTTCATAACATTTATGTTTTTTTGCAAAATGAGTAATGGTAATGAATAGGACAGGACCTGAAACTCAACATGAAGAACATTGCCTCGGGGTGTCTGAGGAAGGATTCCCTGTCCTTATGGCTAGAGTGAATCTAATAAAGTAAGGCTATATCAGGATGTGGATAAAAATAGTAGTATTGCAAAAAGAGGCGAAGGTCACAAAAAATCATTCTTGCAACGGAAAAAACCCAATTTCTGAATTTTGTCGGCCCGGTCGGCCCGGGTTTTCAGAGCTGATTTTTCAATAGGCGATTTTTAGGATAAAATGGCGTTTTATGATGCTATTTAGGGTTGAAATAGAGAATATCGATGCTTTTGTAACTTTTGTGTGAAAGTTGAACATTTTTGGAAGAGTTTTGCAAAAAAAAATTGATGAATTCTTTTTTTTCAAAAATTCCAATCCGGGCCGGGCCGAAATTTTCCAAGTATGCAATAAACTAAGTAAAGTGTTGGAAAAAAAAATTTTCAAAAAAAATTGTAGAGGCTAAGGGCATAAAAACTACAAAACGAGTTTTTTTCAAGAAAGAAATTTCGGAATTTTCCAGTTTTTATATTCGGACTAATTTTCGGAATATTGAGGACATCATTCAATTCTCTTGGTTTTTTTTGTTTGAAAACACCACGAAAATCCATTTCCCTCGCCCCAAAATTTTCCAGTCAATCTCATTTTTTTTCTGTTTAAATAGACAAGATTTAGGCCAGAGGTGTGTGGAACGGAATTGGGAATTTCGAAAATTCCGAAAATTTTATTTCGGAAAACTCTGGTCGGAGTTCCGTTCCAGAAAAGATTAGAATTTTCGATTTTCCTATTCCGTTCCGCACACCCTTGTTTGAGGCTCATCGTGGTAAAATATCAGAAAATATGGCACAACCGATTTCAGATCCGTTCAAAGCGCAACTGGTATTGCTGACCCACAAAACTCCTGAGGATACTCAACCGGTACCTAAATGCTCCTATCTACTTCTCGAGATCAAGCCCTGCTCTAATTCCAGCTACCCATATACAAACCACAAATTCCATATTTCACGAATTCCATTCCCTCTCCTTTTGGGCACCTTCTAATCCATCCCCCCTCACTAATGATGTTACATTCCCTGTTGAAAACATGACACCTCCCCGCCATACTCCCACTATATGTACATTATGATCTATAAAAGAAATGCGACCCCCCGATTTCCTGTCATTTGTCACTTCTATATTTATTGTCAAACATGGCTAGAAAAGTGACGTGTCACACGGAAAAAATCCTCACGAAAAGGGATAAGAAACGTGCAGGTCCTATATAAGCTGTGCAAAAATCAAATTAAGCGAACGTCATTCTTTCCAGAAATCCGGAAAATAAGGAAATAAAAGATCCAAGAGAAACTACAAACTACAATTTCGAAACTTTTTTTTAGACCCCTTTTCGAATCGCCTAATTAAGCCAGACACGTTAACTCGTTTTCAAGAAACGGAGGACTAATTAGCACAACGAACGAAGCATCCTTAAGGAATTAGTGGGGAGGATTCATGTTTTTGTTTTTTTCCCGTTTTCTTGAGTGCTAGGGGGTGTTAGAGGGCAGGAGTGGTGGGTGGAAAATTCTAGGAATCTGATGTCGATTATGGATTTTAGTTCATGAAACTAAAAGCTAGGAAGACTTGGGATCGTTCAAGGCTGTCAAACGGAGGCCGCGGCCGAAATCGGGTTTCTGGATTTTGTTATTCCGCTGCTTGGAATTTACGACGGCCTAGCGGCCCGCACAGTATATTTTTTGTACGTGTTTTCAACAGGTTTCATCCGCGGAGTCTGTCTTACTGTAGGGTCGCATGCGAACTGCGTGGCAACTTGGCGATACGTAGGCATTTTTCTCATTTTGTTGAAAAATTAAAAATCAGGGCCTAAGCTTTTTTGAATCAAATTGAATAGAAATTTTCTTCGCATCATGTTGAATATAATATTGACAGAATTTGATCGAAAGTTATTACTGAAAAGTGCTCTGGAAACATGGTGAGCGCTCCTTCGGCTTACTGACAGATTTTTAAGACGCAATATGAAATTGGTAATTGCTACAGAATAGTTCTGGTGAGATCTAGCGTACAATCCGAGAAAAGAAATGTCCGTACAAAATGTGTAAGATCTATCAATAATTTCATATTTTACAAGTCCTGGACCTACATAATGAATGGTGTGGAGCTCAAACTAGTTGGAGCTGGAAGCCTGAGAATTTTCAGAGTCATCGAGCTATTTTCAGCCCGATTGCCTTTCTAGCTACTTGGTTGTATAACCTTGCAAACTGCCTTTTGAAAAGGTTTTATGCATCTATGACCAAAAACTTTGGTCAGAGTCATATTTGGAACGGGCCGGGCCGTTTGGGAGATTTCATAGACCCGGCCCGGTCCGCTCGGCCCCGAAAAGTACCGCGAATTTTGAAAAATCGAAAAAATATTTTCAGATTTTGTGCTCCAGTGTGTTATATTGAGCATGAAAACAGTATTTTGTGTTTTCGGAGCATTTTACACTGTTTTGATAGATTTTCAGTGAAAAAATGTGAAATTTATTGAAAAATTGCAATTTTTTTCAAAAAAAAAATTCAAAATCTTTTGAATATGGGCCGGGCCGAGCATTGGAATTTCTCGGCCCGGGCCTCCGTGGCTTGCTGGGCCGGGTCGAAATTTCACATATGTGCTTTTCATGGCATCTTCCACTGATCTCATTCAGGTCTTTTCCTTCTACCCTGCTCTTGGGTAACTTTTTCTCTAGGGATACCCCGCAGTCTAGCAGTGAGTGACCTCATAAGGGAATATATCTCCCAAAATCTAATAAAACGTATATTCTTCCTTTTTCTTCCTTTTCTCCTATTTTTGTTCTGCATATATGAGAAAAGATGGGGGAAAAACAACACGGAAGTTCTTTTGGCTTTCTGGTGTGAACGCCGTGATTTCTGAATTTGGGAGCAAAAATGAAAAACAAGAAGAAAAATAATGTTTGACCTGGCCTTTTCTCATATCTACTGCCTGAAATCTACTCTTTGGCTCTCCGGGGAATTCGAATTCAACGCGCCATTGGTCATGGACAATGAGAAAAAAGGAGAGAAGTACAAAATAAATTGTTTTTCTTTTGTTGCGCTTTGTTTATTGACCTACTCCTCTGGTTATCAGATTTTTTCTTTGAAAGAGCAATGGGAAGTGATGTCACACGGTAATTTTTTGTAGGGTCACATGTCAACTGCGTAGCGACTCAGCGATACGTAGGCATTTTTCAACGGTAAATTTTTCTGTACGTACAATTTTTTTTCTCGGCTTCTACGCTCCATCTCACACGGGCTTTTACAAATTTCATGCTGCGTCTTTAAATTCTGACAGTAAGCCGCGCTTAAGCCGAAGGAGCGCGCACCATGTTTCCAGAGCACTTTTCAGTAATAATTTTCGATCAAATTCTGTCAATATTATATTCAACATGATGCAAAGAAACATTTCTATTCAATTTGATTCAAAAAAAGCCTAATTTTCAATTTTTCAACAAAAAAATACCTACGTATCACTGAGTCGCCACGCAGTTAGCATGCGACCCTACAGTAAGAAAGAGCCCGCGAATGAAACCTTTTGAAAACACGTACAAAAAAAAATCACCGTGCCAACCAGGGTTGTGCGAAAAAAATGTTTTTCGAAAATTTTGGACCGAAAAAAAATCGAAAAACTTTTTTTTCGAATTTTTCAGGGCGAAAAAATCGAAAAAAATGATTTTTCGGGTTTTTTAGATTTTTTTTTCAAAATTTTTCGTTTTTTTTTTCAATGAAAAATGGGTGAAAAGGCGGTAAAAATATGTTTTTTTCGAAGTTTTTTCCGGTTTTTTTTTGTTTTTTCGGTTTCAAATAGCGAAAAATGTTCGGAAAATGACCGAAAAAAGCCGAAAAAAGAAATTTTTTCGAACATTTTTCGCACACCAAAAAAAGCTTATTACTAATTTTTCAAAAAAATGAGAAAAATGCCTGCGTATCGCTGAGTCGCCACGCAGTTGGCATGTGACCCTACAGTAAGACAGAGCCCGCGAATGAAACCTTTTGAAAACACGTACAAAAAAATTCACTGTGTTTCAGTCCTACTGCTTTTTGCAAATGGCGTGGCGACTCAGCGATACGTAGGTATTTTTCTCATTGAAAAATTAACCCAAGTCAAAATTTTTTTTTCGATGGCGTGACCCATGATTCAACCAAGAAGACTAGACAAAATTCGACCTCATTAAAACCCCCTACGAAAAAAAGAGCCCGACTCACCATGACGATGAAAAAAAGGAGAAGCGACACGGACGAAGACGACGACATCGTGTTTGTCCCGTCTCGGGGGGTGAAAAGAAATGAGGGGGCCTCCTTTTCCCTCTTCGGAGCACACCGAGCATTTAGGCTCCGCCCCATTTTGGTGTGGAGCAAAATGGGCGGGGTTTAGTTTTTTCCTCGAAGCAGTGAGAGTAATTGGGATTGTTAGGGGGTATGGATGGAGAGATTCGGGTGGGATGTGGGGGTATGACGTAGAATGTGAACTTCTAAACGGGTAATAAAGTTAGAAGAGAGAATATTCTAGACGATCGGACCAATTCTTGAAGTTAGGTGGGTTGAGAGAGGAATCCTCCAAAAATGTGCAATGTTCCAAGCGTGACACATGATTTATTGGTGGTTTGACACTTTTTTTTGGAAATTTCGTTTGGTGTCTTGTTATTTTGAGTCTTTACTTTGTTCATAGGGCCTACGTATCGCTGAGTCGCCACGCAGTTAGCATGATCTCGGGACATAACCCACGGCCCGGCAAAGTCGACGCGGGTTAGGAACAACCGAATTTTCTATGATTTTTCTGATTTTATTACATGAAAAGATGCATTTGAACACGCTGAATCTGGAAAATTTGGTTTTGACAGGGCTTTGATACTTAGTTTTTGGGATAATAATTGTTGAAAACATCGATTTTCCGTTGATTTTTGTATTTTTTTTTGGTACAAATATCGCATTATCTCAAAAACTAAGTAATGAAGCCCTGTCAAAACTAAATTTTTCGGATTCAGCGTGTTCAAATACATCTTTTCTTTAGAAAAAATCAAAAAAATCATAGAAAATTCGTAGTTTTTTCGCACCGGCATCGATTTCTCTGGGCCGTGAATATCTTATCACACTTCGTTATTCGTTTGGCTGTTGATGGGTAATAACGAACTGAGAATTTGAAATTATGCTGGAAATGTGAAAGTATAAAACAGCAGGATGAGAAATGAAAGTGAAATCCATTTTCAATTTTCCCAGATTTTTTTTCAATTCTAGATTTTTTTTCAGATTTTTTCACTGCATATTCATTTGATGGTGGTTCCAAAAATGATGTTCGTCTTCCAAATGGAGCACGCTTCCAGATCTCCCTGGCACAACAATTCATCCGCTTCTATCTTTGAACCTGAGCCGTCCATACTTGGATATTGCGATTCATGATACGCTAGGTAGCAAGAACTTATGCTAGCACAGATATGTGGCAAATACTTAACTGCTATGTATCTCTACAGCTATATATCAACTGCGATGTTGTAACTGCTAGTGTCTCAACTGCTGTATTTGACTATTCTGCTATGGATCAACTGCAATAGCCATAGCAGTTGAGACACCAAAAGTGGCGAAAATAGCAGTTGATCCATAGCAGAAGAGCCAAATATAGCAGTTGAGACGCTAGCAGTTACAATTCAGCAGTTGATCACACTCATAGCAGTTGAGAAAAACCAGTAGAGATACATAGCAGTTGAGTATCTACCCAGATATGTGTTCTACCCAGAGACTGGTTATTAGCTTGTCAGGTCCAGAACAAGAAATCTACGATTTTCTTCCAGGATCTTCCACAAGATCAGCGCACTTCCACTAAATCGTCAATTCTTTGTCAATGGAATCGTCGGAACATCGTCAGACAGATAAATCGAAGAAAACATCTATAATAAAAACTTGTGTTCCAGGTACAGAACCCGAGTTCAGTACACACAAAATCATCTACTCGTATTTTTTTATGTTATTGCATTGTGCTCATTGTACTTCTTGTGATCTAGATACATCATTTTCTTGTGATACTAACAAGTTATGTGCTTGTGGCATCCCGGTGAGTTTTATTGTACGTGTTTTCAAAAGATTTCATTCGCGGGCTCTGTCTTACTGTAGGGCCGCATGCCAACTGCGTGGCGACTCAGCGATACGTAGGCATTTTTCTCATTTTATTGAAAAATTAAAAATCAGGACCTAAGCTTTTTTTGAATCAAATTGAATGGAACTTTTTCTTGACATGGAGCCTAAAAATGTAGAGATGTAGCGGTCAAAGCTAGGACAGTAGAAAGTTTCTTAGCTTTTTTCAAGTCTAGTTTTTAACAGTGTCGCGGTTTCGGAATGTCGCGGAGCCAAAGATTCTGAGTCCCTCCACGTCATTTTAAATTTTTTTTTGTTCCTTTGCTCCCATCCTTCCAAAGAAAGGCAGAAAAAAGAAGCCGTGAGCAATTATGCCAGTGTGATTTGTGGAGGGAAATTCAGGAATACGAGATAAATGTTATGGGAAATTTTTATCGGAAATGTCGGCTTTTTTCAAAGGAAACGTAATCCACGTAACATGAAATTTGCTTTTTCTGAAATTTCGGGAAGGACACCAAACCCCAACACGTCATCAATCAGTTGCAAAAAACCCTTAACCCCCTCAGCTGGATCTCAACGCCTACATTGTTCTAGTGTCTTCAGATGACGTGTCAGAGGGTGTATGTGTCTTCTAGAAGCAAGCCAGTTGTAATCCCTTCCCCTGTTCCCCCATGGGACCACTATTTTTACACCCACTTTGCCTCTCTTTTACGAATTGAAAAAAAAAAACGTGAGCGACTCTGGGAAGGGCGGAGAAAGTGTAAAATACTAACTAAACTTTTTTGTTCTGACCCCCCTACCCGAGAAAGGATAGGAGAAGGAGAGTGCAGGAAAACCCGAAGGTTTTTATGAGTTCAGCTGAAAAGTGGCGCAGAGTGTTCAGAGTTCGTGGGTCTGGGTCCAACATAGCTCAGGGGTTGGGAAGCAGTTAACAGGCTATAGCAGTGAAGACTACCGTACACATGGAGAAAACATACAATTGTTAAACACATTGAATTTTTTGTACGTGTTTTCGAAAGGTTTAACTCGCGGGCTCTGTCTTACTGTAGGGTCGCATGCCAACTGCGTGGCGACTCAGCGATACGTAGCCAGAAAATCGATTGACATCGAGTCAAAACATTTGAAAATTTCAAGCTTAATTTTCAACGGTTTCGAAATGTTGCGGAGCCTTTTTCGTTTGGTACCTCAGAAATATTTTGCAGAGGCACGGCGAATTTTTTTTGTACGTGTTTTCAAAATGTTTCATTCGCGGGCTCTGTCTCACTGTAGGGTCGCATGCCAACAGCGTGGCGACTCAGCGATACGTAGCCATTTTTCTCATTTTGTTGAAAAATCAAAAATCAGGGCCTAAGCTTTTTTTGAATCAAATTGTATAGAAATTTTTCTTCGCATCATGTTGAATATAATATTGACTGAATTTGATCGAAAGTTATTACTGAAAAGTGCTCTGGAAACATGGTGCGCGCTCCTTCGGCTTAAGCGCGGCTTACTGTCACAATTTAAAGACGCAATATGAAATTTGTAAAAGTCCGGGTGAGATGGTGCGTAGAAGCCGAGAAAAAATTGTACGTACAAACAAATTTATCGTGCCATAATACGCTTTTCTGTGAAATTTCTCAGCAAAATCCCTTCACCGTACCGGTGCAGTGTAGTTTGTAGTGTGTTAAACATTGTTGCGATCGATTTGAATTAAATTTTTTGCAAATTTAGTTAGTCATCCAAAAAACTCTCCTTTTCTCTGATTTTTTTTTTGGCGTTCCGCCAATCCGAATTCGATTAAAAGTGCATTTCTGTCTAACCGGGAAGAGACGCACAAAGGAAAAAAAAAGGAAAAAATGAAAAAAGTGCAGCTTCAACACAAAATGGAAAAAAAAATTATTGAAAAAGCTGTGTTAGGGGGCAGAATTTCGAGAAAACTAATGAAATTTCAGCTAAAAAAAAACAAAGAAAAAATGGAAAAAAATCTGAAGAATAGAGAAAATTGGCCATTAAAACAAGAGGGAAAAGCGCGCGGGAGGCACTAAAATCGGCGTAATTCATGGCCCAAAAACTACCAACATATGTTTTATTGAGGCTAAGCGTATTGTAGTTTGTAGTCGCTACAAGCCTCTTTTCAAATCAACTGGACTTGCCTTACAAAACCATTTATTAAAAACCTACTTATTAAGAAACGAGAAAAAAAAACACAAAAAAATTATTGTGACGAACGCCAATTGTCGGATAGGAAGTTCTTCCAGCTCTTCACTTCGATATTGTATCCTTGTTCGGTTACTTCGTAGGAGACGATCTGGAAAAAATTCAAATATTTCGTGAGTTACGCGCAAATTCAAAAAATTCGTGGATTACGCGCAAATTCAAAATATCACGTAAATTACGCGCAAAATCAAAATTTTCGTAAATTACGCGCAAATTCAAATATTTCGTAAATTACGCGCAAATTCAAAATTTTCGTAAATTACGCGCAAATTCAAATATTTTGTAAGTTCAAATATTTCGTAAATTTCGAGGTTATTTGCCAACAATTGTATTTTCTGGGCGTCTAAATGGCGGAAATTCGGAACTTTGAACGACCGCCAGCGCGTTCAATAGAGCGCAATTGCAGTTTCCCCACTACAAAAATCCTACCTCCGTTCTCTCCACATTCGCCAACGAATGATTGTCAGCAAACGGCGATTTCCAGACTTCGATGACGTCTTCTTGGCAAATCTAAATTTGAAAAAATCAATAAGTTTCAAAATTTCAAAAAGCTCACGTTATAAGCTTTTTTGGTGTACACCTCATCATTGACCCTCACTTTTCCCTGCATAATCAGTTTGACGACTTCACTGCAAAAAAAATCAATACTACAAAAACTACAAATAGTTTTTTTATGACACCGGCTAGGCAAAATAGTATATCACGCAAAACTTCAAAATTTTTGAAAATTACGCGCAAATTCAAACATTTCGAAAATTACGCGCAAATTTGAATATTTCGTAAGTTACGCGCAAATTCAAATATTTCGTAAGTTACGCGCAAATTCAAATATTTCGAAAATTACGCGCAAATTTGAATATTTCGTAAGTTACGCGCAAATTCAAATATTTCGTAAGTTACGCGCAAATTCAAATATTTCGAAAATTACGCGCAAATTCAAATATTTCGAAAACTACCCGCAAATTCAAAAATTTCGAAAATTACGCGCGAATTCAAATCTTTGTAGATTACGCGCAAATTCAAAATTTTCGAAAATTACGCACAAATTCCAAAATTTCGAAAATTACGAGCAAATTCAATCATCAACCCCATAGCAGTTGAGAAATAGCAGTTGAGTATCTACTCACCTGCTACTCTGCCCTGTTGCTCTATTGACAAACGTGTCCAATCGTCGACTGCCGGCTCTCAACGTCTTCAATTTATAGTCTTTCGGAAGACCGTCATCTCCAAATTCCACGTCACGAGGTGAGGTGGATTTCTTGTTGTTGTTGTCTTTTAGAAGGGCAGATGTGGTGGAGAGAGTACGTTTGAGTTCGCGGGAGAGGGTTTGACGGAAAATGGTGAGCATTCTGAAAAAAAAGTGAGATGAGCAAATGCGCTCCACTGATAATCGGAAAAATGAGGTGTTTTTGTTACGCGCAATTTTGAAATCGTTGGTTTTTTATGGCGTTTTTTGTGGAAATTTCAAAAAAAGTGTTGCGCAAAAAAATGTTTCTTTCAAAATATTGTCCACTCAGACTACACGAGCCGGGATTTCGAGGCCATGTTTTGCGCGCGATAAGTTCAAAAAACAAATCGCTTTGTTTTTTTTTTCGGCTTATTTTCCTGATTTTTCGCTGAAACAATTTTTCAAAAAAAGAAAAGACGAACTCGCAAAATTTTTCAAATTTGTGAGTTATGCAAACGCGCTCTGTTGAGAATCAGAAAAAGAGGCATTCTTTACGCGCAATTTTGAAATTTTCTTTTTTATGGCGTTTTTTCAAAAATTCAAAGATAGTTTAGTTCAAAAATTGAGAAAATTCGAAATTTTTTTTTCGAAAAAAAATTTTTTTTGTTTCAAATTATTTTACACGCAGACTACACGAGCCGAGGTTTCTGGGTCATGTTTTTGCGCGGTAGTTTTGAAAAAATTCAAAATTGCGCGTAAAATTCTAATCAAAATAGACCTGTTACCAGGTTTGGTTTGGTTGCTCAGCAAAGCGCGCTCCACTGAGAATAAAAAACGAGGCATTTTGTTACGCGCAAATTTGAAATTGATGGTTTTGTATGACGTTTTTCTTAAAAATTCGAAGATAATGTTGTGCAAAAAAAATTGAGAAAACTCGAAAAAAAAATTCGACTTTTTTTTTTAAATAAAAAAAATTTCAAAATATTGTTCACGCAGACTACACGAGCCGATAATTTTTTTCGGCTATTTTCCCTGATTTTCCGATAAAAAATTCTTCGAAAAAGACGAAAATTAGCAGAAGAAACTTCTTAAACTCGCAGATATATTCGAATTTTGGCGTAAAATTTCAATTTTTTTTTGGTTTCTCAGTGGAGCGCAATTACATTGTTCAACAAATAAAGTAATCAATAAGGTTTGGAAACCATTTTTTTTCAATGGAAAAAAAAAAACAATAAAATCAAAATTTATTCGGGAATATAACTGACAAGTTTATCACAATATTTCTTCATAAACAACGAAATCTCCTCTTTTTCCTCCACTAATCCATCGATTTTCTCCTGAAAAACAACTCGAAACTTTCCAGACTTCCCGAATGCCCCCTCAATTTTTCCATGTGGACCCGATGACGTGGAAATCTGGAATCCGCGAAAAACGTCGAAATTCGTTTCCGCCTTGAACATTCCCGTACAAATCGCTGAAAATCCGTCCTTCTCGATTCTTTCAACGGTTCCTTTTCTGGATTTTCTGCTGAAAATTTTGAGATTTTCAGTGTCAGAATTCTGGAAGTGCCCGGAAAACGCGAATCGACAGCCGGTTTGTTGTTCCAGTCGAGACGCCATGAATGGAATGCTGAAATAGCGGTAGCACTTGAGAAAAAAGGATAGATATCAATTGCTATGAAATCTTCTACTGTATCTCAACTGCTATAGCTTGTGTCTCAACTGCTCTTGCTCTTCTGCTATGGATCAACGTCTATTTTCGCCACTTTTCATGTCTCAAATGCTATGGCTATTGTCTCAATAACTATAGCAGTTGATCCTTAGTAGAAGAGCCAAATATAGCAATTGAGATATAGCAGTTGAGTATCTACCTGATGACTAGGCAAATACTCAACTGCTATTTCCTCAAGTGCTTTTTTGGCTCATGTGCTTTGATTCAACTGCTTTTTTTGCCACTTTTGACATCTCAACAACTATAGCAGTTGATTCATAGCAGAAGAGCCAAATATAGCAGTTGAGACAGTAGCAGTTACAACATAGCAGTTGACCACCCCCATAGCAGTTGAGATATAGCAGTAGAGACACATAGCAGTTGAGGCAGATACTCAACTGCTACGGAATCTACTGCTATTTTCTCAAGCGCTACGGGGTGATCAAGTGCTATAGGGGAGGTGCATTCGTCTCAAGTGCTATTTTGGCTCATGTGCTATGGATTAAAAGCTATTTTTCAAGTTTTTGATGATGTCTCAACTGCTATGACTTTTGTCTCAAGTGCTTTTTCTGAGCAGACCCTTTTTGACTCTTTGACTACTTTTTTGCTCTTTGACTATTAGACTATGACATTTTGCTTTTTTTCAAGTGTATGCCTCTGGAAATTTGAATTTTTCTGCTCAAGTTTTCGTTTTCTCATCACAGAAAAAAATCAAAATGCCATAGTCAAAGAGGATAAGTCAACGAGCAAAAAATAGTCAAAGAGCGTAAAGTCAAACAGGAAAATTTCACAAGAGAAATAGCACAAGAAAAAAAGCAATTGAGATGAAAGTCGTAGCATTTGAAACATTGGAAATCGGAAAAATAGCACTTGATCAATAGCACCTCCCCCATAGCACTTGATCACCCTGTAGCACTTGAGAAAATAGCAGTCGAGTAAGATACTCAAGTGCTTTTTTTTAGCTCACCTGCTATGGATCAAGTGCTACTTTTCCGAATATCAATGTCTCAGCTGCTATGACTTCTGTCTCAATTGCTATTTTTCAGTTGCTATTGCCCCTGAGAAATAGCACTTGAGACAAAATTCATAGCAGTTGAGCCATCGAAAATCGGAAAAATAGCACTTGATCACCCCGTAGCACTTGAGAAAATAGCAGTTGAGCCTCCACCAGTCTCAATTGACTACCTACTTGAAGTTTTCCGGTACAAATACCGTCTTTTCGAATTTCAGCAAAACCTGGCACGGTGCCAACATCGACTCCAGAATTTCGAACTCATCCTTCTCGTCTTTTCTCAAAAATTGACACTCCGCCATCACCGTCTCAAAAGCGACTGACACGTGGATCTTACTCCGCGAATTTATGGATTTCCGGAAGAAAACTATGGGTTCTACGGTGGCCAGAACGGATTTTGTGGGTTTTAGAGCACCGGGAGCACCGGAAATACACCGAGAGAAGCGGTTTTCGTCGAATGAAGGGGCCACTAGAAAGGCGGCTCGATTTCCGGCTGTCACTTGGTCGACACGTTGTTTCCATGACTCGAGGGTCTTGACACGACGGGTTTCCGAGAGGGAGGCGAATTCGATTTCTGTGTTTAGCCTGGAAAACTGGTTGTGAAAAAATGAAGAGATTGGGAAAGTGCGCTCCATTGAACATGACGCAAAAATTTGAAAATTTGTGTTATTTCATAGAATTTACAGGTCAAATTATTACGGCAATCAGTGTAAAAGCAAGTGCTGGAAGAAGATCCGACAACTTGACGGCCCCGATATCTCACCACGAAAACTACCGTATAAATTTAATTGCTACCGTAAGATTTATCGATTTTCAGCAATTTTTCTAGCTCGTTTAGAAAAAAAAAAATTAGAAAAAAAAAATTTTGTAGAAAATCGATAGAAATTGATAAAATTCGGTAAATCTTCCGGTAGCAATTAAATTTATACGGTAGTTTTTTGTGGTAAGATATCGGGGGCCGTTAAGTTGTCGGATCTCCGGCCAGCACTTGTTTTTACACTGATTGTCGTAATAATTCCACCAGTAATTTTGATGAAATAACAAACATTTTTAAATTTTAGCGTCATGTTCAATGGAGCGCACTTTCAGAATTGAAAAAAAATCCCATGAAGAAATATAGAATTTTTAGTACTAAGCAATGAACTTTTCTAATTTTAATACAAAAAAAAGTAAATTTTTGAAAATCTGTGTCTAATTCGACCTGTAATCTCATTGAAATAACCCAATTTTTTTGAATTTTCGCGTCGTGACAAAAGTGCATTAGAGCGCACTTTCCTCAATTCTGAATTTGGATAGTTTGAATTTACCTTAGTGTCCCTCGAATAACCGTCCCAGTCAACACTGTTCCCTGTCCTTTGATAGCGAAACAGTGATCGATGGCGATCAAAAACCTGAAATTCTCCTCGTAAAACTCTGGTAGATACTCAACTGCTATGTTGTAACAGCTACTGTCTCAACTGCTATATTTGGCTCTTTTGCTATGGATCAACTGCTATTTTCGCCACTTTTGATGTCTCAACTGCTACGGCTAGTGTCTCACCTGCTATTCCTGTCTCTTCTGCTATGGATCAACTGCTATAACTATAGAGTATAACCATAGCAAATGATCCATAGAAGAAGAGCTAAATATAGCAGTTGAGACACTAAAAGTTACGAGATAGCAGTTGATCACCCCCATAGCAGTTGAGTATTTGCCTAAAACTCTTACGATTTCTCTGTGTCTCTCCTCGGCTCAAACTCTCTCGTTTCAATCGCTTTTTTCAAATTTTCCAACATTTCCTCCTTGAAAAATCCATCCACCAAACTCATCTCCACCACTGGGGAATTCTCATTGATTCCCATCGCTTTCAGACCTTTTCGTACTTTTTTTGTGGATTCTTTTATCTTCAAAAAGTGTAGTTTGTAGTGATAAAAATGATTTTAATACTTTTTGATCGTCCGCCAAATCGCATTTATTCAAAACGACAATCACACGATCTGGACAGAATTTCGAGGCCAGGAGGAGGTGTTCGGCGGTTTGGGGTTGAATTCCGGCGAGAACATCGATTATCTGAGAGGTTTTTATTGATTTTCCACGATTTTGGGGGAAATTTTCGAAAAAAATTGTATATTTTCGGTTTTTTTTTAAATTCATTTCAATTTTTTGGCATACGGTAGCCGAAAGGCGCACTGGTTTTTGATGAAAGAAGGTCTCGCCACGCTGGGCGAAAACAGCTAATAGGGCTAATATTCATTTTAGAAAAAAAAATGATTAAATCGTTTTTTTTTCTTCATTCACGGATGTCAAGAAATGACAAAAAATGTAGAAAAATTCAGCATTTTTTCATTTTTTTTTTAAATTTTTTCCAACGGTTTTTCGCTGATCGCTGCGATACCCGTGCGTCGTTTTACGGCGGGAATTTGAAACTTCTTATTTTTTTAACATATTTTCTTCATTTTGAGGGCATTCCAAAAGTTTTTCTGTACATTCGAGCACTTATTGCAAACACTGTAAATTTTTTGTACGTGTTTTCAAAAGGTTTCATTCGCGGGCTCTGTCTTACTGTAGGGTGGCATGCTAACTGCGTGGCGACTCAGCGATACGTAGGCATTTTTCTCATTTTGTTGAAAAATTTAAAGCTTTTTTTGTATTGAATTGATTAGAACTTTCTCTTCGCATCATGTTGAATATAATATTGACAGAATTTGATCGAAAGTTATTACTGAAAGATGCTTTGGAAACATGGTGCGCGCTCCTTCGGCTTAAGCGCGGATTACTGTCAGAATTTAAAGACGCAACATGAAATTTGTAAAAGTCCGTGTGAGATGGAGCGTAGAAAAAAAAAATTGTACGTACAAAAAATTTACCGTGTAAAAATCGTCAATTTCTGCAAAACAATGATGTTGCTTCGATTTTTTATTCTCATCAGATTTTTTTTGTCTCGCAGCGATTAGCGGAAAAGCCTAGGAAAAGATGTAGAAAAATGGAAAAAATGCTGAATTTTTTCACAATTTTTTGTCAAATTTTCATCATTTTCTTTACATGAGTAACTCTATAGAACGCACCACAATAGCCATATCAAAAACGGTGCTAGCCGCCAGGACCGCCCGTATCAGTCCCGAATGCCCGGGACAGTCAATCAGTGCTAATCGCCTCCCGGACAACGAAGTCATCGTGGAGAATCCCAAATCCAGTGTATTCCTTCGAATTCCATCTGAATTTGACGATGACGTGGCATGGGCGTCGAATGCGGAGGTGGATCCCATTTCAGCGATTCTCCGTGTCAACGTGGTTTTTCCAGAATCCACGTGGCCAAGGATCCCAATATTGAGGGAAGTGGACGGTTCGGAGGTCATCGAAAAGAGAGGAAATTTTTGGGATAAAATGAGGAAAAAATATATTTGAAAACATTTTTTTTCCTTATTCACGGATGTCAAAAAATGACAAAAAATGTGAAAAAAAATCAGTTTTTTTTTCTTTTTTCCAACTGTTTTTCGCTTATCGCTGCGAGACCCGTGCGTCGTTTTACGGCGGGAATTCAAAATTTCTCACTTTTTTAACAGATTTCCTTCATTTTGATGGCATTTCAAAGGTTTTTTTCTGATTTTTCTAAAAAATAATAATTCGTATTGCAAAATGAGCTCAAATGCACAGAAAAACCGTTGAAATGCCATCAAAGGGAAACAAATCTGTAAAAAATGAGAAATTTCAAATTCCCGCCGTAAATAGACGCACGGGTCTCGCAGCGATCAGCGAAAAAGCGGTGGAAAAAATGTAGAAAATGCTGAATTTCTTTACATTTTTGTCATTTTTTTTTCGAAAAAAAAACCCTGTAAAATGCGGAAAAAAAATATTAAAAAGTAAGAAAAACTAGCGGGAAAAACTCAAAATTTGAATCCCAAAGCTATAATTTTTTAGTAATTTTAAAAATAATACAGAAAAATGAGAGGCACAGAGAAAGTAAAAAAAAATACATGATACAGAAAAAGAGAAGGAATGTAAATATTTAAATATATTATGGAAGAGTTTTGAACGCGGCAAAAAAAAATCAATTTTTGAATAAAAATAATTACTTTCGAATAAAATTTAGACCGAAGAGAATCCCTGTGGATTTTTGGTTTGCCAGTTCCACAGATCGGCGCACATCTCCTCCAAACCGTTCTCGGCACGCCATCCCAACTTCTCGTGGGCCAGGGATGGATCACAGTAGACCGAGGCCACGTCACCGGGGCGTGGGACACCGATCTGAATGAATTTTGGATTGTTGGGTAGGGGAAAAGAGCTCTGTTGATGAGGGATGTTGAAGCAACTGCGCTAAACTAAAGTTGGGCGGAGATTTGAATTTTTCGGTTGGTTTTTATGTTTTTACCGCTTTTTTTTACCCATTTTTCATTAAAAAATCCGAAAATTTCGAAAAAAAATTGAAGAAATTTGAAAAATCTTTTTTTTTTTTAGTTTTTTCGCTCTGAAAAATTCGAAAAAAAAAGTTTTTCGAACATTTCGGTCCAAAATTTTCAAAAAACAAACTTTTTTTTCCGTTTTTTTTTTTGGATTTTTTTTTCGCGCAACCCTAATGCGGGGATTAAAATTTCGGAAATACAGACTTTATCGATTTTCGTGATTTTTTTTTTCGGAAAACCGGAAAAAAATTTTTAACATTTTATTCTGAAAGAAAAACAGATGAAAACAAGTTTGTTTCGAAACAAAATTTGAATTACCACGAAATTTGAGTTTAGAGCGCGCTTGCTTGAACTACCACTTGGCGGGCATTCAAAAAGTCAGCGCTTTTTCGAAATAGAACCTTCCTATATCTCAAAAGTGGGCGGAGCTAGAGAAAAGTTGTCAACTGCAAACTTGCTCCAAATTTAGTTTTGAATAAGTTTGTTGTTGACGACTTTTTTCTAACTCCACCTACTTTTGAGATATGGGACAGTTCTCTATCAAAAGATGGCCAAAAAATCAGAAAAATCGAGCATTGAATTCGGGGTTTCACTGTAATTTGACAAAATTGTCGTCATTATTAAAGTTATACCTTCACTGGAATATCTCTTCCGCTGACTTTCTTCAAAGCATCCACCATTTGACGAACCGAGTATCCAACTCCGGTTCCCAAGTTGTAAATCTCAGTTCCGACATTTCCAACGGCCTTAATTCTATCAAAAGCCTTCACATGTCCCTTAGCCAAGTCCACCACATGAATATAATCTCTGACACCTGTTCCATCGACAGTATCGAATTTATCACCGTAAATCGTCAAAACTGGCAATTTTCCAATGGCAACTTGGCTGACATATGGCATCAAATTGTTTGGGACACCTTTTGGATCCTCCCCAATCAATCCGGATTTATGGGCTCCCACTGGATTGAAGTAGCGGAGAAGGATCACATTCCACTCGGGATTCGCCTTGCCGACATCAATCAAAATCTGCTCCATCATGTACTTGGTTTGCCCATAGGGATTGGTGATTCCTTGACCGGTTTGCGACTTTTCGGTGATTGGGAGCTCGGATGGTGGTCCGTAGACGGTGGCCGAGGAGGAGAAGACAAAGTTTTTCACGTTGTATTTTAGGCACATCTGGAAGTAGAGGATGGTGAAGTTTGGCATGTCTTCGGGGGCGCGACGCGACCGCAAGCTGGTGAACTTGCAAGTCAAATTTTCACATGTCAGCGGCAAGCTAGTGATTATGCACGGCAACTTGTCAGATTTTCTCAGAAATTTGCAGTTTGGGCTAAGAGTTGGTTTGGCCGGCACCTTGCCGATCTTTTGCTGCGGCAAAGAAAACAAAAGCGGCCAGTCCTAGGCACGCAAGCTGTGAGTTGGCGGCAGCTTGCCAGATTTTTTTTCCCGCAACTTGCCACACTTTTCTAGAAATTTGCTGTTTTGGCTAACAACCTGCCGTTCTGGCTGGCAACCTGCCGTTTTGGCTGGCAACTTGCCGACAGCTAAATGCCTATGGCAAACTATAGGCAAACTACTGTTCGCCTGCGGCAAGCTGAGAAATTCGGACGGCAACTTGCCAGACTTTCCTAGCAACTTGCCGTTTTAGCTGGCAACCTGCCGTTTAGACTGACATCTTGCCGTTCTGGCTGGCAACTTGCCGTTCTGGCTAGCAACTTGCCTATCTAGCTGGCAACTTGCCATCCAAGCTGGCAACTTGCCATTCTAGCTGGCGAATTACCGTTTTGACTTTCTAGCTGGCAACTTGCCGTTTTGACTGGCAATTAGTCATTTTTGCTAGCGACTTGCCGTTTTGGCCGACAACTTGCCATTCTAGCTGGCAACTTGCCGTTTTCACTGGCAATTTGCCGGTTTGGTTGGCAACTTGCCCGGATATTCCAAATTCCAAAGCTTTTTTTTTTTTTCAAATTACCTGAATCAAATTCAAGCTGGCCACCAAATTATTCGAATAATATTGGAGTGGCTTGGCCACCGACTCTCCAACGGCCTTCAACGCCGCCAAATGGATTACTCCGTCGAATTTGTTCTCCGAGAACACCTTCTCCAACGCCTTCTCATCACAAACATCCACATTTTGGAATGGCACCTCCTTTCCGGTGATCTGAGCCACTCGTTTCAAAGAAATTGCGTTTCCGTGTTCGTCTGTAACTGAAATCATCTCAGGCGGGCGGGCGGGGTTAATGGGCGGTGCAAAAAGTGGATTTAGAAGCGGAAGCGATGGGGAATCATACCGGAAATCGCGTTGGCAAAGTTGTCAATGCACAGAACGGTGTATCCGGACTGGAGGAGCTCCAGGACTGTGTGACTTCCGATGAAACCGGCGGCTCCGGTGACGAGGAGATGCATTTTTTTTGAAGGGAGGGAGGGATGAGATGGGCGGCTCTGGAAAAATGAGTTTTTGAATAAAAAAATTTGCTTTTTTCCACGAATTTTGTTCCAGAAGATTCATATTTTTTCACCCAAAAGCAGCGTAAAATAAGAGGTTAAAAATTGAAATGCTATGCGCCTTTGAACTCGGGATACGGTGGAAGAAAGGTCTTGGCACGCATTATTCATACGAAGGAAAAAAATGATTTAAAAATTTTGTTTTTTCTTTTTGACGGATGTCAGAAAATGACAAAAAATTTGAAAAAAAATCAGGATTTTTTTTTCAATGTTTTCTACATTTTTTCCAACATTTTTTCGCTAATCGCTGTGAGACCCGTGCGTCTATTTACGGTGGGAATTTAAAATTTCTCATTCTTTAACAGATTTTCTTCATTTTGATGGCATTTCAGAGGGTTTTTTCTGTACATTTGAGCTCATATTGCAAACACAATTTTTATTTTTTCACTAAAATCTGATGAGAATAAAATTTTTCTGATCTCAGATCTGTCAGATTTTTTTTTCAGCAATATGAGCTCGAATGTACAGAAAAGACCATTGAAACGCCATCAAAATGAAGAAAATCTGTAAGATAAATGAGAAATTTCAAATCCCCGCCGTAAATAGACACACGGGTCTCGCAGCGATCAGCGAAAATAAGTTGGAAAAAATGTAGAAAAATGAAAAAAATGCTGAATTTTTTCACATTTTCTGTCATTTTTTCACATCCGTGAATGAGGAAAAAAAAGTTTTTTAATCTTTTTTAAAAAATTATTTTCCTAAAATGCTATGCGCCTTTGAACTCGGAATACGGTGGACGGAAGGTCTCGCACGCTCACGAAATTTTTTGTCAGTTCAACGTGAAATTATCAAAAAAATCTAGGTTTTGAAGCGATTTGGAAGCAATCCTCCAGTTTTCACATGATTTTTTCGGCAAAAAAAAATCATTTTTAACCTAGAAAAGTAAAGGTAGTTCTACAATTATTCTATCTACATTGTCTTCTTATATACTAGCTTATCTACCAACACGTCACCTTTAGTCTACGAAAAACGCCCGTTTTTTTGCAGATACGTACTACGATTTTCGTAGCGAAAAATTTATCAAAACTGTTCTCGTGAAATGACGCTATTTACTGCTTACTATCAACCCGTTAACCCATTTTATATCATTTTATTTTCCAATTAAAAACGCCCTTCAAAAGACGAACATGATATGACCTTCTGATTGTTTTTGGGACTTTGTGTCTGTCTTTTTGCAAAGGACAGCGGAGAAGAGGAGATCGAAAAGTTCAAATTAACAAATGGGTACAACGTGTTTAGGGGGTGATCTTGGGAATGGAAAAATCAATGCTGATCGGAAGATGAAAATTTCGAGGTAAATACTCAACTGCTATGAATCTCTACTGCTATTCCTTAACTGCTGAGGGGTGATCAACTGCAATGTTGTAACTTTTAGTGTCTCAACTGCTATATATGGATCTTCTGCTATGGATTAACTGCTATTGCCATAGCAGTTGAGTATCCACAAGATTTCGATGATCCGTTTTTCCGGATAAAATAACGAAAAAAAAAAGAGAGAACCCGGGAAAAATTTATCTGAGCCCTACTAATTAGATGAAATTTCTCAATACAAAAAAAAATCGAAATCTGATGAGAGAAATTAGCCGGAAAATAGCAATAAGTGTCAAATTAGAATCTTTTTTGCGTCTAATTTTGGAATCTCGGAATTTTCTGAACTTTTACGCGGAAAATGTTTGGCAAATACTCAACTGCTATGGTGGTGATCAACTGCTATGTTGTAACTGCTAGTGTCTCAACTGCTATATTTGGCTCTTCTGCTATTAGAGTCCGTTTTGCAACAAATTTCGGAATTTTTGACTTTTCCGAACTTTTTCACGGACAATTTTATTTAGTAAAAAACTCAGAATTTCCGGTTTTGAAAAAAGGTTACAGAGTGATTTTTTTTTTTGGAATTGTTTGAACAACCCCTAATTTTTGGTTCCAAAGACTCTAATTTTGGAAAAAAAAAATCTCGAAAAAAAGTCAATTTTATTTAGTGCCGGGCCCTATTATATTTGGAACTACCAAAGGCAAAGCAGTTGAGACATCAAAAGTGGCGAAAGTAGCAGTTGATCCATAGCAGAAGAGCCAAATATAGCAGTTAAGACAATAGCTATAGCAGTTGAAAACCTATCCAGTTTTAGCTAGGTCAAAAAGTACATCATCTATCGACAAAACCAATCAAACATTATCACTGACATCACCTATAGCCGAACAAAAGGAAAAGGATTCATTGGAAAGTCTTTTCTCTCTTTTTATATAGGCCATCCATACGGAGTGGGTGCCACGTTCTTCTCGGCTTCTCTCTTTCTCTCCCCACTCTCCTTGTTCCCCCATACTCTCTCACTTTTCAATGCTTTTAACTGTTTGTTGTCGTCGTCGTCTTGTTGTTCAATTTGTTGATGAACTGTATCTTTGGCTCTTAACGCCTACACACATCTTGATCAATCGACTAATGCATTAGAGAGTCTCATGTCACTTTTGAAAGGAGGAGATGATAAGAATGATTTATTTGATAAAAAGAACAAAAATGTGTGTGGGAAAGGCGGAAAAAAAACGACGAGGACGACCCGGAGCTTGTAACGGAATTAGGTGTGATGGAAATGGGAAATTGAGTGGGAAACAATAGATAGGAACTGTCTAAGACCTGGAATAGAAGGGCACAAACTATAGGAAAAACTAAACTGGAACTTTAAAAATTTTTTTGATCTCTAGTAGGTAAATTTGATTTCGAGAAGAAAAGTCTCTAGGAGGATGGCCCAAAAATCGCCTTTTCCAGAGCTTAAGACCAAAAACACAGCTATTAAGGCAACCAGTCTAAAAACAAGAGCTGGCCGAAAATGTTCATTTCTTTCACGAGTTTTATCAATTTTAACCGATTTTCAACAATTTTTTTTTCTCTTCCGGGAAAGAGCTAGAAAAACCGCTGAAAATCGATGAAATTCGATAAATCTTACGGTAGCAATTTAAATTATACGGTAGTTTTCGCGGTGAGATATCGCGGCCGTCAAGCCGGTATCCTGTTAATTAGTACCCCTACAATTGGGATGACCAGAAGCAGAAAAGGTGAATCTAGTCCAAGAAAGATAACTGATTTTTTTTTGAATTCGGCCAAAAATCAAAAAATTTTGGCAAACTTTTCCCAAAACTTTGTTTGTCTAGCCGAAGTTTTCTGCAAGTTCTGCTAAACAGAATCACATGTCTCTCAAATTTTGCAGAGACTGTGCGGCAAATACTCATCTGCTATGAAATCTACTGCTATGGGGGTGATCAACTTTGTAACTGCTAGTTTCTCAGCTGCTATATTTGGCTCTTCTGCTATGGATCGACTGCTATTTTCGCCACTTTTCGTGTCTCAACAGATATGGCTATTGTCTCAACTGTCATGGCTATAGCAGTTGATCCATAGCAGAAGAGCCAAATATAGCAGTTGAGACACTAGTAGTTACAACACGCAGTTGAGAAATAGCAGTTGAGTATCTACCCAGAGGATCAGCTCCGTTTTTTCAGTTTTCACTAGTTATGCCCTTCTATCCAAAATCAACAATTTACCACAACTTATAAAATCCAATAATCGAAGCTAACAACGAAAAGGTGGCACTCTGTCGCATTGACAACTTTCCGGCCCATAAAAACTTATGAGGAAGACTATTGACACCACTGATGAAGTCCGATGATAACGCAACTAATTGAAGAATATCCTCCGACGATTTCTCGATTCCTTTCCGATAAATTATCCTTATCTGCCGCAAAATTCCATTGATTAAGGCAGATAGCCACAGGTACAGACACCATTTGTAGAGTTTAGCCGCATCAAATGCCAAAATTTTAGCATCACTGAGCCATGCAAGCAGCTCCACCACACCGTAAACTGTGTAGATTCCTGTGACAGCTGCTCCGGTGAAGAATTCCAATGGATCTCCTATTCTTCCTGAATTGAAGGCTTGCAGAATCTGCCGACATGATTTGATCATTCCAGGGTGGTTGAACTGTCTGGAGACTAGACGGGCGGCACTTAGTTGCTTGGCTAGGGCCAGGATCTCTTTGGATGCTCCTGGTGATGTTGTGGATCGGAGTTGGAGATAAAAGGCCAGGGATCTGATCGCTTTGTCTCTTCCAGCATAGGAAGATAGTACTGTTGAGAGGTGGTCGACATTGGTGTTGAGGTGGGCCAGGGTGGTGGCGTTGACCATTTCTGGAGTTTGGATATTTGTGGGACGATGAAAAGAGACGTGAGAAGCCGGACAAATGGAGGGACAGACGGACAGACAAAAAAGTCGAAAACGTAGATCAGAGAGCGTCGAGTGTGGAAAAAAGCGGAGACGAAGTTGGGGAATTAGCGAGAAAAGTTCTGATAACGGGCAAACTTTGGAAAGTTGTCTGGATGTCCGGGAAATTTGGGTTTTTCCGGTTTGGAGGGTTCAGTGCCACGTGGCGGAGAATATTTTCGAAAATTCGGGAAACTTTTCCGCGATTTTCTGGATCAAAAGTGGCAAAATGACATGAGAATCGACAAAAATTGAAGTTTTCAACCCAAAATTCACAGTTTTCTCGTTGTCATATGACTGGAAAAGGACTTTGACCTGGTTAAAGTTCAATTTTTTTTCGAAAAACTAAAACTTTTCTGACAATTGTCAGTCAACTGCAGTTCTATATGGGAAAAAATCGGAACAAAAAAAATAAAATCAAAGAAAAAAAAACGAAATAAAACTGAAATAAACTTTTAGAAAAAAAACCTTCCTTTTCAGAAAGTGTATTAGTTGATAAACCCTTTCTTATCACTATAGCGTAGCCCTTTCCAAGGCGCAATGTGATCAGCGTCTGCGTCTCCATTCTAACTACAATGGACTCTGGAATCCCCCGGTGTAGTCGTTTTGTAGCTTACCTTTAGTTAAATGAAGTGAATCTGGATTCTGAAAAATGGAACAGAATGAGAAATTCATGAGATAAAACTGGAAAATCAATCAATAAGGAAATTGAGGAGGTTCTGAGTGATCCAATGATGCTAAAATGAGGAGAAAAATCGTCAGAGGAAGGAGATTTTTCATTGATAACAAGAGTAATAATGAGTGGGAAAGTGGAGGAATTTCGAAGGGGAAACAACAACAAAAAACAAAGAATGAAATGGAAAGAAAGTGAATAATTATTCAGAGCATGCTCTCAATAAGAGTATCTCTAAGTTGATTGCTGATGTTCGTCGAGGCTCCTTGCTCGCCAAGCTTGAAGATCGATTCGACGACCGAGAGTTCAGTGGAAGTGGAGTCCAGTCCGCAGAACGCCACCCAATCGTTGACCACCATTCCAGCGCCGATCAGCTCGGATCCTCTGTTGACGGTTCCGGCGACGACCGGGATCTGGAGAAGAGCGGCGATCTCTCGTTGGATCTCTGGTGGGGTACGGGCGGCCACAAGGCAACCGTTGGAGCTGAGCGCACAGTAACTGCCGACGAGGGAGTTTTGAGCCAGACTGACACGGAACACTTCGACTTTCAACACTTCTACGAGAGCCTGCTCGGTTTCTGGACTGATTTCTGCGTGAACAATAGCGACGTGATCATTGCAAGCGATCACATTTCCCAAAGCGGAAAGACGTTCGTCGACTCGACGAATTGCGACCTGGAATTCAAATTTGAATAGAAAAAGCGGGAGTTTTATAGCCTACCTCATCTGGAAGTGAGTTTCTCAAATGTTGAAGCTCCTGATCAGTGGTGGCATTTGGGACGAGAAGTCCGTGGCGATTTCCTGAAAGATGTCAAAATGAATTCCTAGTTTTAGCAGTTATACACCTACCGACTGTGAGTCTTCCGACGATTCTGGTCGAGTTGATGGAGGTGTGAACGACTGGAATCACGTCGCTCAACTCGGCCTCCAAAGTACTGTAAAAGTTTTGTGTGCCACCGACGCCGACGAGGCAGTAGCTGTTTGTGAGTGTGCAGAATACACCGACGTCGTTGGAGCCTTCGTAATCGACGCGAAGAGCCATTGTTTGCGGAGAGCTGAAAAAATAATTTTTCGGAATGTCAGAAAAAAAATTTTTTTGGGAGAAAAACCACAGAAAAATAAGAATAATGATCACAAATGAGTACTAAGAGGTTACGATCTACTCCTGATAGTTTTAAAGAGCGGAGAGAGAAAAGAAAACAAGATTGCGATCAAACTCCAAATTGTTGTGCAATATTGAACAACGACAAAACATCGATTTTCTTGCTAGTTTTTGTGATGAAATGCTTGAAAATGGATGCTTAAATTGATTTATGAATCGAAACATCTTCAAAACCAACAAGAATTTCAGCAAATCGATTTTTAGGCGTAAATTTCCCAGCGAAAAAAATTCGGAAAAATCTGAAACTATGCAAACACGCCCCAATGCTTCCGAACCTTTGCGGGATTTCGGAGTGTCGTTTTGATGACTTTGAATGAAATTTTGTCAGCGTCTCACTGATTTTGGACATTTTCCTTCGAATTTCTGCGAATCGCTTTCAAATTTTTGCATAAAATTGAAGAAAAAACGATTTTCAGACAAAATGGCCACCACCGATGTCAAGAACACCGTCCCACACATGGATATGGATCGCGGAGGCGCGTTCGACTTCTCCAACTGTATTCGTAACCAAGCCATGTGCAAAATGGGAGCCAAGGCTCCAAAGTTGACAAGTACCGGTACCACAATTGTCGCCGTTGCTTACAAGGTAAATATATCGTCAAAAGCTTCGGCAAACTAGAATTTTCAGGGAGGACTTGTGATGGGAGCCGATTCTCGTGCCACCGCTGGAAACATCATTGCTGATAAGCATTGTGAGAAGGTTCACAAGCTCACGGAATCTATCTATGCTTGTGGAGCCGGAACCGCCGCCGATCTTGATCAGGTCACCAAAATGCTCTCTGGAAATCTCCGACTTTTGGAGTTGAACACTGGAAGAAAGGCTCGTGTAATCACGGCTCTCCGTCAAGCCAAACAACATTTGTTCAACTATCAAGGATACATTGGAGCCTACTTGCTCATCGGTGGAGTCGATCCAACCGGGCCACACCTTTACATGTGCTCCGCCAACGGAACCACCATGGCTTTCCCATTCACCGCTCAGGGATCCGGATCCTACGCTGCCATCACTATTTTGGAGCGCGACTTCAAGACAGACATGACGGTAAGAGAAGCATTATTCATTCAAAGTCGAAATTTGATTTTCAGAAAGAGGAAGCCGAGCAACTTGTACAACGCGCCTTGGAGGCAGGTATGCACGGAGACAACGCCTCCGGAAACAGTTTGAATCTGGTGGTCATCGAGCCAAATGAGACAGTTTTCAAGGGACCAATCGTACCATCATTCTGCAAGCGACCAGAGCCAAACGATCTCACCTACAAGTTCCAGACCGGTGCCACCAAGGTGCTGAAACACAAGACCTACAAGTACGATGTCATCGAGTCGATGGATATCTCTCACTGATTCTTCTTGATAAATTCTGTGTCGATGTGTGTATTCCCTTTTTTGCTTCCCCAATATTTATTTATTTTCTTTCTTTTTTTTTTCCCATCCGTTTCATTGTCGTCGGTGATTCTTTAGCCGCGTCTTATCCACTTGTTTTATAATTTTCGAACATAAACTATCGATTCTTAACGTTTTCTTAGTTTCTTTTTTGCTTTTGGCATTCTTTTCAGGTTGGAATCCGTTGTTGTTGCCCAGACATTCAAATATTTCGAATTAGCAGAAAATACATGTTTGAATTGCCGCGCTCAGTTAGATGTGCAGGACATATAGCAAACAAGCCCCGCCCACAAGTGCATGGCGGGAAAATTCTATTTTCTGTTTCGTTTTTTGTCTTTTGATGACTCAAATTCTCATTGTAAACATCATTATCATTTCAACTCTTCTAAATTCCAGGGCGTTATCAGTTTGCCATCATTTTTTTTCTTTTTTTAGCGTGTTCCACTTTTGCAATTTGATGTTGCCACGATTTTTGGGCTTTTGCGTTTAAAACGAAATGAATATAGCGGGGGTAATTATTCATTATCACTTTATCTTCTCAATAATCAAGCGTTCTGGTTTCGTGCCACAGAATTTATTAAGTAAGTCTGTCTTTCTTCCCTCGTTGACTAGGATGAAGGCAAAGAATTGCGAAACCATCATGTTTCTCTATGTCTCCGCGCTGCGTTCCCCTCCGCCGGCTCCCCTGGGCCATTGGCTTTTGCATTCATTTCAATCCACCACCACCGCACTCTGACTGGCGCCCTCACTATTTCGTCATTTTTTCTCTCCTTGCAATCGATGAGTTGGCCGGCCGGCTGGCGTTGACCGCTGTTGTCCTTCCATTCCACTCCCCACATACACCCCGCCTCGTACATACACACACAGCCCGTTTTTTTGTCCTATTCTTCTCCCTTCTCCCATTCCCATCTCCACATTCTCCGTAATACGCCCCGCGTTCTCCTTCTTCCCTTTTTGGTATTAATACTCGTCGCTAATCTTCTTTCCTCACTCTCTCTCTCCCTCTATAGATTCTCATTTTTATTCTACCCATTTTCCAGAGAAGAATGCGTGAGGTCATCTCTATCCACGTCGGACAAGCCGGAGTTCAAATCGGAAACGCCTGCTGGGAGCTCTACTGCCTCGAGCACGGAATCCAGCCCGATGGAACCATGCCAACCCAATCCCAGAACGAGGGAGAGTCGTTCACCACCTTCTTCTCAGACACCGGATCCGGCCGTTACGTCCCAAGATCCATCTTTGTCGATCTCGAGCCAACTGTCGTCGACGAGATCCGCACCGGAACCTACAAGAAGTTGTTCCATCCAGAGCAGATGATCACCGGAAAGGAGGACGCCGCCAACAACTACGCTCGTGGACACTACACCGTCGGAAAGGAGCTCATCGACACCGTTCTCGACAGAATCCGTCGTCTCGCTGACAACTGCAGTGGACTCCAAGGATTCTTCGTCTTCCACTCGTTCGGTGGAGGAACCGGATCCGGATTCACTTCTCTTCTCATGGAGCGTCTTTCCGTCGACTACGGAAAGAAGTCCAAGCTCGAGTTCTCCATCTACCCAGCTCCACAGGTCTCAACCGCCGTCGTTGAGCCATACAACTCCATTCTTACCACTCACACCACCTTGGAGCACTCTGACTGTGCTTTCATGGTCGATAACGAGGCTATCTACGACATTTGCCGCAGAAACTTGGATGTCGAGCGTCCAAGCTACACCAACTTGAACAGAATCATCTCGCAGGTTTGTAACGTGTCCAAGTCTCGTACCTAATTCTAATTTATTATTTTTCAGGTCGTCTCCTCCATCACCGCTTCCTTGAGATTCGATGGAGCCCTCAATGTTGATCTCAACGAGTTCCAGACCAACTTGGTGCCATACCCAAGAATTCACTTCCCACTCGCCGCCTACACTCCACTCATCTCCGCCGAGAAGGCCTACCACGAGGCTCTGTCCGTCAGCGACATCACCAACAGCTGCTTCGAGCCAGCCAACCAGATGGTCAAGTGTGATCCACGTCACGGAAAGTACATGGCCGTGTGCCTCTTGTACAGAGGAGACGTTGTGCCAAAGGACGTCAACACCGCTATCGCCGCCATCAAGACGAAGAGAACCATTCAATTCGTCGACTGGTGCCCAACTGGATTCAAGGTCGGAATCAACTACCAACCACCAACCGTCGTTCCAGGAGGAGATCTCGCCAAGGTGCCACGCGCCGTGTGCATGCTCTCCAACACCACAGCCATTGCTGAGGCCTGGTCCCGTTTGGACTACAAGTTCGACTTGATGTACGCCAAGCGCGCCTTCGTCCACTGGTGAGTTTCTTTTCAGTTTTATTTAGAAGCTTGTTTCTCATTCTTCATCTTTCAGGTACGTCGGAGAAGGAATGGAGGAAGGAGAGTTCACCGAGGCTCGTGAGGACTTGGCCGCTCTCGAGAAGGACTACGAGGAGGTCGGCGCCGACTCCAACGAGGGAGGCGAGGAGGAGGGAGAGGAGTATTAAACACTCTCAACGATCCCAAATCCAACTCAAATATGGAACAAAACTCGGATACTATTTATTTTCGCAGTTTAATTACCATAAACTATTGTATTATAAATTATTTTCCTCCTTTATCTCATGTGAAATGAAAGTCGAGACACTTTACACATGTATACCGAGTAACCAATCATGTTGCGACTGTGTGTGTGAGTAACAGGTGGAGTAGCACAAAACGAGCCGCTAAAGTAAATAGATGTGAGAAGGAAACGGAAACACATTTGAACAGCTTTGTCTCTTCTAAACAGTTTTTGAAATGATCAGAAAGCAACAAAAGACATGAAAGGAAGTTGATTTCAGAAATGGCTGGGCATGTGAACGGCACATCAGCCACCGCTCCGGTGATCCCAAGAGTCGGCGATGAGGAGGAGGGTGTCGGACAGTTGGTGGCCGATTTGAAAGAGAAGGGCACCAATTTTGTGCTTCTGAAGAAGACGCCACAGATTCTGGAGTTGCAGACGATTCTCAAGGATAGGTGTGTGTTTTGTGGAGCTGCTTACCGGTGTCGCCGCACTAAAATTGTAGAGGCTTAGCACCAAAAAACTACAAACCGAGTGTTGCGACGTGACTGCCAGCTCCGCAGCGTTGCCGCACTAGAATTGGAGAGGTTAAGGACACAAAAACTACAAATTGGGGTTCGCCACGTGGCAAGCAGTATCGCCGCGTTCGAAGTGTAGAGGCTTAGAGCACAAATACTACAAAGTGGGCTTTTCCACGTGGCAAGCAACTTCCCTGTGCTATCGCAGTGGATTGTAAAGGCTTAGAATACAAAAACTACAAAATGAGACCTGCCACGTGGCAAGCAGCTTCCCTGTGCTATCGCATTGATATGGTAGATGCTTAGCGCACAAAAACTACAAATTGATTCTTGCCACGTGGCTGATAGCTCAGCACTGTTGCCGCATTAAGAATGTAGAGGCTTAGAGCACAAAAACTACAAATCTAGATTCGCCACGTGGCTGGCAGCTCAGCAGCGTTGCCGCACTAGAATTGTAGAGGCTTAGAGCAAGAAAACTACAAAAAACGGAATTACAAACTACAAATTACAACCAACAACCACCTTCCAGAACCACGAATCACTCGGACTTTGTGTTCAACGCCGATCGTCTGATGCGTCTCGTCATCGAGGAGGGTCTCAACCATCTGCCCTTCACCGAGCACACCGTCACCACGCCCACCGGATTCCGCTACGAGGGAATTCAGTTCAATCGTGGCAATTGTGGCGTCTCTCTGTGCCGAAGCGGCGAAGCGATGGAGGTCTCGTTGCGACAGTGTTGTCGGTGTATTCGTATTGGAAAGATTTTGATTGGTGGGAGATCTCGAGAATAATTGTCTAAAAATAATGTTGATTTTTGAGATTCAGGCGATGAGCAGAAGGTGTTGTACGCCCGTCTTCTTCCGGATATTCATTCGAGACGTGTCTTGTTGTTGTATCCAACGATAGGGTAAGATATTGCGGAATTTTATTTTGAGAATTCTGAAAGTGCGCTCTGTTGAACGCTTGGATCGTGATGCAAAAATACGGGAACTTTCAAAAATTATGCTATTTCATAGAGATTACAGGTCATATTAGACTGTTTTTACATGTATAATCGTGTTTTCATGAACTAATAATGGGGAAATTCATTTCAAAAAATATTTTTTTTTGGTTTTTGGTCATTTTCTGAAAAACAATTTATCTATTTATTCATTTATTTTAATTACGATCTTCAAGATCGTGAGAGAAAAAATTGAGGAAAAATTTTTCGGCGGAGAAATTTTGACCACTTAGAAACCGGTAAACTATTTTTTGCCAGAAAAAAACACAGGAAAAAATGTATGAAATTTGTTTTTCCGGCTTTTCATCCGTTTTTCATTACCAGAAAAAACTTTGGCAAATACTCAACTGCTATGTTGTAACTGCTAGTGTCTCAACTGCTATATTTGGCTCTTCTGCTATGGATCAACTGCTATAGCCATAGTAGTTGAGACATCAAAAGTGGCGAAACTAGCAGTTAATCCCTAGCAGAAGAACTAAAAATAGCAGTTGAGGCACTAGCAGTAGAGATACATAGCAGTTGAGTATTTGCCAAAACTTTCCAGTAAAAATTACGGGAAGATCAAAAAAATTCGGCAAAATTAGGAGAAATTTCATCGAAGCACCACTAATCAGATATGATTATTCTAGGCAAATGCGGCTTGAAATCGGAATAACTTCAAGAAATTCGCTGGAAAAAGACTTTTCTGTTTTACAGCGAATTCCCTTTTTTTTGTGGAATTTTTCACATTGACAGTTGTTCTGAAAACGAGTTTCCCGGAAATAGTTAGGAATTTCAGAAATTTTCGGGAAACACTTTCCAGTTTTTCCGAATATTTATGTCGAAAAAGTTTTCCGGAAACAATTTTCCCCAAAAAACATCTCGAAAAAAATTTCGGCATTTCCGTTTTCCGCTTTTTTTCTAAATACGCCTGCTGTAGATCAAATTTCAAAAAATATTTTTTGTCTCAACTGCTATGGGGGTGATCTACTGCTTTGCTGTCACTGCTAGTGTCTCAACTGCTATATTTGGCTCTTCTGCTATGAGGTCAACTGCTATTTTTGCTACTTTTGATGTTTCAACTGCTATGGCTATAGCAGTTGAGACACTAGCAGAAGAGGCAAATATACCAGTAGATCACCCCCATAGCAGTTGAGTACCTGCCAACCAATGATCCTCTACAAATCCCTCAATTTCAGATCCGGAACAACGGTGTGCAAAGCGATCGAAGTGCTGAAAGAGGCACGTGTGCCCGACGAGAACATCTACCTGGTCTCCCTATTCATCTCGCCAACCGGTCTCAAAAACATAACCCGAAAGTATCCATACATCACTGTCGTCGCTTCCGATATCACTTCCCTCTACCCCAATCACTTCTCCACCAGCTATTTTGGAGCTGTTTAAATCCATTTTTCTCCCTCTGATTTTGTAGTTTGTAGTCTTCTATTTTGTTGATTTTCCCAGTTTTCCCAGTATTTACTTCTTTTTCTCTATTCACTTCATTCCTCTCGATCTTTTTTCTAATTTTGGCCTGATATTCAAAAAACACATTTCGCTCTGATTGCATTTTCATTTCATTTTCGGTAGTTGGGTAGTTCTATTTCTTTCTTTGTTTTGTGACTCATTGTTGATTTTGGTTTTGAAACATAAAAATACATTTGTAAAAGTATCGATTTTTTGTTTTTCTTTTGTTTGAGAATTTTTTTGCAGGTCATGGAAAAAAACGATCATTTTCATGCTGCTCACCATTTTTGAAAAAGAAAACTTCCGGTTGAAGCAAGTGCGCTCCACTCAAATTGAGCGGCGATTCGAAATTCAGTAAAAATTTTTTCGGAAAATTCAATTGTTTTCAAAAAATTAATTTTTTCGATGAACTGGCAGTTTTCAATCGAAAAATATTGTCGAAAAAGAAAAAAAACACAGTTTTGCTTCTAAAATATTCTAAAATTTCATCAGAAACCGAATCAAAAAATATAGAAATTTTGAATTGCCTCCGAATATTGGGAAATTCGCAGCAGAGCGCGCTTGATTGAAATGGGCTCTCTGTGAGCCCATTCACTTCAAGGAAGCACGCTCTACCGCAAAACCCCAAGTTTCGGAGGAAATTCAAAATTTCTATTGAGATATTGGAATTCAAATCGCCGCGCAATCGAACCGCTTTTTTTCGAAAAGTCATTTTTTTGTGTTTTTCAAGTCGATTGTAGTGTAGAAATGCGAAAAATCGACTTGAAATTTGGCAGGAAACCGAGCAAAACTCCCTCAAAACATTAAAAAACAAGTGAGAAGCCTCTGTAAATCGACAAGCCAGTGGGCGGAGCTTAACTTTCGCGGGCGTTTGAAAAAATTCAATCGTAGGGGACACTTTCTGAACACGTGGGAAAAAGCTTATTGCCTGATTTTTAATTTTTAAACAAAATGAGAAAAATGCCTACGTATCGCTGAGTCGCCACGCAGTTAGCATGCGACCCTACAGTAAGACAGAGCCCGCGAATTGAACTTTTTGAAAACACGTACAAAAAAATTCACTGCGCCCACGGAATAATTTTCCTCTCGTGAACTAACCCACCCCTTCCACATTTCTTCCCGGAGGTTTCTGGAACAAAGATCTAGAGCAGAGATAAGAAATCACTATATAAGAAGGTTCCCTCTAATAGAAACTTCATAGAGTTCCAAAACTCCAAATCGCCATGGCTCAATCCGTCCCACCAGGAGACATCCAGACCCAACCGAACGCCAAAATCGTCTTCAACGCCCCGTACGACGACAAACACACCTATCACATCAAGGTGATCAACTCATCCGCTCGTCGTATTGGATACGGAATCAAGACGACCAACATGAAACGTCTTGGAGTCGACCCACCATGCGGAGTTCTCGATCCAAAGGAGGCTGTCCTTCTTGCCGTCTCTTGCGATGCTTTCGCTTACGGACAAGAGGTAAATTTATCGATTTTTGGAATAACTAAGTTCTAATTATTGATTTTTCAGGACACTAACAACGACCGTATCACTGTCGAGTGGACCAACACCCCAGACGGTGCCGCCAAGCAATTCCGTCGTGAGTGGTTCCAAGGAGACGGTATGGTTCGTCGTAAGAACCTCCCGATTGAGTACAACCCATAGGGAGCACGAAGCAATCAAATGACCCTCGTTTCGTAGTAAAATCAAAATAAAGTGTTTTGGGTTTTATTTGTTATAAAACAGTTTTTAGATACCAAAGTAA
This sequence comes from Caenorhabditis brenneri, assembly GCA_000143925.2. NCBI lineage: Eukaryota > Metazoa > Nematoda > Chromadorea > Rhabditida > Rhabditidae > Caenorhabditis > Caenorhabditis brenneri. The sequence goes on along the minus strand of GL379796.1, from coordinate 339,070 downwards.
TACAAGTACAGGGCGGAGCAGCTCTATTTTTCGGACTAAAAGCCCATCTTGCCCAGGGGTTCGCGCACGGACTTAACGGACTTTTCGGACTAAAAGCCTAAAAATTCGCGCACGGAGAATTTTTCTTGTACGTGTTTTCAAAAGGTTTCATTCGCGGGGTCTGTCTTACTGTAGGGTCGCATGCTAACTGCGTGGCGACTCAGCGATACGTAGGCATTTTTCTCATTTTGTTGAAAAATTAGATAATCAGGGCCTAAGCTTTTTTTGAATCAAATTGAATAGAAATGTTTCTTCGCATCATGTTGAATATAATATTGACAGAATTTGATCGAAAGTTATTACTGAAAAGTGCTCTGGAAACATGGTGCGCGCTCCTTCGACTTAAGCGTGGCTTACTGTCAGAATTTGAAGACGCAGCATGAAATTTGTAAAAGTCCGTGTGAGATGGAGCGTAGAAGCCAAGAAAAATAATTGTTCATTCAAAAAATTCACCGTGCTCGCGAAGTGTCCCCTTCGGAAAAAATTTTCTGAAATTTCAGGAAGTGCGCTCCGCCGTACTTTTTTCCATAATCTTTCGAAAAATCTTTTTTTTTGTGTTTGTCAAATTGATTGTAGTGTAGAAATTGAAAGTTTTTAATTTAAAAAAATTGTCAGAGAAGAAAAAAAACCTGTTCTGCTCCGAAAATATTATAAAACTTCATCAAAAAACAAATTTAGAGTTACAGAATTTTTGAATTGCCTCGGAATATCAGATTACTCGCAGTAGAGCGCGCTTGCTTGAAATGGACACTTTGTGAGCTGTGAGAAAGCGCGCTCTACTGCAAAACCCTAAGTTTCGGAGTTAATTCAAATTTTCTATTAAAACAGTGGAATTCAATGCGCCGCGCAAATGGACCGCACTTGGGTCCAGAACTCAATGAACACCCTTTAATGAACACATGCCCATTGTTTCCGAACTGGAATCGAAATTTCGCGAAAACATTTCCAGAAACATCTATAGAAGTAGTTTTGACAGAAGCTTTTCAATGCTCCAGACATCTTTTCAATCTCATAAAAGGCAAGAACCAAGGAAACGCGAGATGTAATAGTCTAATAAACGATTTCAGAGCTATGGAGACGGACAAGATGCACCATTGACTTTCGAGAATTTTATTCAAATTATTTTTATTTGTCATTTTAAAATAAACTGTGAATTCTGTTCTGTATACTTAGACCAGCCCAGACCAGGGCCGGTCGGCCCTGGTTTTCAGAGTCGATGCGATTTTTAGGGTAAAATTGTGTTTTATGATGCTATTTCGGGTTGAAATGAAGAATATTGATGTTTTTGATACTTTTGTGTGAAAGTTTAACATTTTTAGAAGAGTTTTGCAAAAAAAAATTGATGAAATTTTTTTTCAAAAATTCCAATCCGGGCTGAAATTTTCCGAGTTTGCAATTTTCAGGTATCTGACTACAAAAACTTCAATCCCACTATAGTTTTGTAGGTGTCTCTCACAAAAAAAAACGTATCTAGAGCTTGCTCCCGGACTTCTTGATTCTTTTTTCTTTTTTTTCAAAAAAAAAAAAATTCTTTGTACTGCACCAAGTCCAACTATTCATAATTCATGAGACCACTTAGACACTTGTTTTGTAGAAAGGAAGCGATTTTTTGGTTCCTTTTTTTTGGAAATTTGAGTGAAAAATTTTTTTGTTGTAGTAAGTAGTCACCGGATATGACACAAAAAAGGTGGATTTCCGGTTTGGTTTTTTTGGAACGAAGGATACTTTTTTCCTCAAGTACTTTGAGGAATCTAAGATTGTAAGATTGTAAGATTATTACTTTTGGCAGCAATTCTAATTAAAACATGACCCATTTAGACATCAGCCATCATAATGAACGGAAGGAACTGTTCAATTCGAAGGTTTGGATTATCAAAACAGTATCTCATTTCAATTTTGTAGAGAAAAATATTTTTTTGGGTTTTTTACCTTGTTTTTTTTACAGATTTTATCCATACCAAAACCTAGCAAAATTTTTGATATGAAATTTCCACAGTTGAACCTGGAAAAGTTCAAATAAAGTTGTTATCTAACTGGCTGTTAAGCATACATACATACATACAAATATGATGAAGTTATGCGTTTTTTTTTCTATATAACAAACAAAAGTTCTTCGGAAAATGTTTTTTACCTCGGAACTTTCAGACAATTCAATTCAGAATTGAAAATTCAAACTTTTATCGAAATAATTTTTGGATACCTACTTTACCCATTTAGTTTCAATTTTTCACTAATTCCTAGCGGTTCTTCTTCAGTTTCTGATTGAAAATTCAAACGTTTTCTAAAAAAATAAAATGAGTGTTCATCTCACGAGGGTTGGGAACTTTCTATGAATTGGTGGTCTGAAAGTAGATGCTTCTATGAGTGGATTCTGAATTTTCCAGCCCTCACTGGAGCCTGAGAGTCTGGCATTCTTCATCTGAAATTGCCACGTTAATGCATTGCAAAAAAAGAGGCGGGGCCAGATATTCAGATTAAGATTTCCAGATTCTCAGGCACCAGTGAGAGCTGAAAATTTCAAAATCCACTTACAGAAACATCTACTTTTAGATCACCAATTCATAGAAAATTCCTAAGCCATGTGAAAAAAACATTTCCTTGTTAGGAAAAAAGTTTGGGATAGCCTACCTAGAATTTTAGTATAAATTATCATTAATTTCTAACGGTTTCGTTCTTCTTCACTCTTTTTTTGTTCAAGTGATTTCCGAATTCTCAATGTTTATCCATAATTTTTGAACCCATAATATCATATGTATGTCATGCACATTTATTAATTTATGGCTTCAACGGACTAGTGGAACTCCCATGAAGCCGAGATTCTTGTGATTTGAACTACTTTGGTCCGTTTGCCTAACGAGAAAATGCTGCATTCTTCGTTTTGTTAGTCACTTGTTATTCACCATCCAAAATTAGGTCCCTTCTAAAAACTGAAAAATAATTTAATGGTCGTGTTTTTTTTCAAATTCGTTACTCATCTCCCGAACAAGTCTAGACAGGTCGCCTCCTGAATTAAAAAAAATGAAGCATGTAATCTAGAGTACGGCATAGTCCTTACTTCCGCTCGAAAAATAATTTTTGAGTCGTTAGAAAAAAATGAATACACAGGATGTTCTGATGTCAGATGACTACAAAAACAACAACAACAGTAGTTTTTCCTGATAAGAGTTACATATGTTTTCAAACAAAATTATAGTCTTGAATAAACAAGGAGTAGTCACGGTCAATTTTTTGTTCGTGTTTTCAAAAGGTTTCATTCGCGGGTTCTGTCTTACTGTAGGGTCGCAGGCTAACTGTGTGGCGACTCAGCGATACGTAGGCATTTTTCTCATTTTGTTGAAAAATTGAAATTAGCTTTTTTTGAATCAAACTGAATATAACTTTTTCTTCGCATCATGTTGAATATAATATATACAAAATTTGATCGAAAGTTATAACTGAAGAATGCTCTGGAAACATGGTGGGTGCTCCTTCGGCTTAAGTGCGGCTTACTGTCAGATTAAAGACGCAATATGAAATTTCTGAAAATCCGTGTGAGATGGAGCGTAGAAACTGAAAAAAAATTGTTCGTTTAAAAAAATTTACCGTGCCGGTATAACAGGAAGTTCTCAGTTATCCCATTTCTCAGCGGTTCTTTTTTTTTCCCTTTCAAATTCTCATCAACTTCTTCATTATCCAGTACTCAATTACCCTATCATAAGTTCATTTTCATCTGATCTATCTTCTCTCATATCAAGAATTTTCCTTTCCCTTTCCTCCTTCCTTGCCAATCCTCTCTTCCTAGACGACTCCTGCGTAAAAAAACTCCGTTCCGCCGAGGATTGATAAGAACTGAATCGTGTTAAGGTGTCCATTATCAGGAGAATGAGAGAGATAGAATGGGGGAAAAGAAGGCGTATCGAAAAGGATATAAGCTAGGGGGAGAGGATGAAGAGAACTATGGATGAATAGTTGGTCAGATCATTTTTTCGTTTTTTTTTCCTTGCTAGTGGTCAAAACGTTTCGGTTCCCAAGCTCCGTAAAGTTTTATGGGTGTGATAGAGAATCGTTCTTCTTTCAGCATTTTCAGCTTTTGGTTTTTTTGAATTGTACTATTTCAGTGAATATGCCCATACTTGTGACGGGCCGGCCCGGAAAATTTCCGCGAATTTTGAAAAATCGAAAAAATATTTCCAAATTTCCTGCTCCAGGGATCAAATATGCTATATCCTAATAAGTAATCACATAACTTTTGAAAAAAAAATCCGTAGTCCTCTTCTCCTGCGCTATCACAAGATTCCATTTAGCGTGCTAACTAACTTCATGGTTGACCGATTTTGTTGAAGCTTATCACTTTTCCTTAGGGTGTCTAGTGAAATTCGAAGGGGATAATAAAGCTTTGTTATTCAGCTAGAGTGATAGATAGCCTGGAATTATTATTAATTTTTATTTTCAGTTTTTTCGAGTGAAATATTTTTCCTATACACACCTATCTAGCGTAAAAGCGATACACCCGGTTCTGTATGTTCAGTGCAGTATATCTCGGTTGCCTTTAAAGCTATCAAAAAGTAGTCAACTAAAGAAATGTTAAGCAAAATATTGTAAACATTGCACTAGTTGACGACTTTTCGATAGCTTTAACTACAACCGAGATATGCTGCTTTGAACATACAGTACTGGGTGAGCACATATAAATTATCAATTGCATACGAAAATTTGTAAATATTTTCTTTTGTTAGAAAAATATGCAATTTCAGAGGAAAAAAAAATCCAGCTGACTGAAAAATTCAAGCTTGCATGCAACTGCATGTAACAGGGAACCTATAATTTTCAAGCCAAAATTTTGAGGCAACGGATTGCAGCACAAAAAAATAACAATTCTCTAAAAAATTCAACAAAAAACTAATTTCAATACTAAAGTTTTTAATAAAAATTGTTATGCTCTTTGTAACAATGGAAAGCTCAATAAAAAAAACTTGTTTTGGCAGCATTCCTCATATAAGTGGTCAATTTCTCCTTCTATAACAGTGAAAGCAGCATATCTCAGTTATTTTCGAAGCTATCAAAAAGTAATCAACTAATGAAATACTAAGCTAAACATTTTAAACATTTTATTAGTTGTAAATTTTTTGATAGCTTTAAAGATAACCGAGATATGCTGGTCTGAACATAAAACATCAAGTAGTATATGGTTCATTCAGTACTGGATGTTCAAAGCAGTATATCTCGGTTGCTCTTGAAGCTATGGAAAAGTGATCAACTAAAGAAATATTTACCATAACGTTCTAAACATTTTACTAGTTGACTACTTTTTGATAGCGCTAAAGACAACCGAGATTTACTGCTCTGAAAATACAGTACTGAGTGTACTTTATGGCAACCTGTGTTCAACCATTTTTCTACAATTTCTCCGTTTTTTCCCTGTTCCAAACATCCTAATCATTAGTTTTCCGTAACATACTTCAACCTCTTTGTCCCCCTTCCCTCCCACCTCCATTTTTATATTAATAACTGTTTTCCAGCTAATTAAACAAAACTCGCCCAGTCCCCCTCCCCTCTCGGGGCTCTCTAGACACTTCTATACACATTTGGATACATTTATTTCTGGTTTTATACAAATTTTTTGAAAATTTTTTCGAAAAAGGAAAAGCAAAAATTCTACAAAAAATGCGTGTCAACTACTACATCATGGTGTTCTGCTTGGTTTTTGGTGAGTTTCTATAGGTAAAGAGCAGCATATCTCGATTGTTTTCATAGCTATCAAAAAGTAATTAACTAGTAAAGTGTTCAAAATGTTTTGCTCAACATTTCTTCAGTTGACCACTTTTTGATAGCTCAAAAGGCAACCGAGATATACTGCACGGAAGGTACAGTATTAGATGCAACATGTAGAACTGGGGTGTATTATGTTCAGAGCAGTATATCTCGGTTGTTTTTGTAGCTATCAAAAAGTGGTCAGATAGTAAAATGTTTAAATTGCTTTGCTCAACATTTCTTTAGGTGACAACTTTTTGATAGCTTCAAAGGCAACTGAGTTATACTGCTCTGAACATACAGTGTGCCTAGTCTACAGGAATTACGGTAGCTTCCTTTCGAGAAACAAGGTCTCGACACGAAAAGCACGGTGAATTTTTTTGTACGCGTTTTCGAAAGGGTTGTTTCGCGGGCTCTGTCTTACTGTAGGGTCGCATACCAACTGCGTGGCGACTCAGCGATACGTAGGCATTTTTCTCATTTTGTTGAAAAACTAAAAATCAGGGCCTAAGCTTTTTTGAAGCAAACTGAATAGAACGTTTTCTTCGCATCATGTTGAATATAATATTGACAGAATTTGATCAAAATTTATCACTGAAAAGTGCTCTGGAAACATGGTGCGCGCTCCTTCGGCTTAAGCGCGGCTTACTGTCACATTTTAAAGACGCAATATGAAATTTGTAAAAGTCCGTGTGAGATGGAGCGTAGAAACCGAGATGAAAATTGTTCGTTCAAAAAAATTCACCGTGGAAAAGTGGCTTGAATCAAAATTCGTGTCGACTTCAGAAAAATGTCCCTAGCTACCTAATATACCCCTACAACGAAAAATTCCCTGCCATACCTTCCAATGATTTCAGGCATCTTCGCCAACATCTATGTAATCGTCAAGCTCAACATTGGGTTCAGTATTTTTGAACTATTCCAAAAAATCCAAGAAGCCAAACAAACCCCAAAGTGTGAAATCGATGTTGACAACTTGCTGAATTTCATTGAGAATCGGCACTTTTTGGAGTTACAGGAGAAGGTAAGGATTTGGGATTAGGGTCCATAATCACGGTTGATCTTCAGGAATTGAAGGAGTTAGGCACCACTTATGACAATCCAGATGGAAGAACAGTTCAGACTATGATGTTTGCGATTTCAGCTGGATTGGGTAGGTCTCTGGGGTTTCAGTTTGAGGAGAGCTCAGGAAATACATGATGCTGTCACAAAAAATCCTGTAATTTAGGTAAACTGTATGTTCATAGAAGTATATCTCGGTTGCCATTGAAGCTATCAAAAAGTGGCCAGATAAAAAAATGTTAATCAAAGCATTTTGAACATTTCCTTAGTCGACAACTTTTTGATAGCTTTGAAGGAAACTGAGATATGCTGCTCGGAACATATAGTGCGTTTAAATAACAGGATTTACGGTTCATTGGGTCAAAATTTGACAAACCTCGACCACAGTGAATTTTTTTGTACGTGTTTTCAGAAGGTTTCATTCGCTCTGTCTCACTGTAGTGTCGCATGCCAACTGCGTGGCGACTCAGCGATACGTAGGCATTTTTCTCATTTTGTGGAAAACTTAAAAATCAGGGCCTAAGCTTTTTTTGAATCAAATTGAATATAAATGTTTTTTCGCATCATGTTGAATATAATATTGACAGAATTTGATCGAAATTTATTACTGAAAAGTGCTCTGCAAACATGGGGCGCGTTCCTTCGACTCAAGCGCGGCTTACTTTGAAGACGCAATATGAAATTTATAAAAGTCCGTGTAAGATGGGGCGTAGAATCCGAGAAAAAATTGTTCGTACAAAAAAATTTACCGTGATCCGTCCCGCGCCGTCATAAACATGCCAAAAGCACCGCCCTCAACGCCCCCAAATTACAGGAAACAAGCTATTCGAAGTCATCTCCCTCCTTGGAATCGCAGAAACCCTTCAGAGAAATCCTGTGATGAACGCCACCAATGCTGAGTACATACGAGTGCTGTCACAAAGTCTACAACCAGTTTTCCCGAAACTAGTGGAGCAATTTGATCTGAGAATCATTCCGGTAAGTTTTGGCGGCGATTTGAATTTTTTTTTAATCGAAGGGCGGCTTGGTTTTTAGAGTAAATGCTCACATTCGGGCTCAGATCCAGCCAACAAAAAACTGACCGATTTCAGTACCCCTCTGTCACCCATCAACAGACCAACTGGGGTGCATGTTGCCGGTTTGATGACCCGAGGAAGTTCATAAATAGGACTGAGCAACATTTGATGCTGGATGGACACTACTTTCAGGTAACCTCTTCATAATTTCCGACGCGTTCATGCAGCTCAGCAAGTGTGCTCTAATGCAAAAATATGATTTTTCTGAAGGGAACTCAAATTTTTCGGTGGAGCGAACTTGCTTTTCTTTTTTTCATAAACCCGTATTCCGATTTTTCAGAGCTACAAATACTTCGACCACATTCGACCACAAGTACGGCAATGGCTGGCACCAAGTAAGCTGACAGCTGTTAGAGCCGAGATATTGTTGCCGGCAAAGTTCAGGAATGATTTTATGTGAGTAGTGATCCTAGCCAGGTTGTGCGGTAAAAAAGTTTCGAAAAATTTCGAAACAATTTTATTTGAAATTTTTTTGGGATTTTTTTGGATTTTTTTTTTGAATTTTTTTTCGGAAAAAATCAGCAAAAAATTACCGATTTTCTAAAAATTCAAATTTATTCGATGAAAAACGGATAAAAATCCAGTGTTAATCTTGGAAACAAAACAAAAAAAAATAATTTTTTTGAATTTTGTCCACGCAGACTACAATAGCGGTGTTTTCTAGACCATCATTTTGCGCGGTAATTAGAATAAATAATGGTTTTTTTTCATAGTTTGTCGGGTTTTCCCATGATTTTTCGGCGAAATATACACAGAATATCGGAAAATGACCGAAAACCCGCAAAAAATAAATATTTGGATAGCAAATATTTTTTAGTCCGTAAATTTTCTGGAAATTGGCAAAATACGAATGCGAATGATCAAGAAACCGACATTTTGTGAAAGATTATAGAAATTTTGAAGGCGCGCCAGATCTTAATAATGTTCGATGGAGCACATTTGCATTTTTTTTCTGGACTCTTCAGTCCAAGAAGCCATGGGCGCCGCAAAGAGAAAGAGAGTATGGGCGCAATGTTGTGTACCCCCTCCCACCTGTTTTCTGTTTGTTGCACCCGTGGTCTAGTGGTTAGCGCTGCCGTTTTGGAAATTTTCATCACGGGTTCGAATCCCATCGGGGTCAAATGTCTTTTTTCTTTTTTTTTAAACCAGAAAAGTTTCCAGAATCTGCACCCACGTCCGTCGTGGCGATTTCCAATACGATGGTGTCCACCAACCGTCCGATGCCACGTTCACTCGAGCCGCCACCGATTTTTTGGTGGATTCGTATCAACGAAACCGGGAAAAGCGGGTTACTGTAGTGGTGTTGGGGAATGATATCAACTTTGCGCATACTGTATTCGAAGGTAGGTTGACGCATTTCTTGATGCTTGACGCAATTATCGATACTTGACGCAATTCTCGATCCTTCTATTCCAGATAAAACCGACAACTACACCTACATCAAGAAGCCAAATGGCACTGCTTATAACTACAGTATCCCCACAGTCTCGCCGAAGTATACGGTAGGAATCTTCAAGGCGCATAGAGAAATCCCAAATTTTTTTTCAAATTTTTCAGACCGTCCTGACACCAACCCTAACCCCGGAAATCGATTTGGCATTTTCTAGACTGTTTTGTGATGTGACCCTGATTACAGGTAAGTGGTTACGGTAGTGAGAAGGCACAGTAAAGTTTGCAGCTCCATCGTCTACTTTTGGATGGTGGTTGTCTTATTTGGCGAAAAGGAACGCCAAGACGTACTACAGGGATATTGTGGAGTCAAAGGATGGGGTAAGTGATAGGGTCGGGAAAAAAATTTTTCTGAATTTTTCCCCGATTTTTTCTTGAAATAAGTTTTTTCATTGTTTCTCAGGATTGGTTTTTCAAAAATTCGGAAAATTCCGGGAAACAATTTTCCCGTTTTTTCCAGAACTAATTTTCTGAAAAATAGGAAATTCCAGGAAAATTTTCCGGACTTTTTTTCGGAAAACGGCACGGTAAATTTTTTCGTACGTACAATTTTTTTCTCGGCTTCTACGCTCCATCCCACACGGACTTTTACAAATTTCATTTTGCGTCTTTAAAATCTGACAGTAAGCCGCGCTTAAGCCGAAGGAGCGCGCACCATGTTTCCAGAGCACATTTCAACAAAAACTTTCGATCAAATTCTGTCCGTTTCAAAATGTCCGGTTTCAAAATGTCCGGTTTCAAAACGCAATAAAAAATTTGTTGAATTTCCCTTTTCCCGGAAAAAAATTCCGTAAAACGGTTTTCAGTATGTTTATTTGAACATTCCTGCACGGTAATTTTTTTTTAAAGGAAAAATTTTTTTTAGACCCTGATTTTTAATTTTTGAACAAAATGAGAAAAATGCCTACGTAATGCTGAGTCGCCACGCAGTTAGCATGCGACCCTACAGTAAGACAGAGCCCGTGAATGAAACCTTTTGAAAACACGTACGAAAAAATTCACTGTAAAACGGGAATCCCGTAAAAATTTCCAAGACAACTTTTTCGAAAAACCATAAATTTTCCGAAAAAAATTCCGATTTTTTTTCGGAAAATTGTTCGTAGAACATTTTTTTTTGAAAAAAAAAGTCGGAAAAAAGCCGGAAAATCCGACTTTCCGTTTCCCGATTTTCCGACCTGGTTACTGTACTCCTAACCAACCGTACTCCTTCCAGGTCCTTCACGAAATGCGTCAAGAGGACTTCTACCCACCATCCTGGACAAAACTATGGACAGATCCGTCTGGAAGTATCCGAAAGTCATAATTTTTTAAACTAATTTTTGTAGAATTTGTTAAATTTCAGTTACGGGTCAAAAAACTCATTGTGTTCAAATAATAAACTTTTTCCCATTTTCATTTTCTAGTTTCCCACGTTTCGCCACGTGTTACCATGATTTTTCAGAGGTCCAGTTTTTCGAGAGTTCATTTTCTTAAAATAAACTGACAACACAAAACCAAATGAGTTCGATTACCAAAAGCACCAATGTAGTACACGATGAGAGCTCTTACGAAATGGTAAGTCCCGTAAATCGGCACAGGGTTCGTGAACCGACAAAACGCCAGTAAATCTAAGCCTAGTCCGTTTATCGACATAGGATCCGAACCAGAATTACTTCTAATAAGAACCAAAAATCTAAGCTGAACCGGCCTGTTTGACCCGTGGCCTAAACGGTCAAAATCGGCCCAAATTGTTCCGAACGGCCTCGTCAGGTCTAAACGGTCTGAAACAAGCCAATTTGAGCCTATCGGTTTGTTTTGGGCCCTTTTTAAAAGGCCGATTCGGGCTGTTTTGGGCCAAGCTGCCTAAAACGGCCTAACTCGGTCCAACCGGCCTGATCTGGTCCAAACGGCCAAACGCGGCCCACCTTTAGCCCGAACGGAGCGATTTGGGCTATCTTGGGCCAAGCGGGCATATCCAGGTCATTTCAGGCCAAACGGGCCGATCATGATCATTTCAGACCAAACGGGCCGATCCGGGCCGATTCGGGAGTTTTTTGCGAAAGGGGTCGATTCGTGCTATTTTGAGCGAAACGATCTGAAACGGCCCAAATCGGCCCGACCGGCCTGATTTGGTCGAAATGGCCTACAACGGCACAAGTTTGGCCAAACGGGCTGATTTGGGCCACTTTCTTCGAAGGAGGAGACGTTTCGGGCTATTTCAGGGGGCATTTCGAGTCATTTTGGGCCAAACGGGCCAAATCGGGCCATTTCAGGCCGAACCGGCCGAATTGGGTCATTGGGGTCAAACAGGCCGATCTAGGCCATTTCAGGCGAAACGGGGCTACTTGGACCGATTCGGGTCACTTTTTGAGAAAAGGGCCGATTTGGGCCACTTCTTGAGAAAGAGGCCGATTCGGGATATTTTTTGCGAAAGGGGCCAATTTGGGTCAAACAGGCCGATTCATGCCGATTCTGGTCGCTTTTTTTCAAACGGGCTGTTTTGAGTCATTGCAGGAAAAGCGGGCCGGCCCAGTCCATTTCAGGCTAAATGGGCCGATCCAGAACATTTCAGGCCAAATGGGTTGTCTTGGAATATTGTGGGCCAAACGGCCTAAAACGGCCTAAATCGGCATGAAACGGCCCAAACTCAATGTCGGGCCAAACGGGCCGATTTAGGCCGTCATGGCAGATTTAGGCCGCTTGGACCGATTTGGGCCAATTCGGGCCAATTCAGACTAATCAGGCCAATAAACTTTCATTACAGACATCAATAATATTCTCATCAATAATGATATTTCTCTCACTTCTCATCATCCTCCTTAACTGGCGTTTGTCGCGACGGGTCTTGGCACGAAAAAAGCATACGACAGTCCGAAAACTCCGAAAAATACTGATAAAAGGGCGGTCGGCGGTGAAAACTGGAATGCTCACCCCAATAGAAACGGTGATTCTGGCACTGGAGGCCGGAATGACACTGGAGGATGTTCGATTGGAATATGTGAATGCAAATGGGACACGCGAAGAGATTTTGGAGTGGGTTTTCACGGTCATTTTGAGCAAGCGCGCTCTGTTGAGAATGTATAGATTTTTGGCGGCAATTTGAAAATTCTAGTGAAATTTCGTACTTTTTTGACAAAAATAAGAATATTTAGCGTGAAGTAATCATTTTCATCGAAAAAAAATATTTGATTTTTTTCAGCAAATATTGATCTCGAATTGATAAAAAAAAATTGATTTTCCCAAAAAAATTACAAAAATCGATAAAAACTGACTTTTTTCTGAAATATTAAGCTACGTATCGCTGCGGTGCAGCGAAATTCGAACCGCCGCGCAAATTCAATGGAGCGCACTTGCTCAAAATGAAAACTGCTGGAAAATTTGAAAAAAATGAATAATTGACCAAAAACAATTCAATTTTCCGAAAAAAAAACACCGAAAATCTATTAAAAAACGAGTTTTTTCCGAAATATTAAGCTACGTATCGCTTCATCATATGCGGCGCAACGAAATTTGAATCGCCGCGGAATTTCGCAATTTCAATGGAGCACACTTGCTTAACTGGCAGTTTTTTCATGAAAAATCAATAAATTACAGAAGTGTATTCGGACCACTGGCCGACAACAAATTCTTTGCCCGTCTGGTGTCCTCCAGTCGATTCATGGAGACTGGATACGCGAATGAGAAGGTGTTTCTGGATTTGTGGAAGAGTGAAAGTTATCGAGAGCTCGTTTTTACGGTAAGGATTTTTGGTTTTTTTTAAACAAAAAAATTTCGTAAAATTTTTTTTTTTTTGGAATTTTTTGGGACGAAATAGTTGGAAAAAATCGGAAAAGTGTTTTTTTTTTCGGATCTTTTCCGATGAAAAATGGATAAAAAGAGAAAAAACATGGAAAACATTTTCAAAAATCAATTTTTCAAATTTTGTCCACGCAGACTACACGAGCCGAATTTTCTAGGCCAGCATTTTAGGCGGTAGTTTGAAAAAACAATAGGTCCTTTTTTTTCGGATTTTTAGCTTGATTTTTCGGTTCCAGAATCGGGAAAAGTTTTCCGGAAAGTGACCGGAAAATTTTTTTTTCGGAATTTTTTGGAGCGAAAAACCGAAAAAAATTTAGAAAAATGTTTCGAAATTTTTTCATCGATGTTTTTTGATGAAAAATGGATGAAAAGCCGATAAAAACATTGAAAAACATTTTCTTTTCAAATTGAACGAAAGTGTTGTCCACGCAGACTACACGAGCGAAGTTTTCTAGGCCAGAATTTTGCGCGGTAGTTTGAAAAAAATACAAATCACCGCTTTTTTTCGAATTTATTTTTGATTTTTCAGCAAAAAGCATTTTTTCGGTTCCAAAATGGAGAAAAATTTTCAGAAAATGACCGAAAAAAATTATTTGCGCGCGGGATTTTCCCTCATTTTCTCTGCGTCTCGCTCACCTCCCCCTCTTCCCCCCCCCCCCTTCGGATTTATCATTGCCTCCCCTCCTCTCCCCCTCAGTGTACCTTTAGCGCAGTGGATAACACTTTTGCCCTCCAATCCAAGACCCCCGGGTTCAATTCCACCCAGCACCAAAACTTTTTGTTTTTTCCCCTCCATCATTTTTTCAGACCCAACGGGCCGAATGTCCGACCCAAACGTTCCTCCCATCGACTGCAGCGGCTGTCGATCCCCTTCTTACCAGTAACAACAACAACAACACCAAAACCGACCAAGACACCAAACAATCCACGTCTCAAGTTGGTCCTCCAGGACTTCCAGGACCTCTAAGATCCCAAAGATCTCAAAAGTCATCTCCTAAACCGAAAACTCAACGAAAATCGATAATTGATAAGACGGCGGCGGCGATTTTACACGAGGGAAAACCGTTGCTTTGTTCGGGGAAGAATGATGATGCGGTTTGAGAAGGAAGGATCTGTGTGTCTGTTTGTCCGGGAATAAATGTTTTCTTTTTTCTTCACGGTAAATTTTTTTGTACGTAGATTTTTTTTTCTTGGTTTCTACGCTCCATCTCACTCGGACCTTTACAAATTTCATATCGCGTCTTTAAGATCTGACAGTAATCCGCGCTTAAGCCAAAGGAGCGCGCACTATGTTTCCAGAGCACTTTTCAGTAATAACTTTCGATCAAATTCTGTCAATATTATATTCAACATGATGCGAAGAAAAATTTAGACCCTGATTTTTAATTTTTAAAATTTTTTTTAGACCCTGATTTTTGGTTTTTCAAAAAAATGAGAAAAATGCCTACGTATCGCTGAGTCGCCACGCAGTTAGCATGCGACCCTACAGTAAGACAGAGCCCGAAACTACTCGAAAACACGTACAAAAAAATTCACTTTGTTTCTTTCTTGAAGTTTGGGGGCCGCCCGTGTTATTCACGGGCGGTGTGTATAAATACTCACATAACACCTATTATTGGCTAAATTACAAAGTCAAACATTACTAAATAAACATTTTTCACTTGATAAACACCTATTTTGACGCCTAGTTCTCAGAATTCTCTGGTTTTCAAAAGTACGGTTTCAAAATGTCCAGTTTCAGAATGACTGGCTTCAAAATGGCCGATTGTTGGAGGTTACCGTTTTTGAGATGACAGGTTTCAAAACATCCGGTTTCAAAATGACTATTTCCAGAATGTCTGGTTCCAAGACGTCCGATTTCTAGATGTCCGGTTTCCAAAATGTCCGGTTTCAAAACGTCCAGTTTCATATTTTTTTTGTTTCCAAACGTCCGGTTTCAAAATGTCCAGTTTCCAAATGTCTAGTTTCAAAATGTTCAGTTTCAAAACGGCCGGTTTTGAGGTGACCAGTTACAAAATTTCTGGTTCTAAATTATCCGGTTTCAGAATACCCGGTTTCGAAATGACCGGTTTCAAAGCGTCCGGTTTCAAAATGAGCGGTTTCAAAATATTTGGTTTGATGACGCCCGGTTTTGAAAAGCCCGGTTTTGAGATGACCAGTTTTGAAATTTCGGGTTTCCAAACGTCCGGTTACAAAATGTCCGGTTTCCAAATGTTTAGTTTCAAACTGTCCGGTTCCAAAATCTTCGGTTTCTGAGTTTTCAGTTTCAAAATTTCCGGTTCTGAAATGTCCGGTTCTATGATGTCCGGTTTCAAAATGTCTGGTTTCGAAATGTCCGGTTTCAAAGCGTCCCGATCATTTTTTTTGGATAACTAAAAAATACAAAAAATTGGAATTTCGATCTCTAGCTTCTTCGGATTCCCTGGTTACCAAACGTCCGGTTTTGCAATTTTCGGTTCTGAAAAGTCCGGTTTCAAAATGTCCGGTTTCGAAGTGTCCGGTTTCCAAATGTCCCGTACCAAAACGCAAAAAAATTTTATTCAAAAAATTTTTTGGAATTTACCTTTTCCCGGAAAAAAATTCCGAAAAATTTTTTCCGATATGTTTTTTTGAACGAACAATTTTTTTTAGACCCTGATTTTTAATTTTTCAACAAAATGCGCGGCAGTTTGAAAAACATTTCGCTTTCTTCATTTTTTATCGGTTTTCTTCCCTGATTTTTCGATATCCAAATCCCGAAAAGTTTTCCGAAAATGACCGAAAAAATTTTTTAAAGCATTTTTTTGGGACGAAAAACCGAAAAAAATCGAAAAATTGTTTCGGAATTATTTTCGTCGAAGTTTTTTCGATGAAAACCCGATGAAAAACCGGTAAAAACATCAAAAAACATTCAAAATTTTCCAAAATTTTGTTCACGCAGACTACACGAGCGGGGTTTTCTAGGCCAGCATTTCGCGCGGTAGTTTGAAATAAAGGTTTTCGCATAGTTTTTTCCGAGTTTTCCCGTGGTTTTTTGGTTTCGGAATGACCAAATGTTTTTAGCCGAAAATTTTTTTCTGAAAATGACAAAGAATCTGAAAAAAAAATTTCGGACAAAAAATTTTCGAAATTTTTTCATCAAATTATTCGATGAAAAACTCATGAAAAACCCGTAATTACCTCGTAAAGAATAAAATTTTTCGAAAACTTTGTCCTCGCAGACTACACGGGCCGAGTTTTCTAGGCAAGCATTTTGCGCGGTAGTTTGAAAAAATGGTTTTCTTCATAGCTTTTTTTTCGGTTTTTCCATGGTTTTCGGCGGGATATTGTATAATATTTCGGAAAATAACCGAAAAACTGAAAAAAAAATTTTCTCACGATTTTTTTTGCACAGCCCTGATCCGGAGGCAAGGGATCCCCCCTCCTTCCCCGGGGGTCCCGAGAAAACCTGCAGTGTCGTCTACCCCCTCCCACCTACTCGTTGTTTGTTGCACCCGCGGCCTAGTGGTTAGCGCTGCTGTTTTCCAAATTTTAGTCGCGGGTTCGAACTCCACCACGGCCAAAACTTTTTTTTTGTTTTTTTTTTACTTTCTTGATTCAGAAAAGTTTCCAGAATCTGCACCCATGTCCGTCGTGGCGATTTCCAGTACGACGGTGTGCACCAACCGTCCGATGCCACGTTCACTCGAGCCGCCACCGATTTTTTGGTGGATTCCTATCAACGAAACCGGGAGAAACGGGTTACTGTAGTGGTGTTGGGGAATGATATCAATTTTGCGCATACTGTATTTGAAGGTGGGTTGACGCGATTCTCTATACTTGACGCAATTTTCGATACTTGACGCAATTCTCGATTCTTCAATTCCAGATAAAACCGACAACTACACCTACATCAAGAAGCCAAATGGCACTGCTTATAACTACAGTATCCCCACGGTCTCGCCAAAGTATACGGTAGGAACCTCAAAGGTACATGGAAAAATTTCAAATTTTTTTCCCAATTTTCAGACCGTACTCACCCCAACCCTCACCCCGGAAATCGATTTGGCATTTTCCAGGCTGTTCTGTGATGTGACCCTGATTACAGGTGAGTGGTTACGGTAGTGGAAAAGTACAGTAACCCGAGTTTGCAGCACCATCGTCTACGTTTGGATGGTGGTTGTCATATTTGGCGAAAAGGAATGCCAAGACGTACTACAGGGATATTGTGGAGTCAAAGGATGGGGTAAGTCATGAAATCGGAAAAAAAAATTCCGGAACTTTTTTCCTGACTTTTTTCCGGAAAACGGCACGGTAGATTTTTTTGTACGTACAATTTTCCCCCGTTTTCTACGCTCCATCTCACACGGGCTTTTACAAACTTCATATTGCGCCTTTAAAATGTGACAGTAAGCCGCGCTTAAGCCGAAGGAGCGCGCAACATGTTTCCAGAGCACTTTTCAGTAACAACTTTCGATCAAATTCTGTCAATATTATATTCAACATGATGCGAAGAAAAATGTCTATTCAATTTGAATCAACAAAAGCTTAAGTCCTCTTTTTTAATTTTTCAACAAAATGAGAAAAATGCCTACGTATCGCTGAGTCGCCACGCAGTCGGCATGCGACCCTACAGTAAGACAGAGCCCGCGAATGAAACCTTTTGAAAACACGTACAAAAAATTCCCTGTGCCCCGACTTCTTTTTCGGAAAATGGAATATCCGATTTTTTCCTCAACTTTTTTTCTGAAAACAGAAATCACGAATTTTTTCCAGACTTTTTTCCCGGAAAATCGGAAAATTCCAGAAAAAAATTTTCAAGTTTTCTGTTCGGAAAACTAAAATTCCGAGTTTTTCCCGGATTTTTTTTTCAGAATCGATTTTCTTAAAAAAAATCAGAAAATTCCGGAAATAAATTTCCCGGAGTTTTTTTCCGGAATTCTGAAATCCCGAAAAAAATCCAGGACAATTTTTTTGAAAAAATCGGAAATTTTTCGGGAAAAAAACACCAGAAAATACCAGAAAACCAGAATTCCCGTTTCCCGATTTCCAGACCTGGCTACAGCACCCCTAACCTACCGTACTCCTTCCAGGTCCTTAACGAAATGCGCCAAGAGGACTTCTACCCATCATCCTGGACAAAACTGTGGACGGATCCGTCTGGAAGTATCCGGAAATCCTAATTTCAAAACTAAATTTTGTAGAATTTGTTAAATTTCATTTACGGGTCAAAAAACTCATTGGGTTCAAATAATAAACTTTCCCCATTTCCATTTTCTAGTTTCCCACGTTTTGCCACGTGTCACCATGAATTCCAGTTTTTTCACAATTCCAGTTTTCCGAGAGTTCATTTTCTTAAAATAAACTGACAACACAAAACCAAATGAGTTCGATTACCAAAAGCACCAATGTAGTACACGATGAGAGCTCTTATGAAATGGTGAGTTGCGCTCGAAAATTGACATGGAGCCCGTAAATCCACACAGGGTTCGTAAATCCACACAGGATCCGTTATTCCACAGACGCCCGTAAATCGACGTGGGATGTCCTAAAACGGCCCGAATTGAACCGAACAGCCTGAACTAATCCAAACGGCCTAAAACGGTCGGAAGAGAATGTCGGGCGAAACGGGCGGATCCAGGCTTTTTCAGGCCAGACGGGCCGATCCGGGCGGATTCGGACCACTTTTTGCGAAATCCGCCAATCCGGGCTATTTCGGGTCAAACGATCTGAAACGGCCTAAATCGAAATGAGTCGGCCCAAATTAGTCGAAACGGCCTAAAACGACTCAAATCGGCCCAACCGGCCTGAAACGGTGTCAACACTGAATTTCGGGCGATTTGGGCCGATTCGGGCCACTTTTTGCGAAATGGGCCGATTCGGGCTATTTTTGGGCCAGACGAAATGAATCGGCCCAAATTTGTAAATGCGGTTTAAAATGGCAAAAATCGGCCCGACCGGCCTGACCTGGCCCAAATGGCCAGACACGTCCCAAACAGACTGTCGGGATAGGCCCAAACGGGTCCATCCAGGCCGTTTTAGGCCTAACGGGTCAATTCGGGCCAAGCGAGCGGGTCCAGGCTATTTCAGGCCAAACGGGCCAATTCGGGTCATTTTGTGCCAAAAAGGCCGATACAGTTCATTTCAGGCCAAACGGGCCTATTTTGGGCCAAACGGGCCGATTTGGACTACTTTCTTCGAAATAGCTGATTCGGGACACTTCCTTTGAAAGGAGCCGTTTCGAGCTATTTTGGGCCAAGCGGGCCGATCCAGGTCATTTCAGACCAAACGGGCCGGTTCGGGCCAAAGGGGTGGAATAGGGCTGTTCCGAGCCAAACGTGCCGATTCAGGCCTGTTCGGGCTTATTCGGACCACATACAGTACCGGCCATATTTATACGAACACCCCCGCTTCTCAGTTGATTTTAGTCAATTTTGAGCATGCGCCAAACGTTCAAAAGTTTTTCTACGGCTTCAAAAAATTTTGGGCGTATCTAGCATAGCTTGAACTTCATTTTTGTAGTTGACAACTTTTTTGTGCAACCACTCTCTCGAGAGTTAGAGCTCATTTCATGAAGGACCCATGAAATCATCGAGATTCCTATGGATAACGAGCAATTTTTGAGGTAGTTGTTTTGGACGAGCTGTAACTCTTGAGAGAGTGGTTGCACAAAAAAGTGCTCAGCTTCGCAAATGAAGATCACGCTATGCTTTATACGCCAAAAATTTTTAACTACCTTTTAATCTTTATTCGTATCTACAAACTATAATAACTTCTTTGAAAAGAGAAGCTCATTATGATGATCATGGGGTGAACAGGAGAGTTTTCTATCTTTCCTCTGCTACCTCTCGACAAATTTTCCAATTTTTGTACTTCTTATTTCACGATTACTCAAGATGTCGATGGAGGTTGCTGTTGAATCTTCTCTATCAATCCGTTCTTTATATCATACTGCCGCTGTTACTCCATTATTGGACAATTTCAGTGGGAGATATACCTGATACTCGCTTTACACGAGCTCCCTTTCCAAAAAAAGGCTAAGGAATCTTAATTTGTTGGCCGTTTCATGACAAATATTTCTGATATACAAGTTTATCCCTTTCGCATTTTTGCCCCCTGTCCAGATTTCCTTCTTC